>CM073144.1:17647573-18142573 GCA_037039145.1 Fundulus diaphanus
AGACAATCGGAATATTGTGATCGGATTAAGCTCAATTGGAATGAAATTGTATTCTGCAAAGGAGGGGTGGTTTATGCCGATTGATAATCCGATTGGCATGCATGCAAACGCTTGTCAGGATCTAGTTATTCCGAATGTTGTGAACTGACCTGCTTGCATTTGACGTAAACGTGACGTATTTCCGCGTTGTTGAATGGCAGGAATATGTCGGGTAGCAAAACCGTCGGGGCTCCTGATACACCCTTTCTATTCGAAACATTAAAAGAGCTCTAAATTGTTATTTATTTGGTAACATTTCAACCGTAACTCCAACATTGTGCAAGTCAGGCCTGAGTGCTCGGAAGACAAATTAACTTCCATAATACGGCTTTGTTTACTATTTTTTGTTGTTCAGCAAAAACAGAAGTTCATTACCTTCTGTGTTTTTTTAGGGAAATTTGATAACTGTGCATGTCAGACTGGTTCTGAATAAAGCCAGGTTCATTATGATTGGATTAATTGATTGTTTTTGTTTTGGTATTCCAAAACATTTCAATCTGATCGTGAAATTTTGTACATGTAAACATAGCTAATGTGAGCTGATCTTTATAAGTCAGAAAATTACTACATAGGAGAAAATGACTAAGGCTGTTCACATCTGGAGTGCGATGAATAACACCTCCAAAGTTTACTTTTAGGCAACTGCAGCAAAATGACACTTTGGCGTCACTAAGTCACAAATTATTTTAAAAACATCTGAGCATTGTCAACCAGGGTGTCAATAATAGTGGAGAGTGCTGTAAATGGCTATGCACGTACAGTACATATGTTTTAATAGGTTTTTAAAAAAAAATGAATACAAGTGATGGTCAAGCACGAGTTGTGTTGTGTCTCTGGAGACATTACGCCACCGTTACAGCCCCACCGCTCTCCGCTCACCTCGGAGACCGAAAGAAATTAATGAAGCCCAGTGCAACTGCAGTCAAAGGCTGCTCATTAATAGCCTGCTGTCATAGAGGCCATTATGACCCAGCTAGATATTAGAAGTAGGGAAGAATTTATCCCTGAGGCCTCTGGATGTAAACAAAAATGACTGTAAAAAATCTCAAAGCAACAAAAAAAATGTTTGATGTTGGAACGTTTTCATGGCAACTTCTCTATATACATGCAGGGTTTTGAAATCAACATGAAAACAGCACAATGTATTGCTGTCATGCAGCTTAACGGCAAGAACTAGAAGATACAAAAATAACATTAAAAAAAGGGATGCAAACTCACCAGAAAAAAAAAAAAAAACACGCTGGCATAAATAACCGTGGCAACAAAGTGAGACCTTTCATGTCTCTGTGGAGATACGAGCTGCCATTGTACTTGGTGTTTGGTTGCTCACCAATAAACTCATTAATTTGCTTAATTATGAAACTGCCTATCAATTTCCACTCCCTGGGAAATTTTCCGCAAGCCAACGCAACAACATAACACATTCGGAGGCTGTGTTCTCACTATCACATAATAAACAAATAGAAAATACACCAGGGCCTGATTAAAGGCCTTTACACTACAGAGCACGCGATAGACGCAGAGAGGGGACAGTGTTTGTTTTCTTGGCTTGCAAATGAAATTGTTTCAGCTTGTTTTTGACAGCTACAGACTTGGTGGCTATTACTGAGGGATGGGGTGCGGGTGTGAAGAAGAAAAGGCTGGTTATAATAATTAACGTATACCAATAACCTGAATAAATTAATGCCTCTGTGTGTGCAGTGTGTGGTTTTGTTAAGCTGTCGTGCAATTGCAATTTCAAACAGCCTTTGTTCATCCTAAATATTATTTATTTATTTCTTTTGTAATGTTTTTATTCGTGTGTGTGTGTGTGTGTGTGTGTGTGTGTGTGTGTGTGCGTGCATGTGTGTTTTATGTATATCTGCCTCTATGAAAAAAAGAAATGCATATCATATCTCATGAATATAAATTAAAAAGTCATTACCCTATTTTTCTGCATCAATCACATAATAAAAAATGTTACAAAAAGAAGTAGGCCATCTATTTAGACATATTACACAAATTATCCTTCCTTAAAATATTGTCGCCAAATAGCACCTCCGCAGATTATTGGGCTCTTATGTGACTGTCAAACACAGAGTAGTGCATCACATCATGAATTAGAAAAACAATAGATCCATGACCCACGAATCATTTTATTTAGCCACAAAACTGACACCATTCCCTCCATCAGACATAGTGGTGGCAGCATCATGTTATGGGACAGCTTTTCTTCAGCAGGGAATAAACAGTATTTAAATTAAGCATGGACATTTCGATTTAAAACCAAGTTTGACTCTGAACAGCCAACGGTCCAAGTTACATTTGCATGGTTTAGATCGACGCATATTCGTGTGTTAGAATGGGCCAGTCATGGTCTACAGCTAAATCCAACTGATAATTATTTCAATTCAGTTTAATTTATATAAAAGCTAGTTGTGGTGTCTCTTGCTAATGGCTGCTAGCATGATTCAGTTGTTTACTTTGCAGCAATCCCTTATGCCGAGCATGCATGTAGCAACAATGAAAGGGAAAAATCTTCTTCAACAGGAAGAACCCTCCAGCAGAACATGGTTTGGCGTGAAATGCCATCTGGGTTAGAGAAGAGAGAGGAGAGACAATCAAATAGAACACAAATGCACCGATCCAAGAATACTTTCTATGTTAGAGAGGGATATGGCAGACCACCATAGGTGGGGCTGTGTCTAGGAAAGAAAAACAATTAAGCAGATAAGCTTTGAGATAGTTTTCTGGTCAAGATGATGAAAAAGAGCTCATAGAGTTAGTCGCAGTAAAATCTCAGCTACGTCTAGGAGAGAAATTGGTTTAAACAGTGAGAGACAGGGCCAGCTATCATTCATAAGAAGTTATTGGTGGCAGTAGCTCAGCTGATCTGTCCCCCAGAGTGTTGTCACAGCTAAGCAGAATGCCAGGCCTGATGTGGGTATAGAAAGAAAAACAAAACAAAGAAAATAAAGTTAAAAAGTTCAAATAGCAATGCAAAGGAGGGAAATAGCGGTAAATTTATTTTCATAGAGGCACTCCATTCAATCTGATTGATCTTGAGATTTTTTTTGCAAAGAATAGGCAACTGTAATTGCAGGAAAATTGTGGTTTTACAACATGCAAATGTACGCAACATTTCTCAGAATTCTATTTGTCTTTGAAACCAATCGTGTGCCAATCACTGTTCGTATATCACATAAATTCCTTGTAAAATACACTGAGATGTCTGCTGGTCGCATGACAAAATGTGAAAAAGTTCAAGAGTTGTTAAGGCTTTTCTCAAGGCAGTTTAACTTAGCATTTAAAAGCAATTTCTTCATTTGAATCCTAAACACGTAACATGCTAAACTCACACCACCCCTCAGGTGTCCAACCAATTTTTTTACCCCATAAAGCTTTTTTACACTGCTCTCCACTTTGAACTAGCTCATCCATTTTGACAGCAGTGGCAAGAGCAGGACACATTCACACATCTAAATGTGTGATCCCTATGTAAGCACACAAAAGTATTCTTGCACCCACATAAACATTAGTATAAGATGCACACACAGACACAAACAGGGAAGGGTGGGAGGCCATCGACAGACAGGGTAAATCTCATTATTTGGTCCTCATCCCGGAGAGTGAATTGAGAGTCAAGTAGCATACATGCGGTAACCACAATGAAATTACAGCTGCTGTGAGGCCGAGCGCCGCTAATGCACCCCCATTGTGTCCTCGAGTGCATCTAAATAAGCTGGGGTAAAAGGCAGCCTGCACTAGGGCTGCAAGGGTTACAGGGTATGTCTGTGTATATTGAGCAAAATGAAAGGCTGTGATGTCAGGGGTGTATTTAGGGCCAAATGATGGGTAACTTGCAAAGGGCCACCTGATGCAGCACTGTGGAAGTCCATGAGGTTTATGAAGTCAGGTGGTGCTATTGTGTGTGCAAAGGCAGGATATTTTTCAAATCTGATTTAAAAAAAAGGAAGTGACTGTCACTGTATCCCTGCAATGCAAAGCCTACTTATGGCTGTGCCCGACGAATGGAGCCAAAAAGGTCTTTTTATGTTTTACAGACTAAATGGTTTCTAATTTTAGCTACACATATATAGACCCTAATCTGTTTTTCAGTTATAGAACAAGCCCTAGTATCGAGTGTAGTTTTTTTTTCTGTTTGTTCCGTTTTCTTTAATCTTAAGATATCAGGGCTGTAAACCATTCTGACAACCCTCCAAAGCCTTAAATACAGCTAATGTGTAAAGGTTCAATCTCTCTCAACTTTCACAAATTTACTATATACAGTAAATCTGTTAGAGTTGCACCTTTTCCCAAGCAGACTAACATGTTTTAAAAAAGTAAGCACAATAAAGTCATCTTAGATTTCGCACCAATGAATGTCTGGGACTTTGTGTTTGCAATCCGATCTAGTTACATCTGTTGTAGTATTTGAATTTCATTATTTATTAGCAGAAATAAAATAGATGAAATTCCCAACTAATTGATTATTTTCAGAGGTTTAACCACAATGAAGCCCTAAGGGCCACTATCTCTGGAACTTTGGGGTTACAGATCATACTGTAATACTCCCTCTCTTTATTTCAATCAGAGTTTGACTGAAAATCAATTTTGCCCCAACTCCTGCAGTCAAAAAAAAGGGGGTGGCTGAGAAAGGCCCTCCAAACACATGTTTTCACTTTGGGAACCTTTTCAAAGCAGAAAGGAACTACCTTAGAGATCCCTTGAACATTTGGGGTTGGAGCTTTGTTGTGCGATGCTGAAACTTTGTAGAATTATTTTGTTTTCTTGACCACAGAATTTGCACGATCATTTATTTACGTTAAAAAAACATAGCCAATGAAAATTAAACTTGAAGCCAATACTACAGTAGGAAAGGGTAAAGCGTTGGTACAAATATTGTGTGATGAATTGATGAAGAGCTGCAATAATCTGAAGCCAAGCAGTACACATATCAATTAATACATAGATCCTGACTTTTCAGCTGAATGTAAATAAGAACTGGCTCTACCAGCAGTAGTTTCTTAACTTATTTCACTGGGATTGATCATTGTTTTGAACATTTTCTCATTACTTATCAATCAGGTACTGTGATTCATTACCAAAGCGATACAAAAAAAACAACAACTTCACAACAAACAAATCAAAGTGGAAAGAAGTAATCCGTGTATCATTCAATTCAATTCAATTCAATTTTATTTATATAGCGCCAAATCATGAAACATGTCATCTCAAGGCACTTTACAAAATCAAGTTCAATCATATTATACAGATTGGGTCAGATTATACAGATTGGTCAAAATGTCCTATATAAGGAAACCAGTTGATTGCATCAAAGTCTTGACAAGCAGCATTCACTCCTGGGGAACCGTAGAGCCACAGGGAGAGTCGTCTGCATTGTACATGGTTTTGCTGCAATCCCTCATACTGAGCAAGCATGAAGCGACAGTGGGAAGAAATTCGTTCTTTCTATTTTCAATTGCAAATCAAAAAATAAAAAATGGACTGGTTATTTTGTTTTTTATGTTTAAACCAAAAAACGAAAAAAGGATTGGTTTTTCATATTTCAATTCTAAGCTCAGATCAAGAACACGAATTGGAAAAACGGACAGCAAGGCAGAATTTGATTTTAATTTTTAATCGGTACAGTTTACGTGACCCGGAAGTTTGGTGGAGCGTTAGCTAACAAACATTGGCCGTTTCTCAATATGCGTACTTGAGCGCATAGACATAATATAAGAGTAGACCCCGCATTGACTGTCGCTGTGCAAGAATTACGGCCACCATCTTGGGGCGGTCGACCTGCTACACAATCCTGCTGATTCAAGCTGAACACACTAATGATGCCTCAGCACTGTGCGCTTTATTTTTGTTTAAATCGAGGGACTATCTACGTCAGGGCTCGAGGGATAACTTTTCACAAGTAAGATGAAAAGATTTTGTTTATATTTTTGATTAGAATGTGATTTTTCTAATATAAGGTAGAGAGATACAGGTCTACACGTCCAAGTCTTTGTGACTTAGTCTCTCCAAAATTGCATCTGCTCCGTGAAGGCATCAGAGCTTTGTTAGACATTAGTGAATAAACAGCATATATATATATATCTATATATATATATATATATATATATATATATATATATATACTGTATATATATATATATCCCACCCGACGACGCAGCGTCTACGTTATGTCTGTGGCTAACGCTCCACCAAACTTCCGGGTCACGTAAACTGTACCGATTAAAAATTAAAATCAAATTCTGCCTTGCTGTCCGTTTTTCCATTTCGTGTTCTTGATCTGAGCTTAGAATTGAAATATGAAAAACCAATCCTTTTTTCGTTTTTGGTTTCAACATAAAAAACAAAAAACAAAATAACCAGTCCATTTTTTATTTTTTGTTTATTGATTTGCAATTGAGAATAGAAAGAACGAATGATACACGGATTAGAACTCATGGCAGCATTCTCCAAATTATTACACAGCTAGTTCTGCAGACTTTGAGCACCTGAGCATTGTTTAAACACAGCATCCTACCTTAATGTTTAATCTTTAAAACCTCAGTCAACCCCTCTTATGAAGACTACTTTCAGCAGGACAATGGACCATTTTCTCAAAGTACAACTCATCTCAAACTTGTCTCTTGAACATGCCAATGAGTTCAGTGCACTCCAACGGCCTCCAATTCAATATAGCACCTTTGGGATGCAGTGGAATGAGGATTTGCACCACGGATGTGCCGCTGACAGAGCTGTGTGATGCTGCCACATCATTATGGAGAACCAAGTCCTATCAAGTACTTGCAAGGTGTATCTGACAAAGTGGGTGGTGAGTGTGCATCGATTTTGCGGCAGCAGAAACGGAAGCAAATTAATCGTAGATAATGCCCAGAAACACTGCTAATAAATGGCTGAGTCCTGCTTATCTGGTTAGAAGATGTTGTTTATAACAATTGCTTTATATAATATGAGCTAGATGACTGAAGAAAATAGGGCTAAGACTCCTTGTATAATCTAAATTGGGAAATGTTTGAATGAAAAGCTAAAATACATTCAAAATGCCCAGTAGCAGTAGTTTCAGTTGCTACAGAAACCCCAAAACGAGATGTTGGGACAAAAAAAAATGTGAAAGAAAAGAATAATATAAAACTAAAGCACTAAAACTGTCAGTGAGAGATTCAAAACAGAGATCCGGATCTATTCATTATGATTAAGACATGTTTGAAAAGGTGCAGGCTGAATATGAACAGTGAGTAGGAGGAGGACAATCACTTATCTGCCCATACTGCGCAATGCTTAACCCGCTTATAACCCCGTACTTCTCCCTTTCGCCTCAGCGACGGCTCTGCCTCATCAACAAAAGCCTTTGTACAGTCAACACTGCTGTTTTTATTCATGTAACATTTATGCTCAGAGCTGTCCGTCAGGCGCTGCGGGGACGGCTGATCTAAAACAGAGCCTCGCGCTCATGACAGGCGGATAGAGCCGTAACTCTAGAATGCTAACCTCCACTGTTATTTGGCCCACAGAGAGGCGGGAGAAAAGGAGGCAAAAAAGAGAGATACACAGCCTAATGAGAAGTACAAACACAGACATAGCTTTGTTCCAGCTCTATAAAACAGTTGACTTCAGTGGGATCGCCTTGGCTTCAATGGGCCCCGTCAAACTGGTGTTATTTAGACTTCAAACCTGGCCTCTGCTGAGAGACAGGGAGTAAGCTAGTTGTGGTGTCTCTTGCTAATGGCTGCTAGCATGATTCAGTTAAGCCGCTTATTTCTGACATAAATAATGCATCCAGACAGATGCGCTTGACTTTTTGTTGAATATGAATCGCTTGCGTGATTGACACAGAGGTTTGTTGAGCGCTAAGTTGATTCTACAATCTCACCTTTGGAAACAGGCCTGTCTCATTTAATATCCCGAATGTTAACATAATTATGACAACTGGCGCAGATTCCCGTACACGTCTGGATAATATCCATGACAAAATTAGGCTACAAGTTTTTTTTTTTTTTTTTCTTGAGGGGGGCGGGGGCGGGGAGCACCGTGATAGCTTTTGAGTATCAAAGGCAACTAGATTGTCTGGCTGTTTAGCAGCTTAGCCAAATCAAATCAGAAATAAGAGGACTATCTTCGGTTTAATTCTGGATACCTTCACAAGACACCCTACTTACCCACCCACTAACCCTGCCCCCTCTTAGCCTTTCTTTTTAACAGTCACTGATTCCAATCAATCAACATTAATTAAGCAGGCACCTATACACATATATGTCATATGCTAATTGGGTAATGATATGGGCATTTAGTTGGTGCTTTATTCGTACACTACTGCCAGCTTACACATAATGATGTGGACGACACAATAAGCCATGGGAATATTTACTGGATAAGAAAATGCCAAGAGCACCTTATTTACATACACACTGTGAGGAACTGGTACTTCATTCTGTCTGCCTCTGTTAAACCTTATTTACAAGCTGTAACTGTTACTCATATGGTGTTAGAGGAGTCACATTAGCTTCAGCAGAGCCAGCACGAGGAATCCAAGGTAATAAAATGGAGATTTTGGTCAATCTAGCTCAGTGAATAACGGCACTTCTACAAACAGATTACCATCTCTATGATACAAGATGCCCCCTCCACCCAATTTTGGTCTCTTTTAGTGCCTTGATGGATAAAGGAGGGGAAAAAGTATCATTTTACTTTTAATCCCACAGCCCTCCACCCCCTGTCTCCATTCTGCAGTGGTAGGTGCTGGGGATAAATAGCTTGCAGACTGCTCACCTCGTCTGGCTTATGATGTTCCCAATCTGAGCAAAGATTATCTCCATAAAACAGCTTAAAGACAAGCGAAAGCAGTGGAGAGTGAAAATGGAAGGAATTTCTCAGGCGCTCTCAAGAAGACGCTCATCAAAATAATGTTGCTATGAGCTGCTATACTGTTATGTGCTATATCACATACTGTATTTCCTTCCTATTGTTCCTCTAATAAAAAGTCTAAAGAGCTGGGCTTTAAGTTCACAGGACACTCAAAGCTCTACATACAGGCCCTTGCAAAAGTAATCATCCCCGTTGGAAATTTCCATGTTATTTGCATAACAAACTGGAATTAAAATTGATTGTTTAAGAGTTTTTTTTTTCTATTGTGAGGCAAACAACTAATAAGACAAAATACTAGAAAATGTTAATTTACACCACTGTTCATTGCCCCAAAAGTCAGTACTTTTAAAGCCGCCTTTTGCAACAAATGCAGTTCCAAGTGGCTTTGGATAAGACTCTTAATGCTCACCACATTTTGCCTCTGGGATTTTTACCCGTTCTCAAAGACAAAACTGCTCCACCTCCTTCATGTTGGCTCACATTTTCTTGTGAACAGCAATACTCAAGTCTAACCACAGATTCACAGTTGGATTGAAGTCTGGACTTTCACTAGGCCATTCCAATAAATGTTTCCGCTTTGCTTTAGCAGTATGCTTTGGGTTATTGTCCTTCTGGAAGGCGATCCACTGTCCCAGTCTAAACTCAAAGGCAGAAGGATGCAGGTTTTCCTCAAGAATATACTTTGTGTTTAGCACCAACTATCTCTCCCTTGACTCGGACCAGTTTCCCAGTCCCTGCTTCTGAAAAACCTTCCCGCAGCATGATGGGATGGTCTTCTTGGGGTGAAGGGATGTGTTGGGCCAAACATATGGAGGAACCCATACACTCGGGGAGTCTTTTGACCAACTCAAAATGTGCCCTCCTTATTTTAACACTAAATAAAATATTTTTTCTGGCCACTCTTCTATAAAGCCTAGCTCTATGGAGTGTACGGCCAATTGTTTGGACAGGTCCCCCAGTCTCTGCTGTGGAGGTTTGTAGCTCCTTCAGGGTTACCTTTGGATCTGCTTCTGATCTGCCTCTCAGATTAATGCCCTCCTTGTCCAGTCTGTGAATTTTGGAGGGTCCCCCTTACATTGGCAGGTTTGTTGTGGTACTGTGTGTTTTCCATTCGAAGATGATGGATTTGATGGTGCTCTGAGGAACAGCAAAGATTTGGACATTCTTTTATAACCCCACCTCGACTTGTACTTCTTAACACCTTTCTTCATGGTGTGATGCCTCCTGCTTAATGATGTTGCAGCCTCCTAGGGCCTTTCAGAAAAGGTGCGTTTATACTGACACTTTCACACAGGTGGACTTCATTTTACAAATGATGCGATGTTTGAAGGTAATTGTTTGCTCCAGAACCTTTTTAGGGGCTTCATAGGAAAGGGAGTAGATTTACATGCAGATTTCTAATTATCCCCCCCTCATTTCACAGACTTCGTTGAACTACTACCACATTGTCTGACCCTACTTTAAAACATACTCCACATATTTTGAGGACAGTGGAGGTCAGTCCCTTTTAAATGTTTAATAATAGTCTGGTTTGTGTATCCCAAAACTAGTTTTGATTTGTATTCAGGACCATTGGCTCATAAGAAATGCCAACAGTGTCCAAATTCAAAACTCTCTGTGGATTTGGGATCCAACAGAAGTATTCAGAGGAAGCCCTACATCTTTAACATTCCCTACATCAGCATGATGCTGTTGCCACTGTGCTTGCCAAACGGGGTACTGTTCTTAAAGATGAATTTAGTTTTGCCTCACCATTTGTTTTTATCCTAGTGTCACACTCAGGGCTAGATTGGTAATGGAGCCTATACTACTATTCACTAGGCAAGAGGTGAGCATAAATCTAGATAGATCATAAATCTATAACTAGGTAAATATAGACACACAACTCAAAACAAAGTTCCTCACATACATTTAACAATCCAAATATGTTGGTTGTTGGGCCAGTGCTCCACAAAGTTGGGGCCAGCACTGTTCATCATGAAAGACTACGATAGTGGTAGACATCAAAAAAATCAAGTGATGTCTAAATATTTGTGCAAGTATTAAATCTTCACCCTTATATTTCCTATATTCACTGAAAACAAACATGTTCCTGAGAGTCAGGGCACTTCATGCAACTTTACCCATGTTGATTTGATTTACTGGCAATACTTCTAGTCTTCAACCAGTGAAAGCTGGAGCGTTAAGAACTTGTGGGGAAAAAAAAACAATTGAATTGCATGCAGGGGAAATATTGTCAAGTTTACAAAGAAAGGCCTCCTGCTATTATCTGGACCGAAAGAGGATAGTTAGCCCACACAAGCATCATTATTTGTGGTCTCTTTGAGGACAATAGTGTTAGACTTTGCCCAGAAGCAGGAGAATCCAAAGATATTATATGCAGGGGAAATCTTGCAAAGACTACAGTTTACAGTAAATTGTATTAATCACCACACAGGCATGCCACAGCCTCCGCTATGGATATTTAGCTGTTTTGAAGTTGGAAGATCAACCAAAGTACCAGGCTATCATCCATCCAAGAGAAATCTTGACAGTTAGCAGGAGAAACGTGTAGTGTTGCTCACCAAACGGCAGCACTACAATCTCTGCCACTGTTATTTTCCTTTTTGGAAGCTAAAACATTTGAGGGCCATAGAAACAGACACTGGCGGGGAAACAGGAGCACCCAGAGAAAACCAGTACCGGGAAAATCTTGCAAACTGTTTAAGAAAGGCCTGCTGGCAATATTTGAGCCAGAATAAGACGGTGTTGCTCGCCACACAAGCAGGTGACCCTCAATGTCGTTATTATTTAGCTGTTCAGAAGCTGGTTTGTGTTGGTGCAGTGTTTAACTATGGGAGGACAAAAGCACCGTGAGAAACAAAAAAAAAAAAAAAGAAGGTATGAACTGTGGATCACCTTGATACAAGGATACTCCTAATCACCTCTCAACTGTACCAACTTCAAAAATGACTTAGTTTTAGAGATAAGAAAAATCCCTATGGCAAATTCTTAATATAGTGCCAAGTATATTTTACTGTGAGGGCAACAGAAATCCCAAAAGAAATTTTCTTCAGTATATGTGTGCTAAATGAATCACAGTCAACTGTAAATATAATAAAAAGACGAAAAGAAAAGTCTCCTGACTTCTTGAGTATTAAAACTAAGCACAACCATCGTCCTTCCAAACTTTCGGCCTTTGTTGCGTACACAAACCTGCCTCTGTGTATTTCATCGCCTGTCCTTCGTTGTGTGTTATAAAAAAAAAAAAAAAAAGAACCTTAGTAAACTCAGTGATGTTTGTAGGAGTTCTGGCTCCCGCTCCCAAGCGATAATTATTTGATCTTGTTTAGTTCATTATTCATCTTGAGGGAGCTGGTTGTGACTTGTGGATAAATGCCATATGAAAGGCATTGTGCGCCGAAGATGCATCCTCACTTTTATCTCGGCTCCCACAACAGATCAATTAGTAAAGCTAAACAGTAAATTATTAATCACATTGCTTTGTCTCCCCGTTCCATCACCGGAAGAAAACAGTTCATTAGAGAGGAAAGAGGGAAGCGGGCGGGGGAGGATTGTGGCATGATTGAGAGGGCCTTTAAACAAAGCTGATGCTGTGTGAACATACCAAGAAAGGCGAGGTGAGAATTATTAAGCGTGTCCATCATTCCAGGTAACTACTAAACCCACCCCCTTCTACAAAAAAAAAAAAAAAAGAAGTGTGCTCATAAAATGGGGTCAAGCAGTGGAGGAGTTCAATGTCACAGCCATCATATATGTTGCCCGTTGGGGTGCGTGTGATTAAAATAACACACAAAGATGTTTCATGTCATGGTGAGCAACCCGACCGTATTTGCAAAAATATTCAGATCAGATGAATTTTAATGAGGTGTACACTCGAGGGGGATACCGTTGCCAGCACGCTTGGGATGGAAGGTGATAGCAAGCCCGTCCTTGTATCTGCCAGGAGATAGCAAGGTACATAAACTTTTTCTCCCCACCCCCCCCTCTCTCCTTTTTATCTACCTTTAGATGAAGAAAAAAGGTAGATCCAAATTTAGAGGTCCACTCGTTGTTCAGATTGCACTGCTGTTCTGTGTTGAGCAATTTGAATAAATTATTCCACGGGGGAAAAAAAAAAAAGTTCATTTTGTGAGAAATTATATTTTTTGCAGGAAAGGTTAATTTTGAAGGGAGCTTGAATGACTGGGAACTGGTGTGTGTGTGTGTGTGGGGGGGGGGGTTAGAGAGAGAGAGAGAGAGGGGCAGAGAGAGAATGACAGAAAGAAACAGGCAAAGACAGAAAGCGAAATGGGTGGTGGGGAAGTGTGGTTCTGCACGGAGAGCATTGGGCGTCAAGAGGAAGAGTGGCGAGAGAGAGGATGGAGGGAGGGAGCAAGGGAGGCAGTTATTAAAAGCGATTGCATTGCCTCCCGGATGTCTCAGGAGAGCAGAATCAGTGGAGATGTTAAACCTTGCTTGACACCCCAGTTGGATAATTGTGGGTGTGGGAGCTAATCAGCGGAAGATGTCTCCTCAATTTAAATCTTGTCAGTTAGTGAAGATTAGGCCCTCCTGTCCCGGCCACCATTAGCTTTGTTGCATGTCAATGCGCCACTGAGGATGTCCGCCTGGTCCGGCAGCAAGGATGAAAAAAAAAAAAAGAAGGCAAACCATCAGACCTTTACCGGCTAAAACCATCAAGGTGTTTTGAAGTGGTGGTGGTGGGGTATGAAAAGTGAATTTATGCAGCCTTTTTTTGAAAAAAAAAAAAAACATTTGTTACTAGTGACCTAACAGGCAGACCCTGTGGAATTAGAAGTGAAGCGCGAGGATGTGCTCCAGATTTTTCTGCGAGAAAAACATGGCATGCTAACTAGAGAGCATGCGGTGCAGGATATCAGATTTTTTTTCCCAAAATAATCTAATTTCAGAAATGCACAGACCAATTATAAATTAAAAATGCATTCTATGGCCACATTATGCAAGCGTGTGACACTCCAATATTCGTGGGATGAATGTGAGCTACAGAGCAGCTCACCAGATCCTGATGTGAGATAATTAAACAACTAATAATCTGTGACAGTGTGATCTCTTTAAAAAAATATAAGGATATCATTTTAAGCATGGTTAAGAGTAATGGGGAAGGAGGCGGCTTATTGCAGAATGCACAGTCGTGAATTTTACAGCTCAGCTCGGGTTGACTGCTGGGCCCTAGCTTTCCTAAATATTTGCAACAGATTTTTTTTTTTTTCTTCCCCTTACAGAACAATGGCCCCTTTCAGTAAAAGCAGGTCCCGTAACCTCGAAGCAACCGCGAGGTCAGGGCGAATAAACATGCCGGCCGCGCCAAACTGAGGAGCTCAAGTGATTCCAGGGGCAAGGCCTGCTACATACCAAGGTGCTCGGCTCTCTCCTCCTCAGCACCTCTGTCTGAGTGCAGACAGATGTTTCAAGCCCGGCTAAAAAAAGGGGAAGCGGGGACCAAGGGAGGGAAAACAAGGATGTTTACGTCTACATTTCTTCGTATTTCACCAAAACGAGTCTGCGTTCTCAAACACATTTAGCCACCTACCCAGAACCCTACAGAGTTTCTTTTTAAGGAATATTATATGGACTCGTCTGCAAATGCACACGTCTGATTACACTAAAGTCCACTGAAGTTAGCATTTCTTTCAGACCTGTGAGATACTAACTAAAAGTTTTTTTTTGCCCCTCAGCCTGGACTGCATATGAAATTTAAAGTACTTAGACTGATCAAACTTTAACGGGACCGTGCCACTCTAAATAGAGACACAGTCTGATGTTTCTATAACCATAATGGAATTTATGAAAACACAAAAATAGTATTTTTTTGGTTTCATGGCATTATGTCCAGGTTAGTATTAGCCACGCACAATAACCACACTATAGAGATCAGTCACACCTGGACTTGAATATTCAACAATAGTTATACGTTTTTTTTTTAACTGCCAATTTGTGATGCGCAAAGCTTATCTTTTTTGCGACCACAAAACAAACGATGATTCTTAATTGTCACATAGTATTACCCACGTTTCAGCTCTTTCTCTCTCTCTTTTTTTAAATGCCAAGCTTAGACAAAGCCTCTCTGTGTGAGGAACAGCAGCTACAGCTGGGCTGAGCGGAGCGAGACATCGATCCATAACCTCGTTCCTTTACACCCCTCTGAGCACTCATTTGGCAGTCAGCAGGCACAGCAGAAGTACATGCCAGAGCTGGCCACTACTCTCCACCCCCCAAAAAAAAAGAAAGAAAGAAAGAAAACATCGATTTTAACCAGTTGTGTGACCTGGTGCTGAGTAATCAAACTTTATTTCATTTTGTTTTTTTTAAAAGGTAAAATAAAACATAAGCATAGCTTAATTTGAAGGCCAGCGCAAGACATAATTCCTAGACAACATTTGTCTAGAGAAAAATATATATTTTACATTTTTTGTGAAATCAGGTTAAAATTGCATCAGAAAAAGATATATTTGGTGTTTCTGGGTTAAATTTAGATTTCCTAGGTCTTCATGTGGCATGCAAGGGATTCAGAATGTCTTTTGGAATTCAGTAGACTGTAAGCCTTATTTATTTTTTCTGCAATGGCAGTGGAGTATTTTCTTTTTAAAACAAGAAAGGACAATTATAAATAAATAAATAAATTAAAAAAATTGAATATTTATGCATATATTAAACAGCACTTAAACATTCTTTTAAAATCACATTAGCCATGAAGGGCCGAGTTAAAAGTATCAAAGCCAAGAGAGGAGACAAGAGACTTGCGTTTAATCTAATCTATGTTCTAATAGTTTGGGAGACATTAATTATTGATAAGGCTGGCAATTGATTGGTTAATAAGATAATGTAATTGAGAAATGAAAATCATCATAGCTGTGTGTGTGTGTGCGTGCGTGCGTGCGTGCGTGCGTGCGTGCGTGCGTGTGTGTGTGTGTGTGTGTGTGTGTGTGTGTCAGCTCCGATCTGAGCCTCGTGGAGCGAGGTGGGTTGGTGTAGAGAGGGAATGGGGGGGGTGGGGGGTCTTAGGGGATTGCCCCTACACAGGCTTCCATCATTACTGCCACACTATAAAAGCAGAGTGGTGATTAAAAGGACTTGATTGATTTGACTCTCATTGGAATAAGCTGTCCTCTTCCCATCATTGGGATCCGTCTGCAAAAAGAACGTGTTTGTGTGCGTAAATGAAATCAAAATGTAGTTTGCACTGTTCCAAAACATAAGAACAAATATTTGAAATTTGATACGTTGAAAGTTTTGTGCGTATATATAGATTTACATCGTAGCTTGTAACCAACACACACACACACACACACACACAAATATAATTAAAACGGCAATTACCTGTACGCTTTTTCACTCCTTGTAAATGTGTATATTTACCGTTAAAATGTGTGCTTGCATAGGAATGGGTATTATTACCCAAGCAGTCATGTGTGAGTGGAGCCGTACCGGAGAAGCATGTGCGTGTGTGTGCATGTGTCGTCAAGAGGTGGCCCCACTCCCCTAGTTTTTGCTCGCCTTTTGTCTGCACTCCGCCGCCCTACAGCACACACTCTCGTGCATGCGCCCACGCGCGCACGCGGGCACTGCACACTCCCCAGCTTCCCAACCCATCCGGAGAGCGACGGAGACAGACCCTGCCGGCTGACACAAAAGCTATTGATTTTACTATCTGCCGCGCTGAATGATCTTCCGCGGCCAATTTCTGAATTTAGAAATGAGTTCAATACCAATAATGACAGTGGAAGGATTCTTTAAAATGAGAGCGTGGGGGTGAGCAGGACCAGAGGAAGAAGGGGAGAAGTGGGGAACCGTGTGTGTTTGGCCTTGGAAAAAAAAAAGGAAAAAGGATATGATTTTTCAAAACGGATGAGTTCAAACAAAGATGACACCAGAGATTTTTAACAGGGAATTCTAACATTTACCCTCATTTCCCTTTCTCTCAATGGGTCATAAATAGAAAGAAGAAGTGGAGGAGTTTGTCCTTCTTCAAACCGTAACAGCTTCCACACGAACAGCTTTCGCTCACCTATTTTCCCGCACCGCTCCTCTGCTCTTTATGGCGCGATTTTCAACCTACGGTCCGAATTCAGCCCTATATTTCATGCGCCATAAAGGCACTTTGTATTTTCCTCTGGGGATGTCTTCCATAAAAAAATAAATAAAAAAATAACAGGGGTATATAAAATACTTTAACACAGGTTGTGTTTGCATGTTGGGAAGCTATTTATGTCAAATTAAACAGATATGAAGGGGTACTTAATATAATAATCCATAAAACAGGAACATGTTTTCTAGTATGGCATTTCTGAGTGCACTTAATCTACCTGGTTATTAAGGAAATAGTTATAAAACCTCAAAACCGTGTTCAAACATGAAAGCATTGCTTTTTTTTTCCTCTAAAAAATTCCTGATTTGTATTTCTGACCGTACCTCTTTTCTGATGATCATTTATTTGGGGAGGCAGCCAACGTCTTGGCGACATTGACGCTGTTTAATCAGACGCCCCACCTGCCCTGTTGAGGTGTTAATGCGACTCCTCTTCACAGATAGGGTGTAGATTAATAGATAAGGGAGGTCTGAGGGAGGGTCAACGCGATACGGCCCTTTCCCGTGTTCGTCCGCTTGTCAGACACCTGCCTGGATTAAGCCGCCGGCTCTCCTCTCCGTTGTGCGCAGGTGAGAGGTCAGCGATTTACCCAGTTCACCGGGCTCACGCTCAGCCGTCAAGGTGGGGTGGATCTGCATAAAGGCTCCTGCATCGCTGCTTCATGGGGTGAGGGGGGGGGGGGGGGGGGGGGGGCTGCCTGCACAGCGAGAGGTGTGATGCAGGTCCTGCCGTAGAGGATTACTGTATATATATACTTTAAGGCTTGGGGAGAGATGAGGACGGGTGAGAATATTGTAAAAAGATGTGGATTTCTACTTTATTTATTCATTTTTTTGTCAGTGTAAACCCTCAAAGGATTTGATGTTTTCAGTTCTATTGAATAAGACGTATTCTTTTCAGGAATCGTCTTGCAGGAAGGTAAGCATGGACTGGTTAACGGTATCAAGGTATTCCAAGGTTTAAAAAAAAAAAGAAAATAAAATATTCCTTTTCAAACCAGGTCAAATATTAAGTCACTCTGTTCTTTAACGTATGAGCAGGACTGATAGGATTTTTTTTCTCCAGCTGTCCTGAAGTGAGCTGGAGAGAGCTGGACTCCCTCTTCTTCCCCACATATTCCCGGGCACTGCGGGCCAGCTGGCTGAAAGGATTCCACACTTTTTCTACCCCTTACAAGAAAAAGACAAATTTGACGATTGATACAGTTGTGATGCATCATAAAGAGGGAAACAGCCAAAAGAGACCATGAGAAAGTTTATGTACAAAACAAGTGCTGAAATTACCCTGTGTTTATTGAAACACATTGAAGAAGCCCCACACATTTGTGTACACAGTCTGGTGTTTGACCAAAAAATAAAATGTAATAAAAAAATACCACTATATGTTTTTGCCATTTTTCCAAAACTGATAATTTGATGATATTTTAATAATTTAAAAGATTTGAATATCTAAAAAAAATATCAAAATTTTCTAGCTTTAGTGAACAAAATACCTAATTTTGCTTGTTGGAGAACACTAAAAATGACTCAATCTAACAATAAGAATACATATTTCCCTTGTTTTGTTTTTAACTTTGATTGTGAGCCAGAATGAATGATTTGGGAATGCACTGACCGCCTTTTGGCAGCTATAACGTCTTTCTACATCAACCATGATGTCACAATCTTACAGGCTTAGGGCAGTAATTTCACTTGTTTGTATAGAATGTATGATTTCTGCTCACAGTAACACTCTAGTTGCCAAGCACCAACAAGAAAATGGAGTATTTTTTTATGTGATCTCAAAGTCCAGAAAAAAAAAAATCATATCAGTTGCTTCAGTGTTAAGATAGGAATTGTGATATTCAAATGATATATCATAGATACGAATGATCTGTAAGCAGCATTAGCTCCTAACGACAATTAAGTAAGCATTTGTTTCCTTCACCTTATATTGGCTCTACAGTAAAGGGCTATTTTTCTGATTTTAATAGGTTTGGCTTGCATTTCATCACTTAGTGTGAAATAACAAAATATGTAGACTGAAAAAAAAACTCAGCGGGATAATCTTTCATTAAGCTGGGACTCTTTAAAGCAATGTTTGACATTGACTTTCTTCACTCAATACAGATTCTATAAAATACAGTTTCAAATACAGATGTATCAATACTATACTTATAAGGTAAAGATAACAGTGTATATGTAATAAATAATGTATATCACTCTGCAGCAATTGGAATAATTGTTGCATTGCCTGTTTTGAACACCGCCAACTAGATGATTGTATTTTTTGCTGTAAATTTCCGTGATAATACCGTGATACTGTTATATCTTTACTCAAGGTTATCGTACCGTGAGAAACTGACATCAGCCAATGTCTGAACGTCAGCAAACGGAAGAAATAAGGATTGGAGGAAAAAAAGGGGGATAAAACAGGACGGGGGGGGGGGGGGGAGAAGGGGAAATAATGCATGAAACATGAAACTCTGCAAATTTGACTTATAACAAGCAAAATTACACCCCGCTGTCATTTAAATTATAGCTGCCCTCTATAAAGGTGTCTTTTAGATGCATTAATTGAATTCGGCACTATTTCCCAATAATAATCTGTAAAGTTCAGCCGTCCATCCTTCACGAGATCCCCGCCGTGTACCACAGGAGTATCTATTTCAGTGGCTTAATTTATTTTCATGATTCGCCGATAATGACGGCCATGCAGGCTGTACATCAGAATTAACCTTCATTTCACTGAGGTATATTACGATGACAGTCCCCGACACATTTCACCTACACAAAGGGCACCCCCCCCCCTTATGTCTCCCTCTTCCTCTCACTTTCTCCCCCCTGCCTCCTCTGCTGCTGCCCCTGCTGTATAATCATCCTCAGCAGACCAAGATTGTTTGATAGCCGATTAATTTTCATAGGAAATCAAGTGGCCGGCTCTTCCTCACTCTTTCTTTATTTCACCTCCCCTTCTCTCCAAACACATACAGATGCCCCTCTTCGACAGTGCCGAACAGCGCTCGAGCCGCGTGACTTTTTCTGTCAATTAGGTGTTTTTTTTAATCTCATCTCACAATTTTTTTTTTCTCTCATAAATTGCATCCCTCACCTCCCCGCCCAGCCCAGCCTCACGTTTCCTGATATCAGCCGTGTGGTTAATTTATTTTGGACGATGCCGATGTAACAAAAGTGCTGTAAATTAATCAGGGGACATCAAGCGAAGGGGGTCTCTAATTTCTATGCAAACCATTAGGTGTCAGATATAGATTCCGCCATTTGCCATGGTCGCAGTCAAAAGATTTCATTAGGGACCTGACGTCACATTTCGAAGGCAGCGCCGGATCATTTCTGTCCCATTTTCCCCCTCATGAGCTCTTTGTTCTTCGTTGCTCTGTAGGATCCCTGCCACAAAAGGCCCCTATGCAAATGACAATAATAGATTTCGCTAAGCGCCCGCCGCTGCGGCATGATAGCCTATTTAGAGAGAAACCAAAGAAACATTCAATTTGTGGCATTAACCAGGGCGCATGCAAAGGTTGCCAAAAAAGTGATTAAGAAATTACAGAATTGCTCCTCTCTGCTTGAAGTTCCTTCTTTCATTTTTCTCCTGTTCTCATTGACAAGGCATCTGTAATGAGGAGGGCTGGTAATTAGAATATTCTGGAGAGGTGAGCGCTGCTGGAGCTGGCAGTCGGGAAGACTGATCCCCCCCCCCCTCCCCGTCTGTCTTTGCCCGTATTATTTTCTTTCTCTGCCATGAGGGCTTGGGTGCAGAAGAGAGGAAAAACAGCTGTCTGATGACCAGACTCTCCACAGATGTCTCTCACTCTTCTTTGTGCATGCTTGTACAGTATAAACGTGTGGGTGTCAGCGCTTCTGTGCCAGCATATAAATATAATCAATCTCCCATTTACATACAAATAGACTTCTCTCCTTCATCCTAATAATCTGCACAGCATCCTCCGAGAGGAAAAATAATATCCCCTCCACAGGACGATTCTGTATTTACCATTAGATGCTTTATTGATTGTTATTTTTTTTTCCTCTGTCAATTTTCCCCCACTTCATTTTATTATAGGATATTGAAGGCATGCGGGGCTGACATGACAAATACACTTTATTATTTCCTGCCCAATGAGCGATTATAGTTATTGACACTGTCACATATTTCCCCTCGTCTTCGGTTATCGTTGCTCACCGCTGTGCAAGCCTGAAAGTCGTGTTAGCGTGCGTGGGGGCGTGTTCTGACGCCGTGGCAGTTAGTTTGGTAGGCGCAGAGCATATAGGGAGGCAACATGTGTTTGCGTGACTGGGTGTGTGCCTGTAATGCGTCTCATTCTTTGTCATGTCAATGACGGTGGTGACCGGCAGGGCCCTGACTGAGTGTCAGTCCCACTTTGGACAAACAACTCTGTCAGCAGTGCCAGGGGCTTTTGTCCACATATATCACACAAGGAAAGAGAAAAAGGGAAAAGATGAACCTAACAAATGGGTGTGTTACGGCACGCATGCCTTTTTGGCCATAGTTCAGTACTGGTATGGTCCAACAGCAAACAGAATACTGCAAAATGTAAGGTTTCTTGTTTACTTATTTTAAACAAAAATAACAGGAAGAGAAACATATACCACCTTTGCTACTCATCAAGCTCAGTGTATATAGCGAGGCAGGATTTGGGTAATGACAAATTTAAACTACCCTGTTTGAACTAAATAGTGCCCTGCACTTTAGGTCATACATCAAGCAAAATGAATTGAAAGGTATTTTCTTAATTTAAAAATCTTTTAAATCAGTGTTTGCTTTATTTAGTTTGGCTTGATCTTCATGCAAAATAAAATGTAACACAGAACTGAGTAACTTACTCTAATAGTATATTATTATCAAATTAATTGGCTGTAAAATGTAAAAATAACATACGGTTGTGTTTGTTAGAGACATAGATTCCATTAAATAGAGTCATAATGGGATCACTAAACCCTATCAGTGGATGAAAAGCAATGTCAGCAAACGATGAACAAGTAGGCAAAAATGTGAATTGATATTAAAGGAGCATAGCGAGTCACAGGATATCTGCAGATGTCTGCCCCCTCTGGTGACAAGTTGAAATGACACCAGTGCTGTGCATGCGCATGGGAGAAGAGGACAAGCATCTGCCATTGTGACTGCACAGGTCTTTTGTTTTGAGGCGTGATGTCTTTTCGGGTAAGAAAGCTATACATATTGAAGTTAGCCCGTGTTCTCTCGCTAATGCATCGATTATAGTGGAGACTCAACAAAGTGGGTGTGGGTGCCACACCCACGTGCATGCCCAGAGGATTTGGCCCGAATCTGTCTCTCATGAACTGACTGATCTTGCCTATAGAGGCAACTGCAGTAAATAGAGGATAACTCATTTTACACGTAGGGCAATTGAAAGGGCATGTATGGGAAACAAAACAAATATTTAATATAAAACTTGCACTACGCACCTTTAAGGATGTATAATAAATATACAAACAACATGCAAAAGTGTGCCTTTTTATAAGTGTTACACCATTTTCATATATTACTGGATATCTAAAACGTGGGCACCTGCAATTTTTGCAATAATATGGTGTGGACTTCTTTTCATAGCAGCATGTCACACACATTTATTGTTTTGCATGGCCGTCTTGGAGAATTCGGTTTAGTTCTAAAATCTGATGGTGGAGTTGGACTTGACTCCTGTGTGTCTCTTCTCCAAACTCATGGTAGGGCTTAATCTACAGCTGTGTGTGGTGGTGAGAGACACTGCAGTCCATTTTCACCGGATAACTTAATGAAGGGATGTGCACAGGGATGGTCTGGTAAAGGTTTTTTCTCACTCCCTGTTGTCCTTGAGAGTATAACAGAAGCGGTGCAACTCTGCGTCAAAGTAATATTCTGAAACTGTGCTCTCATCTTGCAAGATTAATGACAAACCGGACAGAATCACCATAACAGTATTTTGATAATCTAGTTCTTTTTCCACAACAATGGATCTTTTAAAAAAAAGCTTGGTAAAATTTCTCTGAATGAGAGTTCTGAATGATGTGTTCTTTATATTGTCCGCACATAAGTGCAAGTTGTGCTTGCACCAGCGATTCACACATTTAACACAAAACACCAATTAACTAAATGTCTAATCAACAAAAATTCATCAGTTTATTTCAATGGCATAAAATAAAAAGCAATATCAGGATACTACAAATAGACATAATCAATTCAAGTCCAGTGTAGTCTAATTAGTGTTATTCAGTCCAATTAATTTTAATCACAACCTACAAATCGACATTCTCCTTAAAAACGTAAATTCCAATTTGCATCCGTAAGGAGCATATTATGAGCAAT
The DNA here is from genome assembly GCA_037039145.1 of Fundulus diaphanus. Classification (NCBI taxonomy): domain Eukaryota; kingdom Metazoa; phylum Chordata; class Actinopteri; order Cyprinodontiformes; family Fundulidae; genus Fundulus; species Fundulus diaphanus. Next base: position 17,670,912 of record CM073144.1, read on the forward strand.
TCCAAACAATCACATGTCATAAATAAAAGATCCAATTCAGTATTATTATCTAATGAATGCAGTGGATTGCATCACAACTGCACTTGGATGCAGTCTGTCATATACAAAGATTATTAGTCTACACTACACACTGAGCCCTGCAGAACACTTTTATGTCTACTTAAAGTTGAAAGCTAAATCCTGACGAATTGACAATACTATAAGCGACCTTCTGGTGTCTACAAGAAATGGGGGGGGGGGGGGGGGGTGATGGTAAATGTAGCTTTCTTTGCTATAGAAAGCGTCTCTGATTGTCAAGAAATCTGTTACATTTCGAAAGGTGAAATCTCACCCTACTTCCAAGAACATGTTAAATTAGAGCTTGGGTAGAAGTGACAAACGTCACTGCATCATAAATGGTGCAATAAAACAACTGCTGTTACCGCGACACACTTGGTAATGAGCAATTTAGCTGTCATGGCTATTCTTGAAGTTTGTCATCAATAACAACATCTGCTTGATACTGTAAGTTGAACGTTGGGCCACAACTTGTCACGTAATTAACTCATCACTTGTTAGCGTAATTGCTCTCAGAAAGGACTAGACTTGGCTGAATAGGACAATTTCTTATTCACTCCAACAATGGAGGAAACAGTGAAGGTACTATTTTCCCATTTTCCTTGCTCAATTATGGTTCATAGGTAATAATGGGCATTTGGGGAATTGTGTGTTGGCTGTGTTGACATCAAAGAAATCAAACATCGTTTTGGTCCAACAACTTCAACTTAAGCTTTCAAAATAATTACGCTGCATTTTCTTTTGACAACCATAGGTAAGGAACTGGACCCACACCCATTTACCTTGGCAATGTTGTCAATAAGACTTACTTATTTGATGGAACTCGGAGCAAGGGTTATATTCTGGATGTTAACTTTCCAAAAGCAGGAAATTCGTGAATACATTTTTGGCAATTTCAGCCTGTCCTTCTGTTCATTCATCACAGAAAAGTGTAAAAATTTAGGCTTATTTTTTTAGCCCATTTGTCCTTTTGAAATGTAGCACAAAAACCGCAGAGGCTTGTTAGTCCATTTCAGAAAACCAGGCAACGTTTCAACCACATTTAGGTGACAATAGACTGTATACACACATCAGATGTGTGACGAGCTCTTGTGGTATAAGCTTTGACAACATTAAAAAGCTGAAATATTTCTAGTCAAAGTCAAGGATGTCTTGCAAAGCACTATCCAGTTGCAGTCAATGTGACATAATCTGGTGAACTAAGTCTAAGCTATTGTTAAGGGTAAATGAAGTTCTTATGAACATGAGTGCTTTAGGTCACACACTACTTATCAAAGTTACTTATTTCAAAAATGAGTAAAGACGCTTTAGTTGTCCTGTAATGTGGACAGTTGTCCTACAAAGTCTTTTCATAAAGGCTAGAAACAACCAAAGTTTCAAGAAGGATCAATAGAATTATTTTATAAAAAAAACTGACTAAATGCTAGAAGCTAACAATAAAAAGTAGGCATCTTTTTCTCAGCACTTTTTTTTCACAGGCAGTTCAGTTTTTTAATCTGGACTTAATTTGATCAACTTTAGTTCAAAATCTGAAATACTGGTTGAACTTCAGTATGAGAATTCAGCACATAGATTTACATAGAACATAGATTTAAAAGTTTGAGTTACATGAAACTTAGTCTATTTGACGAAACACAAAAAAAAAAAAATAGTATTTTGAAAACTTTCTGTTCGAAGCACTGAACTGAGCAGAACTCCATGGTTAATGTCCAGGATTATGAGTAGGTAAGAATAAGAACTGTTTTATATAGACATTGCATTATTTTTAAATGAGAGTTTTTTATTGGTAAAAAAAAAAAAAAAAAAGAAAAAAAACTTGCACATCATTTGTGAAAACAAAACAGGAATGTTTCATTTCACAGAAAAAAAAATACATGTTTACAAAATCCTTACTTGAGAGCACTCTGTTACGCATCGTCATGTGAGTTAGATGTATCATTCCTCATCAAAACGTTCACATCGTTTATCCAGAGGCGATTGTCATCCTGTCTTTCTAGAAATTTTCTTTTAAACACAAACAACATTTTTGAGGTAGTATGCATCCACGGAAAACAAGAAAATGATTAAAAAAAAAGGATCATGTCATAATTTTTCCTTAAGGAATAAAAGATAGTATGATCAGTATCAAAGTCATCACAACATGCACGCCTTCGTACGAAAACAGAGACAGCGCTGAAAGATCATCAACAGGCGCTGACAAAGTGGTGCAATTAAGATAAAGTTGGATCTGACAAAATGTTTGTCTTAGGTGTAAACACACAAGTCAACAGCACTGAACATGTAACAGGCAAACAGATCATAGCATTTAGCAGCTTGTCATAATCAAAAGAGGTCATTAAAAATGCAGAAATTCCAAGGAGATTAGACTGCTGTTATTGAGGAAAATTAGACTTTAATGTTGATCGGAGGAGAAAAGGCTTGAAATTGCGCTATTCCAATTATGACTTCTATGTACTGTAGTTCCACTGAACAACATTTATTCACCATCATTCAAGCACATTTGTCGACAAAGCAAGGGCTTTATCACAACTTGAGTTAAACACAAGTTTGACAGTGGTCAGTGCAAAAAAAAAACAGGTTTTGATGTATCTGTCCGAGAGAATGTGAAGCTATCGGCGTTGAAAGACGATTTACCATCTCAGTGCCAGTCATTATCACCCATGGCAATAACCTACCTGAGGATGGGGAGAAAGAAAAATCTAATTAACAAAAGCTGTCATTCAGAAATGATGATGGAACGCTAAAAAAAAAGAAAAAAAAAAAAGAAAAACATGTTCTTTGAAGTCCCTGTTTCAGCAAAAAATATACACTGCATGTATTTAAAAAAGAAAAAACGTATATTTAATTAAAATGATAACTCTATTCTCATTTTTCAAACTCTCAACGCTTGAGGGCCAATTGGGATGAGTGTGCACCCCACCCCACCACCGTCCTGTGCAGCTACAGCTTCTCTCTATCAGTCTGTCTCCTCTCACCATCTCTCCTTCTCCATGTCTTTTCCCTCACCCCACTGTGGCTCAGTGAACTGCTCCTACAGCAATATCCCATCATTACCATCTCCCCAGCTGAGCTTCAGCCAGCCATTATCATGCGGCATTATTAATCTTCTTGTCTTATCAACTTGCAAATCACAAACCATTGTGCCTTATGGCGCAGTTTGGGGTGCCCGGTTATTCATTTTGTAGGTCTACCTATCTGGCAAGTCTTTTAAATTGCCCTACAGAGCGTCGACACTCCCACTGTTGTTCAGTCCTCCTGTTAACAGTCATTAATCTAGTTTACTCTTAAGTAAATGCAAACCCTTCTTGTACTTAGGCATGAGCCAGTGTGATAACCTTCAGTAATAATGACACGGTTTCAATGTATTTCCGTATTCACACCAAAGTTTTGAAACAAAAACATATTACATATTACTAATTGCCTTTATTTAAAACAAAATGACTACAACTACTACTACTGCTGGGGTTTGTGAAAGTTTCTGAGCGTTTAACATTGATATTATCAAAAATAATGAACATATTTTTACCTTAGGTACATTCAAGCTCCTCATATACTTATGCAAATTCAACAAAACTGTGTGAACTTGATGTTTTCTATCTCTAGCATGCAAGTGCACTGCTTTTATATCCAACTTCATAAGCTACATAATGATTACTTACAATAAATTTTGGCTATTCTCAATCGAAACTTAATTAAAAATGCACTTTTTTGGAGCTAGTTATGGATAATCTTACGTATCGTCTCAACAGTTCAACTGCCTAACACACAACAATATGACATTACATAACGTACCACCGATCACTTTCAACAGAAGGTGGATTATCATTTAATGAAAGGATGAAAACAAAATAAATGAGCAGACAAAATAAATTTCAAATGTGATCAAATGTAATATAAGACTTATAGTTATTTAGATTTTGACATTAATACATGCAAAAGTTCGGCATCATTTCAAAATTTTATTACACAGAATATAATTTTTTGTTGTTCTGCTCTTTTTCTGGATGACACTAGCTGATATGAGCAGGCTTTGTGGTCAGGGTTTAGCTAAAAAGACATGCCGCGTGTATATTGCCAAGTTCAGTTTTAAAAAACACATTACATTAATAAAAGTGATGGGTGGCGGTTCTTTAGTTTTACAGACTATGTCTGTTCATGTTTTTTCTTTCCATAAATATTTCCCAAAAGTTGGTTTTGTCTTTGTTATAAGCATGGAACGTTTCCTCCAGCTGACAAGCAGTGTGTAGCAACAGGTGGGGGAGGGTCAGTTCTCCATTATTCTGTGCTTCATACAGCCAGAGAAAACTCTAGTTTTTTTTCTTTTTCTTTTTCCTGACAGTGCATCCGATGGTCTTTAAACTGTAAGAATAGTGAAGTGGGAAAGTTCTGCAATTTTGACACTGCAGCTTTTGAATTACCTTCTTGGTAGGAAACAAATAACAATAACAGGAATTACAGGAATTTTAGTTTCCTGCTGAAAGAAATCAACAGCGAAGGGGGTACATTTCATTAATGGCAAGTATTTACATCCACATGTCCAGAGCATACCTCATCACCCAGTGTTCCTGTTGTCTCTCCGTGATATTAATATTCCAGAGCCGAGCTGGAAGACGGAGACAGGCAAAGTTTCTTTAAAGGCACGCCATTGACCCCTCATTCTCATGCTCACTTTCGTTTGCTTTTCTCCAGGCTAAAATATTCACCCTGGAAATATGGTGTGGCTCTTGGTAGGAAACTTTGAACAAAAAAGTATATAAGAAATTTGCAAGAAATGCATGTTCTGCTTTTCTGTGTGTGTGTGTGTGTGTGTGTGTGTGTGTGTGTGTGTGCGTGTGTGCGTGCATGTGCATGTCTGAATTAGCATTTCCTTTGAAAACTTTGCATGATAAATCACCATTTTCCCCCCATAGCTCATTAAGCACTATACAACAGGTACTAGGCATGAAATATTTAGCAGAAGACAAAGTGTTTCATGTGCTCCCGTGGACCCTGCTATTACCCAGGCCTTTCACATAACATCTGCTAAAAACAACCCACCCTTTGATCTTCATTAATATCATTTGGTTAAATATTTCAAATACGACGTCAAATGTTTGATTAACATCTTTCAGAATTATTCAGTAAAACAGAAATTATCTCTGAATCTTTAAGTGCTAATGATGAAATCACGATTACCCTTCCGTCGCTTTAAGGCCAATGGCATTCAGGAAAGAGTGGTAATTTTCTATTTGATCACTAATATATGGTTTTGCACACTGGACACTCCATTAAACTTCATATATCAACTTCCCACTTGCATTCAAATATGTGTTTATGAGCCCTGGGTATTACAATTCGTGATGGGTGTATTTTAGAGCACATTTCAAAGCACTGCGTGCTCGACATTGTAATTTCCAAGCTTATCTAATCAATTCTCCAAGCTCTATCGGCCTCATATCAGACCTTGTGAAAGAAATCGGCTCGGTAGCACCTTCAGAACGCTTATAAATAATGAAAAACAGCTTTTAAAAAGAAAAAAAGTGCTTAAGGAAAAGAAAATGTTGATTAAAAAAGTGCCTTTTATCCATAACTTCAAATCTTTTTCATTCCAGAAGATGCGGAGGACTTCAGGCAAACTGGAATGAATAAAGTACTTCTATCTGACCAGGAAAAAAAAAAAGAAGTATTAATTTTTTAGATAAAAAGTGCTGACAGCACAGAATGAGCCAGGTGGTATTTGGATATGAGCGGCGAAGATGAGATGAGAGCCCCAAAGATCACTTTCATCTTGTGTATGGAGTTGTCCTTGAAAACTTCTCCGAACTCTGTCCTGGAGAGCAGCAAGTTGGTCCTACTTGCTTTCAGCTATTTGGCAATCCATATGTCCTGAATTTGACGCTTCAAAAACAGAGTTTATTCTTATTGGTATGGGACAGATGATTAATTAGTCATAATTTTACAGCTAAGTGTATTGATGCTCTCTGGGGACTTTTTAAGGCACACCTGTTGGGTTGTCTGCTAGCAGAAATCTGCAAATCATGTAGCAGCAAACACAATTATTTAGGTTATAGATGTGATGGGGACAACTTGCTGAAGTTTAAGCAGCAACAGAGTGAGTCACTTTAAATGTGGTATGGTTGGTTGTGCTGATTATTAAATTTCAGGAGCTGCTGCTAAACTGTGTGCCAAATGGGGATATGATGCTTTAATTTCAATTTAACGTAATTGTATGTTATTATCATTCGAAAAGCCATAAATTTGGGCCAGCAGACTTTTATAAGTTATTAAACTTTGATCCAAGATCCAACCAAAATGAATACCTTCTGTTGCTATTATCTAATAAAGTCTTGAAACTAAATTTCCTCAAATCATATAGACAATATTTGAAACCTTCCCTTAGCAGGTAAAAAATGATGCAAGGAATGGTCAGCACGACACATCTAGCTATAGACCAGGGGTGTCCAAACTTTTTGGCACATGTGCCAAAATTCTCAAGTCAAAAGTACTCAAGGGCCAAAAAATTAATAATAACAATAATAAATAACCCAAAAATGATGTTGTGAATTTTTTTACCTATTTTACAAAATATGATACTTTTAATGAAATTATTTAGATTTTCTGAAGGAAAGGGATGTTAAATCAGTGTAGATGGAAGGTTAAAAACGTGTTTTGCACATTTGCTTTATTAAAAGATGGTCGCCCAGTTTGCTAATTATGTTAGACTTGATTGAAAAAAATTGAATTCTTTTTGTTCTAGCAAAATGAGAACAGGATTTGGGCCAGTATTTCTTTGAAAACTCTTGCTGTATGTAGCTAATTTTAATAGATGATTTGAAGAAAAAAAAAAGCTTTTAATACACAAAAGTTTGTGTTTGAGTTAAAGTCCTGAGACAGATGCGGCCGTATTTACTATGAAATTAAATTTGGCGAAAGCAGTAAGGCTCCACTTGTGAAAGTAAAATCTGTTGGGCTGTTTTTGCCATTAAGACAACAATTCCTAATGCAAAATTTCCAGACAGGACACACATACAAACCTGTGGTTATAGATATAGAGAACATCATCTCTGAGCGCACATGTGAAACCTTGAAGCAGATGTGCTACAGCAGCAGAAACCAACACCAGGTGTCACTTCTGTTAGCTAAGAATGGTTATCGAGGCCTTGTCCACACTGTTCAAATAAATTTTCATAAACGATAAAGAAAAAATGTGCTTCCACACAAGAGGAGGCGGCACAACTGCAAAAGGTTGCAGTAGGTATGCCGGGCCCATTGGTGGCGCTGTGACACAACCAAAGAAAGAAGCAGAAAACACCAGGCATGCGCAGACAGCTCATGTGAAATATACACAGCACCATGGTGGGGGGTCAGACACAAACATTTATTTGCACATGTTCAATGTGACCTTTTTTGTTGATTAGCAGGGGACACGCTGTGTAGAGCAGGCTTGTTAGAAAGGAAGAGTCAGAGGACGCTACTTTGTTGTTCTTTGTGAGAGTGAGGTGCATGTGGGATACAGGGAGAGGCGAAACTACGTCATTGCATAAGAAAAGATGTGACTTGCATGTACGTACAGAAAAATAAAACTGTCGTCTTGAAATTGATCCACTCCAGGACCCAGTTTCAAAATGTACCGTTTATGGTCTCCCAAAACGCTGCATCCATGTGAAAGCACTGCCTAAACTACAAAATACAGGCCTAATGTGGACAGGCCTAATCTCCTCTCCGTGTGGAAGGGGCCTCATATCTTTCACATTGTCGAATCTATGCCTTGAAGAATTGCGGCAGGTCTAAAGACAAAAGGAGGTTTAGCTGGTACTAGTGAGGTGTACATACTACGGATCTGTGAATGTATATTACTTGTAGGGAGAGAAAAAGTGGAAAAAGGAAGATGCAGGAGGGAAGACAGAGACAACTTTTACATGGTTAATGTCTTGTGTCCTATTTTGTCAGAGAAGGTGGAAGGTAGAAAGGTGGAGACTTTTTATGTCTGTCTATAAATTAGGAGCAGTGGGTTGATGAGCAGTGAAGGAGACTCGTGTCTTGACTCAAAGACACAGCAGAAGCCAAAACAACGTGCCTCCATCCCACCAAGATGAGACATTACACACATCCACAAACCCTCAATGATACGCTGAAGTGTTGATGACAGTTATCTAGTTAGGCTGATAAAGAAAAGACTGCTGGGCACACACGCACACACATACACACACAGTCGGCACTGTGGGCTTAATGCATCACCTCCAGTGAGGATTTTCATTCTCCTCCTGGCAAGTAGACCAGCAAATTACGCAGTCTACCACAAAAGATGGGGGGGGCTCAGACTGAGAGGAGAAATGCCGCTCACAAACTGTCTCATCTGGATACTCTCTACGGAGGCTCTTCTTCAAGAAAACTCCCTTTCCAGATGCACGATTGATAGAGGCAAAAAGGCAGTCACTCTGTTTGGAAACCGGAAGGCCTAGCGGCCATGGCCAGACTATACCTCCCTGGGGCCAGGAGGGGCTCGGAGGCCAGGATTCCCCCCCCACCCGAAGCTAGCCCTGGGCCGAGCGCCCTCAGGCTATCGTTCACAAATCAGCCCCCGTTTTCCCAAATCAAAGACACCAACTGGGGGAAACTGGTCCAAAGTGCTACTAAGTAGCTTCAATAATTCACACCCCAAATGTCATTGCAAGGATGGACCATCCAGAAATTATAACAAACAGGACTTTTACTTATCATGGCAATTAAAATAAAAACTCTCCTAATAGCAATTTTCAAACTTTAAATGCTGATGTATGACAAATAAATGGGTTAAGATATGAGCTAATAAGAAGAATTTGAAGTCAAAGAGCTGAGTAAAATTAGTCTTTTCCTATAATTTTTTGATTTGTGAGGGATGGCCATTTTTTTAGCCTTGTTAACACATTAAAGTTAAACAGAGATGATGTAATTACTCAAATGTTGAAACTGGTGGAAATAGGCTTTTTTTCCCCAGGAATGCATTCATGGCCATCATCAAAATGTGAAGTTAAGAAAAACTAAGACCTGAAAAAATATCCACCATTGGAATTAAACATGATTGGCCTGACACATCTGAACCACCGCAAACAAACACAATTACCTGTTGAGTTCTTCTAGGTCCTAATGACATCAGCACTGGCTACTTCTACTTATACCTGCCTTACAAGAGGATTCATGCTCCCTTGGATGTTTTCACATTTTACCCCAAAACTAATATATTTTATTTGAATCATATTTGCAAGATAAACACAAGGTAGCGCAAAATGTATTAATTTAAAATTTTCCATTTAAATTATGTTAAGTATGTTAATATGCTACTATATCACCCCCATGTTTCATAAAGGGTATTGTGTATCCAGGATTAGTTCTACCACCCAACACACTTTTACATGGGGGCCAAAACATTCAATGTTGGTGTAATCTGACCAGAACATCATCTTCTGTATGTTTGTTGTGCCTCTTTGGTGTGCACTATGACTTGTGGCAATCTTCAAATAGGACTCCCTAAAGGCTTTCTTTTAGCAATGCCTATCTTCTTGCTAATCATTCATAGACCGTTTTTGGATTCCACCCAGGCTCCATCCAAATACCTCTATTGAGTACGGACTGTTTAGCCAAAGCAGAAGTGCATCAGCGGTCGCCATGAAAAGTGTTGTCCAAATAGTGCAGTCAATATGGAAGGAGGTACGAGAAGGAGCCTGTATGCTTTCTCTCGCGGGTAATTTAGCATCGGAATCCTTGTGATGTCCCTTGCTGGTGCCAAGGAGGTATAAGGAATCACACAATCCTTTGCGTGACACGAAAATAGCTGGAGAAAAGAGAGCACGCACTTTGTAGCTCATTTTCGGAAGGCTGTAGGCCCGGATTTGACTTGCATCATCCACGTGCGTTTCTGTGACGCAATAATGTCGGAGTTAAAGGCTGTCTGAAATCAGCATAGCAGTCCAAAGCTCCTTTCTTCCCCACAATAGTGTTCTTATTGTTGACCCCGTGAAAGATCAAGGAGCAGAAGCTATAATTAAGGGTATTCGGATGGAGCCAAAGCATATATGTTGTGTTGACTTCTTCTGTTACCTGAGCTGTGACTCTTTGCACTTCCTCTGGAGTTATCTCACCTATAAAAGGCCTACCCAAACAAGGCTTAGGATAGTTAGAGCTGAAGTCAAAAACTATGGGATGTTTCGAAGAAAGCAGCCTAGGTAATTGAGTCGAAACAAATATAGTAGCCAAGTAATGTGAGGGCCAGGGTGAAAAATAAGGAGGGACAGAAAAGGAAATGAGAGAAAAATGTACAGGCAACCTCCAAAGTGTCAGTTTTTCTCTATGTAGGTGCCAGTCTCTGAGGCACTGCACAGGCCTTTAATGGACGGGAGTGTGTATGTATTCAGTGGGCAGAGTATGTACATTCTCAGCCTCCCACTTGTGTTTGTTGTCACGCTGCCCTCTATCCCTTACCTTAATGAGGCTGGATGCGTGGCTGCTTCAGCACCTGCCACGGGTGGCCACAGGGTTAATCCTGCCTTGCTTCCCTCTCTAACTTCGTCCTTCGTCTCCCTTTCTCTCTGCGCTACGCCTCTGGGCTGCTGACGGCAGCAGGGGCCGATGAGGAGGGAGCGGAGGTGACAGGAGGCGCTGATATCCTGGGGTAGCCCCCACCCCCACCCCCTCGCCCAGCACCCCCTGCCTCCCATCACAGCAGAATGAGATGTACAAGACACCACTGGATACCTGACAACTAAACTCCTTCATAAATTACCAAATGAAGATTGATTGAGTTCACCTCACATTTCTGTTTTTGTCATGGCCCGGGGAGATGCACATTTAGGCGGGGAGATGAGCTCAAATGTTCGGGTACGTAGCCAAACAGAGAGACGGTGACATATGAAGCAACACACAAACTGGCATGCCGAGTCTCGGCTTGCACATTGTCAGGCGGGAGGGTAAAAGTGATCTGGCCGCTTCATGCTCTGCCAGTTAGATAAAACAGTCAGTCAAGTGGGTAGTCACCTGGTCAGTCACTCGAACTGGTGATGCAAACACCATTACAGATGCTGTCAGAAAGGCCAGAAGAAGCTGTATTATTTATGGAGGGGGACAAAGCATCCAAAAAAAGGGTTTTTGAGGACTTTTATGTAAAATGAGGACATCGTTTGTGGTCCTCGCTTTTTTGTGCTAGGGCTGAGGTTTAGGACTAAGGTGTCAATTAGGTTGAGGTTAGTGTTAGGTATGTACTGGTAATGGTTAGGTTCAGGGTCAGGGTTAGGTCATAGAAAGTGTTGAAAATGAATTGAAGTCAATAGAAGGCTAGGCAGGGTTCTAAGTATTTAAAACAAGGGTGTGTGTGTGTGTGTGTGTACTTGCAGTTAAGCAAGAACATTTTCTGCACATTTTTACTAGTAAAAGTGAGGACTTTGATGTTAAGGGAGAATTTTTGATTGTCAATTAACACAACTGTGTGTGTGTGTGTGTTCTAACAGGAATTAAATGCCAAGAAAGAATGCCATTTATAATGGTACCACAATTTACACAGAAGGACCCTCATTTAAATCATAGGAGAAATGGATTTGTTGCTCTTTATTGCAAAGTTTTGCCTTGTAATATATCTTCTTATATTTCAAACCTTTTGTTGAATTATAATAGTATTTATGTTATCAGATCCAATTGAAATGTGCTGAAGTTTTGTAGGGGAAAAACATAATTTTGCATAACTGACTTTCTTTGCAATGGATTTTTCAAATAAGCTTCAACATAATGCTAAAAGTTTTATTTTGTCCCTTTCTGGTGATCAGTTGTGTTAATACAGGTTGTTGTAGATTTAAATATTTAAAATATGAATACTTTTTCTGTTGCATTATGTTCTGCAATTGTGTTTTCTTCTTTTAACTTTTCCGGTGATGGTTTTGCTTGAAACTGTTGTATTCTTGTCCAGGACTTCTTGGAAGAAGATATCCAGCTGGACCCTCAAGACTACATGAAGACTAAATTGTTATTTATTACCACTATAGAAGGTGACAGATGTTAAATTGTGTAGTTTCTGCCTGACTCACCTCAACATTAGCATATATTGTGCTGAAAGAACACAATTTGCATCTGTCCTACTCAAATGGATAAAAGGGTGGATTTCAGTTGAAGGACTCCAAGTCATACTGCTAAGATTGATGCTTCTCCGTCCGATGTGAAAAGATCGTCTACACCAGCCCACCCCTCCTCCCGCCCGTCAGTGTCCTGCACATTCCGACAGTAAAATCGTCCGTATCAGCAAAACTTGCACAGTGCGCACACACAAAGTTAATTGACTTGAGAAATCACAATCAGAATCATTCTCTCTCTCTCTTTCTCTCTCTCTCTCTCTCTCTCTCTCTCTCTCTCTCTCTCTCCTACATTTCTGCATATTTCTCAAATATTTTTTTTCTAATCCGGGGACAGTAACCTTGGCTTGTAAGTTGCTTACTCAACAGACCTTGTTATGGTGCAGCAGCTTTACCACTCTTGCCTCCACAGAAAGGTCAGCATTGTCGCAAGCAATCTCATTTCAGCGGAGCCCTGCCCCGTTATGATCGAGCCATTATCATAAGCAGATTCGCAAATTGGCACGGTAAGGGATGATGGGACCCAGGCCACGGGGTGCTCGCCAGGTGAATGCACGATTGAGAGTATTAAGGGAAACGAGCAAATAGCTGTGGCTTTTATATACAAAAAAAAAAAATACCCGAGACTGGCCATTTCCTATCTCCTGTTTCCACTCTTTGTCTTGTACTTTACCGGTAAATTGGCAGCACCTCAACAGAAGACAAGAAGCATGAAAAGTAGAAGAAATAGGAGACTTTTACATACATAGACACACTAGAATGACTTGAGGGCCTGTCAGAAAGCTGAGAAAGGAGTGGAGGAGAGGAGGAAGACCGGAAAGAAAAGTCAAATAAATCTGACTGATACTCTTCCCCCAGCGGTGGACCAAAATGCCAGACGCGGTGTAAATTACCATGCACTGACTGTCCATTCCCGACCCAAGTCGACGTTACCCCCACCAGCTGTCTTCCACTTTACGACTTGGCCGATCATCTTATCAAGAGGCGCAGGCGCGGAGGATTGATGTTTATTCAGAAATGTCCGACATAATTCAGTTGCACAACCAGGAAAAAGAGACACGTGAACATTAGGCCAGCCCTGCTAAATGAACCCCAGATAATTTAATGTGCCATACAGAGGACGTGGGCTGATAGTAAAGGTTTCAAGCGTATCCATTTATATCTCCTAAGTCTAACAGTGAACGGAAAAGTTAAGAGTGGGTCATGTTCAGGGGTCCAAGTGGTTTGGCATGCCTTAAAATTCATCTTAAATATTAATACTGCACGCATTTGGATCTCCACATAGTTTCTCTAACATGCTATAAAGGCCACCCATTCAGTCCTTAAGGATGCATGCATGCATGAGGTCGGATTCCTTAGTTGTGCAGTACTGAAAGGGAGGAATCAGCGATGAGCAGCATTTCCTTTATGACTTTGTCACAGAATAATACATAGTGCTTTGCCAACCATTAAACTTAAAGTATGTGTGGGTGTGGGGGAAATGAAGGATTATTAAGGATGATATCGAACACTCCAAATACCTCTACAAAATACTGTCACGAGGCCTTCCTCTGACACACGAGACTTTACAGAGCTCATCAGAATTTTCAACCTTCATCCAGTACCTTTAAAAAATATCACCACCCTTGGTAAAGATGTCTACACAAGATTAATATTGTTTCTATGGCGAATTGGTGACTCCAAGGTGCCAGCGCTTTGCTGAAATTCTGCGGTTTTCTGCTGTTCCATGTGATTTCTGCTCTTTAGGTATGTAAGCATTTCTGGACCAACATCCATCTGCTTTAAGATGTGTTGAAGGATGTGTTTTCTTTTCTTTCCCATTTAATAATAATAATCATCTCGATTGTCATTGCAACGTACATTCCAATGAAATTTCCAGCTGCGAATTGTCCCAAGTTCAACCTTACATGGCTGAGTGATGAGCACAGAAGACAACATGTTAAGGAGTTTATCACAACTGGGTGCCGTATAGGTGCTCCTGGAATTGCCATTGTTGTGTCCCAACACGTGGGACAAAGTTTCTGGAAAGACGTAAGCATTTACTTTCTAGGACTTCTTAGTGAGGTAAATATTTTGGAACCAAGTAAATGGCACACTTCAGCTTTCAGGTAATAAACCTTTCATCTTGCACTGACTGTTGAGATGGGTGAATTTTGAAGCCCTTTTTCTGGCTTATGAAGGTCAATGCCCATCTGCCTCATCTGGATTGTTTGTTCTTTTTTCTTACATATTTTTAAAAGAAAAGGGGCCTCTGCGCTACTCCCAAATAATAGTTGAAAAAAGTTTATTCTGATTTTTTTGGAGAATCTTTTTAGCTCAGTCAGTTTTAGGGGTATGCCATTAATTGTGTTACTGAGATTTGTTGTTAAAAGCAGCATGTGGGATATTTCTTTCTTCATGTGGGATATCTGATTTCACATATGTTTGCACGGGTGGTGAAAAGTCACAACCCGATCAATTTCTCAAGTAAAATTGTAAACCGAGAAAAATACTTTAGTTGCAAATACTTTCTAGAACTTTAGAGATGTGTCAACATTTGTTGCAACAGTGATTTATTTAAAAATAATCATATTTTATTAGAGTTTTTTCTCCACTGAGTAAATGTACTCAAATTCAAGATGACATTCTCTAACATTTTCAGTATGAGATTATTCTACTACAGTAAAAGTAAATTCCTTTTCAGGTTATTTACAAATCTCCAACAGGGTGCCAAAACCTGTAAAGTGCCCCTTTTTTTCCCCAGGTGAGACACTGAAATTGGTCCAAAACCTATAAATGGTATTGTGACGTCTCCATATCTCATAAAAACATCCCAAGCCTTTAGAAAATAAATCCCGTGAGTAAGGAGACCAAATAAGAACCGCAGTGAGTCTGTAAAATGTGAAAATAAAGTTCCTTCCAGTTGCACATGAGCCTGGGAATAGCAGAGATAGGTGATGCCAATAAACTCCTGAGCAGAGGTTAATTTATTGAGGAGAAATCTCGCCGCAATTACCTTGTTCAGTGTCTCCCCACCAAGCGCCCTCGGGGTCCGTCTGAAAAGTCACCCCAGAGGAGGCACGGATGCCTGGAGGTTTGGTGGAATGGAGATCCAAATCATGATGCACTTTTAGGTCAGAAGAAACCACCACAATTTCTAATATTACAAGTTCTGGAAAGGTACAAGTACACAGATTTTCTTATTTAGCCCTGAGAAATAGGAGAATTAAGAGGAATCGTGGAGGTTTCTCAAAAGGCTTAGCTAATATGATTTTTAATAACAGCAGGGGGTGGAAAAAAAAAGACTTGCACTGAAATCATAATTAGATTGGTAACACATACAGAACAGTTGCTTTGTTCTGTTTCAAATGGCATACATTTATTTTGGTACCGTGACAGGAGATGTCATGCAGTTAGTGACTTACCCTGGGTCCAATTTCATGTGATTTTATGGATCAGTGACAGAGTAACTCCCCACTTCCTTCATCATCCAGCACGCCTTGCCCGCCCAATACACAGGGCTCCATCTTTATCACCCTCCCCGTAAGCCGAAGGGTCTGGGCTCGCTGGATCTACTGCTGAGATCTGGGAATGTCTGTAATTACTGCTCCATCTTCATCTACTCAAATCAGCTCCGATCCGAATCTTTATTTCCCCGAGGCCCCCAGGCCCGGGCTCCTAGCTAGCTCTTACCTCCCAGGAAGGCGCAACCAATGTCTGTGCTTTTTAATCAGACCTCGACTCAAGCTGTTCCAGCAGAGAGGAAAAAGACGGTCAAGCTGTGCCAGCGGCTTTTAGAAGGTGAAAGGGTTCCAGCCAAGTTGGGCCCAAATATAAACACCGACAGTCGGTTAATTCAAACGCTGCGCAGTGTGTTAGTCAGATGGGCAGCTGGGAGTAATATTTTCTTTTTCATATAATTGTCTCGTGGTGTATGCTTGTCTAACTTTTCCCCATCCGAGACTTTGTTGTTCGAGTTTTGAAGTCATTAGTGTGCTATGGTGCCCTGTAATATCACACAGCCCTAATGAAGCCACGAAATTTTTTGCAGAACCGAGAACTAATTTCATTAAGGGGGCTCGGTTTTACTGGCCAATGCGTTTCTCATAGTTACAGCTCTGACATGTATGCTAATATATAAATATCCATGTTTGGCTCGACGTGCAGAACCAGAAGCGGAAGCAGCTCATTTGCACTTCAGAGCGTGACTTAGCAATCTCTGCAGGCCTTTGCTTATTTGCTCATCGCTTCCCCACCCTTCTGCATTAAACAGGAACAAACCTAAACAGCGGGTAGTCCAAAAGACCCTGCATTAGAATTTATAAAGAGTTTAAAAGAGGCATAAGCAAACGGCATGCACACAAACATAATGAATATTTTACTGTTCATAAAACTTCCCTCTCTAATGTGCAGTTAAATCCTCATCTCCAAAGAAATTGGCTGTATCCGGCTTGCTAATTGATTGCGACTGTTTGCAACCTCCCCCGGCAGCCACTTACAGGCGTTCCTTTAGGACAGAACGCATCTCAGCTTAAGCGTTTTAGTGGTTTATGTACAAATAAAATGGGATCATTTGATCAGCCGGCGGGGCATTACGAGTGCATTCAATGAATGTGTCAAAATACTTACAGTGCTTAATAAAAAAGAGGAATCTATTGAAACTCAACTTAAGCAGAACCATGGAGAAAATATTTCATTCTGTTTGTCAATTTTGTAAATATTCAAATATAATTATTTTTATAAACTGAAGACAAAGACGGTTGTTTAAAAAATGTACCATTCTCTTTAAATTTGTTCACATTTTTTCCTGTTATAACCACACATTTAGGTGTATTTCATATGAATTGTATGTAACAGAACCACACAAAATACAGCATGTCATTTTTAACAGAACTTGAATCAAAAAGTACTAAAACAACTCAAGCTCAGTCAGACTGCATGGAGAGTGTCTCTGAACATCTAATATTAAATCCTTGGCACAGATGCTCACTTTGACTAGACCATTATAAAATACGAGCATGATGTTGAGCCTTTGCACCAGTTTAAAGTATGTTGGAGATTTTAACAGGATTCTTTCTTGATTGCCCCGTGTTTCCCTCCCCATGATGCTTCTGTAATTAATGCTTTTCATATCTGAACTTTGAAGTCGACATGTCATGCAAAAGGCACTTTTTTATACATTTTGATGTGTACTTGAAGTCCAGGAGTGCAGAATATTTGAATTTAGTCTGTCCAGGTGCTGCATAGATATTTTTATATTCTTTTGGGGTCATAGTTTTCAAGCCGTTCACTTTTCTCTGTCCTCTATTACTGTTTTTTGAACAGTTACACCACAGTATTTTCTGCGGGAACTGCTAAATGTCATGGACTTCCGGCTTGCCTATTGAATTGGCAAGCCGGAAGCCCAGTTTTATTTTTCATCACATGATTTTTGGTCCAAGCTCAAGGATGCCCAAGCAACAAGTGGATATATCAAAATGTTCAACCGATACAATTCATTACTCCGCACCCCAGTGAACTTTGAAAATGGCCAGGGGGTTGGAATGGAACGCTCTTCAACCTGGAGAGGGGTGGGGGGTGAGGTGCCCCCCCCCCTTGAATTTAAAGAGACCGCACCAAAACGACTTCCTCTCAAGCACACCTTAGAACACAGGTAAGAGAGGGCTGTTGGGCTACAATAATGAGGAATCCAGACCAACGCATTGCAGTTCCACTTTAAATAGACCACAGCTGAATGATTTAAACATAAAAGGGAAGACAGTCAAAATCAGCATATGTCCCCTTTAAGTGAAGGCAGATAGCCACTTGTTGGTAGGTCTGCAGCTCTGCCATATAACTAAACGGTGCACTGAGAGATGCTTAAAAAAATTGTTTTTGAACTTACACTGCTGTAAATTATTTCACAACGTTAAACCTCATCTGTGTTCGTTGATTTTTATGATCCTGGTTGTTCACTTTGTTCAACCTCAGAGATAAAACCATACACAAATGGACTCTGTTTACCAATTAGGTGACTTCTGAAAGCAATTGATTGTGCTGGATTTTTATTTAAATGCACATTCACAATACAAAAGTTAGATTTTTATGCATGGAAAAATATTAAATACATGCATGGGTCTAATCTACTAAAACACATTGAATATTTTTGTTATTACAGGAAAAAAAATGTGATCAAGGTGTGTGAGCATTTCTTGCAGGGCGCTGAACAGAAGACAAAACTGTCTGTGTCTTAGTGAATATGTGCCAAATAAATTGGAGAGTCAGCTTGAGTAAACCCAAAGGCCTAATTAGGTACACAAACTCAAAGAACATAATGTATGAGGAGGATGAGCGAAATGTTAGGTTAATGCCGCGCAGAGCAGAAATTCACCCGCTGACATCATGGGCCACAGATGACTGCACGCCATCCTAAAGGATCCTTTGAAGTGTGCATTGTAGCCAAGGCCTGAGTTACAAATCACCGCAGCCCAAAATAAAGCACAGTAGACACACATGTCCTCAAGTGCATTCATACCCCTGGCACAAGCCAAGGAATAACGAGGAGTGAAAACAAGTAGAGAGGGGCAGTGGAGATGAGAGGGAATAATGGAAAGAGTGGGTTTTCCCATCTTGGAATGCCATAGAGGACATCCATTAGTTGTTTTCTCTTTTTTCCCCTTTGGAAAATGGTAAATAGGCTGTTCGTGTAAACTATGATGACAATCTCATGAATATAAGGGCATGTTTGGATGTGTGCCTCCTCTTCCTAATGCATCACACATGCTTTGCGTCTGCACTGCGATGGCGCAGCTAATCAAAGCCAAACACGTCATGCATCCGCAGAGGAGAGATACTTGATGGCTTTTAACTCAGCAGAGGTGGAGCAGTGGAGGAAAAGAAAATAAAAACCCGTAATACCCTACCTCATTCTACTACTACTGCTTCACACACACCCCTCCCCTCAGGTGGGCTGCTCATTAAAACGGTTACCGTACGGCAGGTGTTCGGTCACAGAGCATTGAGAGAGAGGGTGCTTGGAGTGGCAGAAATCACAAGGTGGATCGGAATGCAGTTACATATGTAGAGGGATGAAAACGCGGCTAAATATCCGCATTCAGCATAAACACAGAAGTGAGAAAGTCGGCACTAAAACAAACAAGGTGGTGGTGAACAGCTGCTGGGAACAAATCCCTGGAGATCTGACTGGCAGAAATTAGTGCCCTGTGGTCCAGAGAGGCCTGTTTGGGTGGCCCTACCCCAGCTGATTCTCAATCCACAAAACTACTATACATAAACATTCAGTGATTTTGGGGATTTTATAAAAAACTTTTATGTTTGCATTTTGGCCATCAAACTGTAAGGATGTTCGTAGCTGTATGAATATAATGCTTTAAAATGCTAATGTTTAGATAAAGCACTAATGACTGTGTGATTTTTGGTCATTTATCCTTCAGCATTTGGATTTTTCTCATTTTGTGTGGAATAAATCAAGTGCAGCCAAGCTACATCCGTGAGTAACAGCACAAAACCTGGTTTAGTTTCAGAAAGGTACCCATGCAAGTTGTTGTTAGTGACCAGAGGAATTGGAGATGGCAGTTGTTTTTGCCCGTGCCACAGCAACATCGGTGAAAAATGGTAAGGTGCTCAAAACACTTAATGTCGATCACCACCTGACATTACGCCCGGATGGTGACAGAAAAAGGCCTTGTTGCTTGAGTCAACAACGGAGGTCGTTATTCTCCCTGCAAATAGTCTCTTTCTCACTTTCACGGTGATTACCCGGTCGTTGGACATCTGCATGACCAAGAGGCCTTGGTAAAACGCTCATGTTCATAGCCAGGTCTTGGCTGTCTACGGAAACTCCACAGAGCCAAGACCTGGCTACAAACTCCAGCAATGTCTTGGCTGTCTATGGCGATTCCTACCTTTTTTCAGTTCTAGCAAACTGAACTTCAGTTCTTTTTGGCCTTGTGTCTGCGTTGCTCTGGGATGCACTGGCAACTTATGCCTATGCATATGACCGTTGCATACTGGATGTCAGTACCAGACCCACGACCCTGACCACAGATTAAGCGGATATAGGCAAAACATAGATGTCCCTTTTGGGCATTTTAAATACAAAACAAAATTATTAAGTTTAATTTCACCCTTTTCCGTTCAACCTTGATGTAAATAGTAGCACCAGCGGCTGGATCTCAGACTGCCTAACTCTGCACAGCACCAAAGAGATAATCTCAAAATGCTATTTTTAAGCAGGAACGCCAGACCCCATTCCTTCAGCAAATTTTGATTCCTTTTTTTTTTTTCTTTCTTTTAGACTGATTATTTCCCTGCCTGTCTGGCACTCCATCCCGTAGTTTCCCGCCTGATTCAATTAATATTCAGTCAAAGTGAGTATGGAAGTATATAAAAAAAAATAATCAATTCATCATGCCCCAGAATCAAGTCTTCTCTTCTTTTGTGATTTTTGTAACGGTCTTTTACATGCACCCTTTAGATTGCTGTGAGCCTGTCCTGCATTGTGCTCTGCTTTTTCATATCTCTCTTCACTCCCAAGGAGGATATTGTCTTGCCTTTGCCGTGCCGGGCTCTTATAAACCCAAATTTGTGTATGTGCTTACGCCGGCATCGCAAGCAAGTGTGTGCGTGTGCTTGTATACAGGGACCGCTTGTTATTCCCAGGGTTGAGGCTCACCGAGGCCCGTGTTTCTGTGTGTTTACAGCTCTGGGGGCTTGTTGCCTCCTGACTACAACAAAGACTGATGAATAAATAACATCCTACTCTCTCTAGCTCACACTCTCTGAGGCCTTGAAGTTTGTGCGCGTCTGTGTGCTTATGTGTGTGTGTGTGTGTGTGTGTGTATATTTGTATCCGTATTTTTAAGTTTCTGCGCATGGTGTGTAAACCCTATTCCTGTTTGTGACCATGCATTTCTCAGTGTATGTGTGTATACGTGTCCTCAGTATCTCTCAGTGGACCAAGCTCTCCTTCATCTGGCTGATTCCTGGCCCCTCTTGGCAGAAAGCCCTCATAGCGGGATTGCTCTCTGAGGTTGCTAGGGACAAACACACAGATGGAGGGGAAAACATCCTCTTTATCCTACACATCAGTGGGAATATGCAGAAGCCTGTGTGTGTGTTGACACATCCATGTGTGTATGTGTAAGCTTGGGATTGTGGGGAAAAAGACATCCAAAGAAAAAAGAATGCATTGCTTCCCTAAGAGACACAACCACAAGGAGTCACTTTCTATCAAATAAGCCGTTTTATTTAACCCTTAGAGTTCAAATTAAACTATCCTTGAACTTGAACTTGCCAGATAAACTTGGTTGTGAGTATCAAGGTGTAGTGAGGTTTTAGGAAACTGTCGTTTAAAAACAGCCAAGGAATGTTTTCATTATACCGTCTCTATGACTTTTTGTCCTTTAATGAGTGCCAGGAAGTTCAGGAATGACCAGAATTGTCTTCGGTCACCTGTAGTGCCGTGTTTTGTTGGATGGACCAGATTCATATGAAAGCAATGTGGGACCTAATACCATTTCTGTGCGGGACAATGTATGAAACATTAAAATGAATGCATTGAAATAAATGCATTTTTACCCATAAAAAGAAAACATTCATCATCATATAAAAATGTTTACAACAAGCGCCCTGATAAAGTTTATTTAGTCCCTTTTGAGTCTGAAAAGAATTTTGCATTGGGCACAATCAGCAGACATACACGTTGTTGAGCGCCGTCTGCCAGCTGGCAGTATGGCGGAAATTTCAGAAAGCAAGATGCCGACAACCGATGCAGCACTGTGAGAGCCGATACAGCGTCCTGCAATGCCTCGTTGTAAAATGAAAGCTCGGCGTGGTCAAAGACCAACACAATCTACAGTGTTAGTGGTACTTAACCTCTTTCTTTTTGCATCTCTGCTGGGTGTTGCTGACTCACTTGGCTCCATCACAGGCATATATAAGTAGAGGCCTCGTTGAGCACTGAATCGCACATTGATGTCACCAACATACTGGAAGTGGCGAAGGGGAGTGATTCTAATACGATCCCAGTGGAGCTGCTGTAGGAGTGGGAAGATGTGATGAAATAAGGGGGGTCTTGGTAATAATGCGAGCAGCTGAGTTCCCAGATATCTATTAGAACCCTTGGAGAAGAAATAGGATAGAACAAAACAAATGAACCAAAATTTCCCCCCAAAAATTGGAAGTTTGGTATACATATGTATTCAGACCTTTACATTCTGTTACCCTCAAATAAAATGCAGTTCATTGCCTTCAGAAGTCACCTTTAATGTAATTACTGTAGTAAATTCAATTCAAAAATCCTTTATTAATACCAAAGGGGAAAAAATGCTGTTGTAACCTATGGGGTTTCTTCATAGTTTGTGTAGATACTGATGGCTGCAGGCAAGAAGGATCTCCAGTAGCGGTCTGTCTTACAGCTGACCTGAAGACTGAAGATCTTTCTGCAAACCCTGAACGACTTATGTTTCCTCAGGAAGTACAGTCTGCTCTGTCCCTTCTTGTAGACAGTTTAACAGTCCAGTTTGTTGTCCAGGTGAACACTGATTTATTCAAACTCCTCTACCACCTCCGCTTCTTCTGCCAGGACGGCAACAGTGTTGGCACTATTCCTGTTTATCCTGAAATCTACAATAATATTCTTTGTTTTATCCACATTCAGAATAGGAAGATTGCTTCCACACCATACCACAAAGCGGTCCACAAGCTCCCTGTATTCATCTTCCTGTCCATTTCTGAAGCACCCAACGACTGCAGAGTCATCTGAATATATCTGCAGATGACAGGAATTTGTCTTGTACTGGAAGTCTGAGGCGTAAAAAGTGAAAAAGTATGATGAGAGTACAGTCCCTTGTGGTGCTCCTGTACTGCTGACTACCTGGTTCTTTATTCTTGGTAGAAACACAGCCTTAAAGTTTTGATAAAACATTTGGCAACAAACAGCACCATTAGGACCAAGGGACACATTAGAATTAGTTCAGGCTTACAGTTGTGGAGATGTTTAAAGCAGGGTTAGGCTATATCAAAAAAATAAACATATCCCAAACTTATAACATCTCATGGAGCACTGTTCAGCCCATTAGCTGAAAATGCAGTGTCGCACAACTGCCAACCAATGAGGAAATCCTCATCATGACAGACCGGGCATGGGCAGTAATAATCGCAGAAGCAGGTAAGACACCTATGGTAGTTCTTTGTACTATGGCTTTTATGAAAGAATGGCAAGTCCTGTTTCAAGTTTAGGGGGAACAGCAAACATGTGGAAGAAGGTGATATGTGCATGTATGAATTTTTTTGGCCTATATGAAAAAAGTGATGGGATACAAACTCTGCACATCATGCTGAACACATCATCCTCACACTGACAAACTGTGGTGGCAGTGTCATGCTGTGGGGATGCTAATCTTCAGCAGGGACAGGAAAGCTTGTCAGAGTCAGTGGAAATGGTTTTAGAACAAGACCTAGCAGTGCCACAAGTTCTAGATTCTTCGAAAAAAGAAATACAAAATGATGCATCAATTTCTTTTTACTTCACAAATATGTTCTTGGCTATGTTGTTGTGTCATATAAAAACCCCCACTAAAATACAATGAAAATTGTCAGTGTGAACACACAGTGAATATAATCCCTGGGAGGTGAACACTTTTGCAAGACGCTCATCTTGGATTTTCTTATAAACCAAGCAATTGGAATAAGTTACACATTTCTTTTTTTGTGTGTGCCTTGTCTGGCAATAAGAATTGTTGTCTTAATACCAAAAGGAGCCCAACCGATTTTACTTTCACAAGTTGCACATTTCTACTTAAACTTATGTAAGTACCATGGTACAGTGAATGCAAAGTATTTTTTTACTTAAGGTTTGAAGACCATAGGAATCCTGTATTAGCCCTTGACTATTGCTAAATGCCACTTATTTATCCTGGCTGGACCCATCTTCATAGCAATCGCAACTTTATTGTCATGGGGGGAAGCAGTCAGACTTAATGCACCAACCAACAAATAAAAAGCCTCTTTGCAAGTAATCTTTAAGCGATTGCTGGCTATAAAAGAGTCTCTTGTTAGTGTTATAGCAGCCCAATGTTCATTTGTCTCTTGCGGCTGCTTATGAAACGCGAGCATGAGGGGGAAGTGGTTTTATTTACATGACATTATGTTACATCAAGTGGTTGCACTCAATTAGGGAAGCCATCACAATGGTTTTAAGTCTCTAATACAGTCTGCTGAAAGGGACCATGACTTGCTAATAGGGTGTAATTCCTTTTGTATCAGTATCCATGTGCAATGGCAGGGAGCGAAGGGAGGAGAGAGGAGGGGGCAAATCCGTATCATCAGTAAAAACAATGCATCAATTAAGCAATTAGCGAGGAACAAACTGGGCAGCTTTCCAAACCCTCCCAATAAGGCACTGTGCCAAGGGGGCTTGTAATGTTCATTATACCCACATCACAGAGATGGAAAGGGAGAGAGAGTAAAAGAGAGAGGCTTGTCTTTTCATTTGCAAAGTCGAGGCATTTGTCTGCCAGCATGGAGACGTTTTGTTCCACCAGATGTGCTTTTTAGTGAGGCCACATGGTCGGTCAGGGCTGGGGAGAAGGTGCATGTGAGCAAGAGTGTCTTGTGTATGGGGTGGCACCGAGCGGCCTCTTGGCTGCCATCTGATTAATTAAGACTTGAAAGGGGCCCAGTGGCAGCAGGGTTTTAATTGTGGTAATTGGGGTTAATAAGGTGCCATTACATGCGCTGATCACAAGTATTGTTTCATCCAGATGGGCAAATTGAGCAGGGTTAAACACTGATGGTATAAAGGATGGGAGGAAAGGGAGGAATAAAAGAGATGGGGGGGGAGTGGGAAAGGAGAGGGAGACTTGGCAGGCTTTCATAGCACTTGTTTCTGCATGTTAACACCATGTATTCCCTGTCGGGTATTCAAAGCCTAATATAGCTCCTAATATAGCACTGATTCAGCAAAGCTGAAGTTAAAAAATAAAAGTTTTCAAAACTTGAAAATCGGAAAACCTGACATACTCATTTTACATATAGAAATTACACAAATTTTATGTAAGCATGTTTAACTCAGACTTCCATGGTCAACAACAAAGACCATCCATTTCTCTCTAGAGTTGTCTGAGATTAGTCTGAGTAGGTAAGAGGTCTACGAGGGAAACTCAGACATCCTCTTTGCAAGAGACTCTCTTGCTAAGTCCCAAGACACATCTGGGCCACCATGGATACATAATCCCTGCATCAAGTTTTGGGTCTCCTTTCAGTGAGATGTGTCCAAAAAGTTCCTAATCAGTTGTCTTTACCACCCCCATGGATGTGTTTTGATGCATGGAGCTGGGGCTATACTGCAGGTCGCCCCAAGGTGATGCTACTCCGGGCCCCTCAACCTATTTCATTGGAAGAGTCTAGCTGTCATATAAATAATCTCATGTTAAGGAGTTTGCAACAATTTACCCAATAGGTCACAAACAACAAAATGCAGGTGTCAGTTTTGATGCTTTGAGAATATGAGAAACTGGGCAAAAGTTGAGTTCATAAGAGAGTTGGAAGATCCCCCCCCCCCAAAAAAAAGTCTTAGTGATGTCAGGATTCTGTATACCGTGCTCCACTAACTTTGTTCCACAGGTGGCTGTTGTTGACGGGTGCGCGTGGCCCGCACCTGCGGCTCGTTTAGGCTGCTCTACTCGAGCTTAAAAGGAGTGCACAGTCAGCTGGAAGATGCCAGAGTGTTACCCCGTTGTGGTATGCCTAGGCCTTTGCCCTGTCGACCGATCTCCGTTCTTGTGAGTTTTTGAAGTTCCTGATTCTTAGCTCTAACTCTGTCTCCTGTCTTCTTCAGTTCATCGTGTTCTGGATTTACTCACCCGTGTTGTCTCCGTGCGCTGAAGACCGGTTCCTGAATCCCTGCTGCTCAGATTTTGCTCTGGCGTTCACCTCGAGCCCACTTGGTATTACCAAGCTGGACAAGAGACCCCCCCCCCTCCTGGATTCACCCTGGTTCTTCCAGCTGCTCCTCCTGTCTGCCTCCGCTGTGGTGCTGCTCGGGCCCCCCGCCTGCGTTCCATCTGCCAGCTCACCTGTTGCTCAGCCATCTCCCTCCATCAGAAAGCATACGGTCACAGAACTCCTTCTTCCACTCATCCTCCCCGGATAGGTCCTCCCTACCAAGCGGTAAGCAGAGCAGCATCTGTGTAAATTTCCCTGGTTCGATTTTAGTTTACTTATATATCCTCTTTCTTCCCGCAGTACCCTTCGCTCTGACGTTCCGACCTCACCTGCCGCTCATCTTGTGTGCTTTAGATTTGTGTTGAGCCTAAATAAAACATCTTTAACTGTCCTTGTTCTCCGACTGTGTCTGCATGTGGGCCTAACACCTTAAAACCATGACAAGTGATCAACAAGATTTTGGGAGAAATACTCTGTGGGCTGATTAGATAAAAATTACACTATTGGGAACTTGTAGTCTAGCAACATGTTGCATAAAGCTTATAGCATTTCAGAAAAAACATGCTGTTGGTATGATAGACTTGGGGCTAATTGGTGCATCAGGACGTGAATAACGTGCGGAAATTGATGAAAGCATGAATTCTACTCCCTACTCTCCAAAGAGACGGTCTGGCTCTCAGTTCGTGACCATAAGCTCAAGCTCACATGGGTTAAGCAGCAATACAATGATCCGAAACGGACCTGTAAGTCTGCCACAAGATTGCAATAAAAAAAAAAAAAAAGGTCTGGGACTGGCCAAGTAAAAGTGGACTTAAATCAAACTGAAATTCTGTGACATAGCTTGACCAGCAGATACTTTTTTCAAAGCTCTGTATATCCCCACAGCTAACAGGTACAATGCTAAAGAGATACCCAGGGTTGTTTACTTAAACTCTAAGTCTTCATAAGGCTGCATATCATAATGTGTATTCTATAGATAATCAGTCTGCTAACGTCAAATGCATACAATATAAACATATATGAAAGATAAAATCCATGCTTTTCTTCTTATGACAGGTGTGTACTTCTTCCTCAGATTTAGGATCTTTGCAACGGTGGCATTCCAAAATTTACCATCCGTCTTTGACACTAGTTCCTGAAAGGCCACTTGAAAGCTCAACCTCTGGAACAAAATGTTTATCCATCAGAAGGACAAAATGTTTATCCATCAGAAGGACAAAGTTCAGATCTGACACATGACTAAGTACAAATACTTGCTACCCCGCCTATATCTGTCATGAAAGTAAAAGAATGTTGACCAGATATTGCAACCGGTGAGATTTTCACTCATTTTAGCTTCATTTGTTTCTCTTATTGGAAGGTTGTGTACGTCCAGGACCCTCCATCAAGAGAGAATGAACTGCATCACACCTTCCTTCCTTCTCTCCAGGAAGTACTTTTGTGCGTGCTGGTGATTTGAGCTAACATGGCAAAGCTCTCTGAAGTGTGTCGTCTTCAGCTGCTGACAGCACGCATAAAGAAAGGAAGCACCGATAGGGACGGCGAAAGCGAGACAAGAGGAAAAAAAAAAGAAAAGAAAGGGACGGATCATCACTTGTGGTGCGGCACCGCTCCGTGGTCTACCTTTCTGTCAGTGGTGAGACAGAAGAACGCTGGGCCAATTAATCAACGTCAGCTATAGCTGAGTGCCTGGAGTCAGTCATGATCCCCACCACAACACACACATAAACACACACTCCTCCCTTTTAACCTGTGCCTGGCTCAAACATACAAGCACACACTACACACATCTTCTGGGGACCCTCAGTGGATGGGGTTCTTATATTGACCATAAAGTGACACATTTAACCTTTAAACAATTTGCGCAGCGTTTTCACATTCCCCCCCCCCCCCCCCCAACCCCCCCCCCAACCCCCCCCCCCCCCCCCCCCCAACCCGTCCCGATTAACTCTCAGTGCAGTCATCCCACTAGGTGATAGTGGAGTCTTGCCTTTTCAACAAGATGCATAACTCTGAGTGCCTCATTCCCCCGTGAACCCAAAATGCATAGATCATCTCCTTTGCTTCTCCATAAATTTGTCAAAGTGGCACTTCTGCATAAAAGCAACTTTAAGGAACAGCACATTTAAAGCAAAGGCGCAGTGTCTTCTCTTGATCTCTTATCAGATGCAACGTGCACCTATACTGTTTTCTGCCTCTGTCAGACTCTCATCCTCATGAAAAAAGGAATGAAAATGAGCTCCATATTAAACAAAAGCTCCTTTTTTAACATCTGACAATTGCTCTTTCATACCTTTTTTTTTATATTCCTCCCCCTTTTCTCTGATCTTTATCACCGCTACTGCTACAACTGTCATGGCCAGAGTCAAGCCAATGCTTCATTGCTGCTCCAGGAGCTGTTTACATGGCCACACAACTTTTTCCAAAACTGTGGACAATATTTTATTTGAAAACCTATGCAGTCTTAACCTGACTCTAGCCAAACAGATGTCGCTCGGCCTAGCTTCACTCACATCCATCTGGGACCTCTCCATAGGAATTGCCTTTATTGAAGGCTGGGCCTTATCAAAAATCCTTGCATATGATTGGATAAGCCACTTGTCTGTCATCTTTATTGACGTGCTATTTCAACCACTCACACCGAAGCCAACCCGTGACGCTGTGAGAACGACGCTGTGAGAGCGACGCTGTGAGAGCGACACTGTTTTTTTTTTAATGTGTTTTTGCGGCTCTAGTGGCATGCATTTCATTGAAGTGAGCTGAAAGGAAGAGGGTGGAAGAGGGGGGAAGACAGGCAGCAAAGCGCCGCGGGTCAGAGTCGATCCCGGGCCGACCGCGTCGAGGACTGAAGGCCTCCTTAATTGGTGCGCGCTAACCGCCGCGGGCGCGCCCCGTAAGCAAAACTTGCCAAATCCGGTCGGGAGAAGGGCGAAAACATCGTTTCCACCAACAAAAGCCTTCAGAGCCGTTCTCTGGTGTTCTTTTAATGAAACAATACTAGGTAGATTGGACAACACGGAAGAAATAGCAGCATCAATGTTAACGCTTGCTTCCTCAATGTGAGCCGCCATTGTTGTCTAAATCAAAACAGTCTCACGTCATGGTCGCTTCTCCACTATGTCACATCTATGAAACTCCAGCCCTGCGTCCTGATTGGCTAGACAATAAAATTGGTTGGAGAAATCACTCTCTATGGGAGAGGTCCCAGATGGATGTGAGTGAAGCTAGGCCGAGCGACATCCGTCTGGCTAGGGTCAGGTTAATGCAGTCTTGCCACAGACAGTTTTTTTTTTTTTTTTTTTGCAAAAGTTGAGATGAGGCAAAATTTGTTTTATTTTGGATGCAAAATGAGTAAAGTAGCAACATCAAGAATGGAGCTTTCTATTTCTGATAAAGAAAAAAAAAGCAGTGTTATTAAACATTGTCTTAATATTTCCTTAAAATCAAACAAATCCAATATGTGTCAAATTCTATATTAGATCATTAACTACAAATAACATTCAGAAAGCAATGTTAATCTGAATACATATTGATATACTGTATATTTAATCTAGAAATGAAAAATGGAGTTAAATTAAAAATGCAGGCCCTAGCACATCTGTCTGTAAATGACAGTATTCACTGCCATCTTTAACGAAAATAACATGTAGATAAGTAAAATCTAGAGCTATGCATAGTGCAGCCTCTGTCTAGAGATATAATAATATATACAATATATAATTAACAAGTAAGTTTATATCACTTAAAAAGTGATACTAACTGAATAGTTTTACCATGACTTTTTTTAATGTGAACAGTGTATTCATTTTGATTTGTCCTCATTTCTACACTTCTGAAGTGTAGTCTCAACTGGGCATGGGGCAGAGGAGATTCTCATGACATGATACTGGATTCAAAAATACCACCAGTTCATTGCATTTCTACAAAAGTGAAATAGAAATGTATAAGATCTAATTGACAATACCTAAAACAGAAGTTGGTAAATACCCCTAACGTGGGTCACTGTTTAATAATGGGGTCTGTAACAGTTTATCATTTTGATTTTGAGGCATAAACTATAGCACTATGGCAAAACCATAAATGAAGACCTGCTAATATGTAGTAGTCGTTTTCAAGAGCTTATGATGCTAAATATTATCCCTTGACATTAGCTGGTTAATCATTGAGGCTGTTTGCAGTCTGAAGACGGCTGCTTAACAGACATGTTGCTTGTAGCTTGCAAATCCTACTTTTAAAAGTTATACCTTAGTTGAAGTTTTGAGTTTGTTTTTCTTGTAAGCGAGGGAGACGTAAATTTATGATATTTCACCATGCTGACCGGCAGTGTAGAGCAACAGGTCTAGGAGAGGCAGGACTGATCTCGTAATGGCTTCCTTTAAAGAGTCAATAGAGAAGTTAACCACTCCGACAACATCATTTCACATAACTGGAGCTTGCTCTTTTAAAGCTTTTATGGTTTCATTCAACTGAACTTAAACATGATTTTTAAAACATGTCTCCTTTTTTTCCCCATCATTACCTCTACCCTATCCTCTCGGTTCCACTTGAAGCTCGGGTCTCCCAACCAGAGGTCTTGGAGCTTGAGCGTTCAACATTGTATCTTGTCTGCTTAAAGGAATGCCCTGTTCTGAACAGAGATCCCAGAGGTTGAGTCAAGAATCTGCTTTGGACACTCTCCAACCAGCTCACACCCTGAAGAGCACCAATAACCACTGGCAGTGCCCCACTGATCTCTGTAGATTGGGGATGGTTGGGTTTGAGCGAGGCACATAACTGATACCATGGCGATTTGGATGTTGCCTGGAATAACAAAATCTATGTCAGATGCTGGGGAACATGGCCATTCTGATGAATAGTAAGGAGCTACTGGAAGAAGACACACATTGATGAGGGCAGAGAATACTGTTTATATAACTGAAACTCTTTCATTATTGATAGAAGAGCATAGATATACCAGTGTCCTTCATTTTGACTCACTTATCTCAAGTCATCTGGGTCACTTTAGTTTAATACAAGCGAAGGCACAAAGTTGCATGTTAAATCCCCTCTCTGCCACTCTCATCTGTCTAAATAACACTTTTACCATGTTTCTCTGTGCTAAAAAAAACATTGTTGATCAAGAATTTGCTACTGGATTGTTGAGCAAAGTCTGTGTTAGACACTATTTTGATACTACTCTTTGTGAGTGGGCCCTCTCCCTGGTATCACAGGTAACCCTTAAACATAAATGATCCCAAGATAATTACTCTGCAGTCATATAGTGGTTCTCCCTTTCAAATTTCAGTCAGTCCTTTATTTTGCAGGGAGACGAAATTTCAGGAAGGTGAAACACTCTCACCTTCCTGCTACCATTGCTGAGCAAGCTCTGCACTGGTGGCAACTCCATCATGGAGTTATATCTTCTCTAGGAGACAGCCCTCACATTTACTGAAGTGTTCTTGGTGACAACTGAATATCTCACATTTGGGTTTTTTTCTGATTTGGTAAATAACCATAATAACCTTGAATGTGAAGCCCTTTATCTGTGACAGCACACGTTTCCTTGGAGTTGAAAAATAAGGAAGGATTTCAAGAACTGTTCCCTTTTAAAAGCACCCGGCCTGGTGTTCTGATTCCTTCATGAGTGATACGTGCCGTCCTGTCCTCATTAACACTTTCCCTCAGACTAACCGTAAGGTCATTGAAATCACGCAAGCAGGTCAATTCGTGGCAGGGCTAATACGCGGTGTAAATTATGTGTTTGTGATTCAGCAAATGTTCATTAACTTTCATTTATTTCGCAATTAACTGCATTTCATTGGACCACCCCTCAATGCGAAACGCAAATTCTCACAATGAGAGCAAAAGCAGCAACGTCGACAAAGTGTGCTAATATTGAAACTTTTGGCCGCCACATTTCAACGCAATTTTACAAAATTTGAACAGTTAAACCTAAAACTATCCTTTGACCATTGCTCCTCTTTCAATTCCTCCGCCTATTTTTTCTTTCCATACTCTCTTCCTGCTCCTTGACATAAAAGCTAGAAGATGCTCTAATGGAGTCTACGGGGAGCCAGCATTTACCACATCTGAAGCAAACAGGCAGGTCTCCCCTGCTTTCTATACCACTGAGAGCCTCCACGCGCTGCTCTCCATTAACACCATCTCGAACGGCTTCTTCTACACAAAGCCCTCGACGCTCCACCGTGTGCCCCACTGAGCCCTGGTAGCCAGTCCGAGATTTCTACAGCTCTTCTTTGATGTGCGCCAGTGTTCGACACGCTGCCTTCTTTTGTCAAGGCATTGCTGAGACAATTGATGCAGACAAAGATAACAGCTCACGCTACGTTGAGGGAGGCTCCTTTCCAGTGAGGTTGTGGAAAGAAATGTAAAAAAAAAAAAAAAAAAAAAGACAACAGAAAAGCCCTATTGGGTGTGACAGCAACATAA
Source organism: Fundulus diaphanus (assembly GCA_037039145.1). NCBI lineage: Eukaryota > Metazoa > Chordata > Actinopteri > Cyprinodontiformes > Fundulidae > Fundulus > Fundulus diaphanus. Next base: position 17,703,395 of record CM073144.1, read on the forward strand.
CGTTCACCCACGAGGACGCGGGCTCTTCCTGTTGCATCTAAAAACCGCTGTCCACGAGCTGGGTTTGAAAAACAACTTTTCTTCACACTTTCAAGAGAACAACAGCTGAACAACGGAGAGTGAATCTGACATTAACCCACTGTAGACAGAGTGGGGCTTTGCAAAACAGACAATGACCTTTAAAAGACAATATGCTAATAAATAGCCGCGGCGAGGGCCTCGGCACTCCAGACAAAGGGACCTTGGAAAACCGGCGGAGTTTTAATCAGGTGCAGCTCTTTCAAAAAGAGCCCGTGGCCACATAATTGATCCCAAAAGGTATGTCCCCGCGCAGAACCTTGGGATGCCGCTCCATTACTATAAAGAACTAATAGCGCTCTTTGTTTTGCTCTCCGGGAGGATGGGGAGATTTTAAACTATTGTATATTCTTGCACTACAAAGGCCACAAATGGTAAGCATTTTAATGATGAAAATGTTTTTATGTCTAACACTTGCTGAATACAGAAGGAGGACGGGTGTGTGCTTTTTGCCCCTCTGGTGACGATGCATAGGCAAACAACCATGCCGAGATTAAAAAAGAAGGACTTAAAAAGTCATTGAATCAGTGTTATTGCAGCTTCAGGTAGGAGAAATTATGTTTGTTTAAAAGTGTGTCTTTGAAGGCGAGTAAAGGGGCCCAGTTAAGTGCCCTCGGTGGGTAAAGTTGCCTTTGCTGCTGTAGCCATCTTGCCTTGAGTGCTGAGAACAAGGCACCATAAGAATTAGATCAGCATTTTTTTCTTGCAACATACTTTATTACTCAGAATATGCTTAAATACATGTTCATACACACTTCTTCCAATCACAAGCTTCTATGCATTTTACTGCAATTTTAGATGATAGACTGTCACAAAGTAGAACAAAATTGTAAAGTGTATCGTAAAAAGAAATGTGGTTTTCAGATGTTGCTCAAACGAAAGCTGAAAAGCTTTAGAAGTAGAAGATCCACCAGACTGGACGCAAAGCATCTGTAAGCATCTTTTCACAAATCATAGCAGAGATTTACTGTTGTATTTAGGTGTGGACTTTGACTGGACCATGTGAGTATGACTTGATATAAAACATTCCATTAAGCTCTTGCTATAGCTCTTGCTCTTGGAACTTGATCCTTTGACCCAATTGCAAGACTTTTTCAGCCTCAAACAGGGTTCTTTAAGTGTTGTCCCATATTTAGCTCCATCCATCTTCCTATCATCTTTGATCAGCATCCCTTCTGCTGAAGAAGAGCATCCATACAACATGATGCTCCATATTGCTTAAAGCTTTTCCACAGCATGATACTGCCGCCACCATGTTTCCCCGTGTGGATGGTGTGCAAAAGAAGGTTTGGTTTTGGGCACGCCACAGTTATCTTTTTTTTTATCGTGATCCTAAAGAGTTATTTTTGTTTTTAACTCTTCAGAATCATGTACTACCTTGTGCTGGTCGATCACTTCCGATTCCCATTAAAATACACATCATTTTATGGTTTGAGTAAGAAATAGCACACTGACCTTTCATCCAGGCCACCGTATCAAACATACATGAACATTTCTTTTTTTAAGTTACTACCTTAAATAATCCAGCTCTTACTTCACTTCTGAAAGCTGCCATTGATTTAGCGATAGAGATGAGATAAATGTGCACTGAGCCTGCCAGTGGTTTTGGCGGCTGCCAGAACGCTGTTCCCAAGTAGAGTTAGTGAAAGCTTTTGTCTGCCACCACAATGTAAACACATGTGAACCCTTGGCAGGGGAAAACACATCATAGCTAAACTGCGGTTTATACTGATTACAGACTTGCAGATGCGGCGGATTCTGGATGGAGAAAAACAGAACATGAGGAGGGGATCCTCAAGCTTCCAGGCTGTCAGGTGAAACCGCCGTGGCCTGCTGCTGCCTCTGGTTTACATTGGCTCCCAACATGGAGTTGTGATCTCCTGTTTAGAGAAAGTGCACAATTTCTATGCTTAGTTTAACAGTTTTGAGATGAAACTCCAGACAGAGGCGGTTTCTAACGTTGGTGTTTTGATACTGTGTGCATTAGTGGAACCGAACAAACCGTCCCCTGCCCAACTAATGCAGAGGGGTGGAAAAGAACATAATGCACTGTGGTTTTAAATGTCGCCCCCTCTAACGGGGCGAGAGCAATCTTTGGAAAACAAATCAAGTAATTGCATTACACTTTCCAGCCGTGGAGGGATCATCTTTCCCAGCTGGATAAACACAACACACGCAGCACAAACATCGACTTAAATGTGAAAGATTATCCCGATCGAAAGCATGATACCTCAATTTACTCCTTGCAAGTTCAGCATAAACATCAAGAGAAGAGCATCGCAGGAAATCAAAAATGTTTTTTTTTTTGAGAGCGGAGACCGATGCCAGCGGCGGGGGGACGGGTTCCAAACGTTAACTTTTTTTTTTTCCGATTTGGAATAACATCCAAATGAATCAAATCAAATTCCCTCCTCCAAGAAAAGCAAAGGCTCAGGCATGCTTGCAGCTTAATTCTTCCAACTTGAATATGCGGCGTCAAGCCTAATGAATATCAAATACCAAACATTTTCTACCACGTCAGTGTTTCCCTAATTGTTAGGAAATTAATGGACAATACCGCCTTTCTCGCAATTTCCAAATTACAAACGTCTTCTTTAATTGTTGTATTGAAAATCCAAGGACAGATTCCTCCTACACTGTCTTCACCACACTAGCACAACGCCTTGCCTGCAAACTATCCCATAAAATCCCATCGCTGCACTTAATTGTTCAATATGAAGCCAAAGCATCTGAGGTAATTCGAATGTCTTTCTCCGATGAATATGCGCAATTGTCCTCTTTCCCTATTCTAATTTAATGCCATCTGGGGAAGGTGATTGGCTCTGTGTTGCCACCGCTGCCAACCGGGGTCAGCCTAACCATCAAGCGGCGTAATTGAGTAGTTAGTGGCAATTTTCTCACCCTAATTTCCATCTGTGAAATCCGGGGCCGGCATGGCAAATAGCACATTACACAGGCACGATTGTGGCAAAAGTGTAATAACATCGTTTCCACAGTTTGAAAACTTCCCCCGAACAAATGAGAATCACCGGTGTACATGTCATTTTGAGAAACTCCCTCCTCTCGGCCGTGAACTCCTCCTTGATCTCTCGGGCACACGCGCGCACACAAACAGGCAAAGGGGAAACGCGGCACACAGAATAAAGAAATGCGGTGACGTCCCATTAACATACAGATAATTAGCTCCTGAAACCCTGCCTTCCAACACCCTAATCCCCCTGACAAAGCTTTTGTCTGGCTTTATCGGAAAACACCATGTTGACGCCGATGCTGCCTCTCGGGGAGGGGGCAGGGGAGGGCATCTTGTTTGGCTTATTCACCATGACGTGCTTCTATCAGGGCCAAGATGAAGAAGGCCATGATTTATGTGGGTGTAATCCATAGCCATTGCCACGTCGTGGTATATTTTCCGAAAGGGGGAAACAGCTTGGGTGGAGTTGTAAACTAATGGAGCAGCAGGTTTCAACACTTTTGGGGCGAAGAGATTTATGGCGATCATAAAGCTTCGTCAGGGACAAAGAAGAGTGGAAATATGAGATTTGCATCTAATAGCTCAGCTATTACACAGGCTTCTTTTATACACAATGCAGAAACACACAGACTCGTACAACTTGACACAAAGGAAGGTATACATGGAAAATGGGCATCGGACATGTCAGAGTTTTTCCTTACTGGAAGTAATTCTAATGAAGCGATTGGGGAAATTGCAACCAGATGTCTGTAACCCAAATAATTTACACATACAAAAGAATTATTCCATGAATTATATAATTTAAAATAATGTGGAACTACGCTGGGAATGTTTTAAACATGCTCATTGAAATCCACTCAAAACTTTTGTGGTACTGATATCTTCAGGATGGAGGAACATGTCGATGCAGGACTAAGGTCTGATTTGGACCAATTCTTCTACACAGACTGCTTTCTGAGATGCCTCCTTTGTGCGCTCTGACCTTCATTTCATTACAGACATTTTGGTTAGGGTACAGGTCAAATGATTGACTGGGCCACTCTGGCAACTTTTGCTTTCACTGAAACCAGCTGAGAGTTAGTCAGCTCTGTGTAAAGGGTTAATTGGCTTGAAGAAAAATAAAACACCTTAGTCTTAGCTTCAGACTCTGATCAAAAATTATCTTTCATTCATGCTTTATTCATTCATGCTTTATTATATGAAGTCTTATATGAAGTCTGCCAGTATCACACCATGATGCTTTCATCTCTAAACTTGACTGTTGGTATAGTGATTTTGGGGTGATGTTGGAGTGCAGTGCTATTCCTCTTCTAAACCAGTGTGTATAATGACAAAGAGTTCAACTTTGGGCTCAGGTGACCAGACTATATCTGTATCCATCGGTAGACCAAATATTCTGCAGAAAACTTTAAACGAGCAATAACATTCTTTATGTATACTGCTGGCAAAACACGAAAGATGGCATTTCACAATAAGGCAATATATATATATATATATATATATATATATATTAGGGCTGGGCAACGATTAAAATATTTAATCGAGATTAATCGCATAATTTGCCTGATTAATCATGATTAATCGCATTGTATTTACAAACTCCAAGAATTAATTCAAAAGTAGTATAAAGAGCACTTTTATTTTAATGTTCTGCTGCCATATGAACAAAAGTGTTGTAACATTTGTAGCACTTATCAGTAACACATATTTAGTGTAAAGCTCAACTTAAACATGTAAAACAAAAAATAGCAATAATAATAAATTAAAGCTTATTGCCACTGACAGGGAATTCTCTTTATGGGGAAAAAATCTACCAAAAACAGGCAATTTCTGAGGTAACCGCAGGGAGCAGCATTACCATTTTATGTTCAATACCAAAGTTTAACTTGGCAGTGGTTACAACTAACTTGTTTCTGTCATATTCGATGCTGGAAGAACTTTAAACTGAAATGCTTGCTAACTCGATATGCTTGCATGTTTATTTGACGTTAATACGCGGTTTTTTGTTGTTGCTTTCTCGCGTGCATATAGTGAATGGCAGGGAAAAACAGGCAAAAATACATGGATACTTTGAAGCGAGAAGCGACTTCACCGACGGCGTCGATGCAGACCCCGCTCCGCTCCGCACAAAACTTGTTCCGGCCGCCAACTCACCGCCTTCCTGCGGGAAACACCGCCTTCCCCATGTCGGCTTTGTTTTTTTCCCGCCAGCACCTTTCTTCCTCTTTGAATCCGAGGCTTGGCTGACAGCGAGGTTATTGGCGCATTATCGCCACCTACTGTTCTGATTCAAACCCCTACACCGCAGCAACAGACCTTCACAAAATAAAAGCATGTGAGCAACATGCGTTAATGCGCGTTAAAGTAAATATCGCCGTTAATAGTCTAATGAATTAACGCGAAATTAACGCGTTAACTTGCCCAGCCCTAATATATATATATATATATATATATATATATATATATATATATATATATATATATATATATATATATATATATATATATATAAATCTGTATACACATTATAACGCATTCATACATGTTTATTATGCTCTAATTAAGGGAGAGCAACAGAGACAAAACTGACCGGTTTCTTGCCAAATGGTGAGCCTAATCTGTTCAACTATATTTCATCCAGAGTTGTTTATATTGGACATTTTACAATAAGTTATGACCTTGTAAGCACAAACCAGTAAGTTTCCATTCTTGGAAACTCCACTCCACCCTTAATTAATACATAATGACACTTATGAATGTTTATTTATTAGCCATCTATAAGGGGAGCCTTATTGTAAAGTGTTACCAAAAGAGATATCTATGAATAAGCTTTGACTTTGTCTTTTTCTTCAGCAGTGGAGTCTTGCGCACCGAGGATGCACACAGTCCATTGCAGGTAAGTGTGTTACTTCATGGAATAATCATTTCTGCTGATTCCAGGTCTTTCTCTGTGATTGGCCTTAGCTGCTGGTTGAAGACTGTGATTTTTTTGTCTCCTTTGTCAAAAACTTAAGAAGGGCACCTGATCACTGCTGGTTTATGGTGGAATTTTCTTTTCCACTTCCAGATTATGGCCCCAACAGTGCTCAGTAAAGCATGCAGAAGTTTCGAAATACGTCTATATTCTACGTATGCGCAGATGAAATGGACTGATCCTAATATAGGGTACACATTTTTATAGCCCTATTAAAAAATTATATTCACAAAGAACAGCATTGCTATGTTTAATTTGTTTTTTTCCCATGCTATATTAAGTGGACGTCTAGGCTTTATTCAAATTCTTCTTACTTCAGAAAAACGAAAGAAATTAAGAAACTGTTATTTGGAGCAATACATCAAGTCCCACAGACTTACCATAAATTCAATTTTATAACTCCCTGCTTTTCCCCTCATCTCTTTCCTCCCTCTCTCTCTCTCTCTCTTTTTTAAACATTTTGTAATTACTCAGACGTACTACATCAAAAAGCGAAGTAATAATAGTTGTAATTTAATCTATTCACACAAGTCATTTTCATAAACTTCTGCCTCTCCTCACTTAATGTGCATTTCATTCATTATTGATCACGCCTTGATGATGTGGTAATGACAACGGCATTGTTTTTTTCTTTCCCCCCCCCCAACCCTCTTTTCTTAACGTAGACCTCGTGATTCAGGGTTTTCATTACAGGCAGCACACCATGCCTCGGGATTATCAAGGGCAAACAAAAGATAATTAGCATGAAGAGGGATGTGGGACATTTACCCCCACCTGGCGCAGCACTAGCACGACCCTCGCCAGCAACAACCCTTCCTCAGAACGGCCCCGAGTCTTTGTGCACATGGCACGTCTCCCCCGTCTGTCAAACACTATATCACTGCTGAGAACCCCCCCATCCTTTCAATCTATCTACTCACTGCTTTTAATTCGGCTGGAGGGAGATCAAGATTGGACGGGATCCTCCTTCAGGTCAGAGTTGTTTGAAAGTGAGACCGAGAACATAACAATGATTTCATTGCACAAGATGTTTTGAGTAGACGACAACTGGAAGTGGCCTCATTACGGTTAGAAATCTTTTTGGATTAAATTGGTAGTGTTGAATGACGGCTGATTACAATAAACTTTCAGTTTTTGGATCAGAATTCGCCCAGTGAAGGAGGAATAATCTTACAGCAGAGGAACCGGGGAAAATATTTGACTGCATGTATTTTTTGGACAATAACCATTTTCATAACATTAGCCTTACCTTTGCAGTTTAGGTGACAGATATGCACAGGGACTTGCATATCGTGCACTTATTGTTGATCACATTACAGCCACAGATGTCTGTGCATCATGTCGTGGCACTGCATTAAACATTGTTCCCAGAACAAGTCAAGAAGCCCATGACAACTTTGGAGGCGCTACAGAGATGGTTCAGGTCAAACGATCTATTGGCAGGACAGCTGTTAGTCATGCACTCCACAAATCTGGACTTTTTGTATGAATTGCAAGAAGAAAACCACATTAAACTTGCTGCAATCAATGTAGGGAAGACAGAAAAAGGACAAAGGGGCTCGGGTCAGATCAGACAATAACTGAAATTATTGGCTTATATGCGAAGGCTACGTAAGTGGGCAAACAAATACTACGTACACATCACCCTGAACACTACACCCCACTGTGACATATCCTGGTAGCAGCATCGTGCTGTGGGGATAATTTGCTTTGCAGGTTAAAAGAAATGATCCAAAATGCTGCAGCAAGAGTTCTGATGAAAATCAACAAGAGGGATCATATTTCTCCTATTTTAGCTTCCCTTCATTGGCTTCCTGTTAAATCAAGAATAGAATTTAAAATTGTTCTTCTAACGTATAAAGCCCTTAATAATCAAGCTCCATCATATATCAGAGCTCTGATTACCCCGTATGTTCCTAACAGAGCACTTCGCTCTCAGACTGCAGGTCTGCTGGTGGTTCCTAGAGTCTCTAAAAGTAGAATGGGAGGCAGATCCTTTAGTTATCAGGCTCCTCTCCTGTGGAACCAACTCCCAGTTTTGGTCCGTGAAGCAGATACCCTGTCTACTTTTAAGACTAATCTTAAAACCTTCCTTTTTGACAAAGCTTATAACTAGAGTGGCACATGTTACTCTGAGCTACCTATATAGCAAGGACCGCGGAACCGGTAGGGCCGGTAGGGCCGCGGCCCTACCTACTTTTGATGATCAAGTCCTCCCCCGCGCTTGTCTCTTCACCCCCCCCCCTCCGCGAAAAGCGTGTTTCTCCCCCCCCCGCTCTCTCCCGAGACAAACGCGTTTGTCTCCATGCGCCCGACCAATTTGAAATGCGTTCCGCGGTCCATGCTATATAGGCTTAGGCTACTGGAGGACATCAGGATCTAATTTTCTCACTCTATAGAGTTCTACTGTTCTTCAATTATGCATTACGTGTTGTCATTTCTGCTTTAGCTTTCTGTTCTCTCTCTTTTATCTTCATAGTAGGTACACCTGGTCTGGCGTTCTATTAACTGTGACATCATCCAGTGAAGACGGCTCACCCGCTATTACCATCTAATGTAGAACAGATTACTAGATTAATGTGTGCTTCTGTGCTTTTTTGTCTCTCTTGTTGTGTCTCTGTTCTGTCTTCTGTAACCCCCAGTCGGTCGAGGCAGATGACCGTTCATACTGAGCCCGGTTCTGCCGGAGGTTTTCCTTCCCGTTAATGGGGAGTTCTTCTTCCCACTGTCGCTTCCTGCTTGCTCAGTATGAGGGATTGCAGCAAAGCCATGTACAATGCAGACGACTCTCCCTGTAGCTCTACGCTTCCCCAGGAGTGAATGCTGCTTGTCGGGACTTTGATGCAATCAACTGGTTTTCTTATATAGGAACATTTTTGACCAATCTGTATAATCTGACCCAATCTGTATAATATGATTGAACTTGACTTTGTAAAGTGCCTTGAGATGACATGTTTCATGAATTGGCGCTATATAAATAAAATTGAATTGAATTGAATTGAATTGAAAGATGGATGGAGCTAGATGAAGGGCAATCCTTGAAGAAGAAATACAAAAACAGGAGCTGCTTAAGCCTTGATACTGGGGCAGCAAGACAACGACCCTAACCATACAACCACAGGTAAAATGGTTTGGATCAAGGCATATTCATTCATGTTAACGGCCCATTTAAACGCCAGACCGAAGTCCAAATGATAATCTGTGGCAAGACTTGAAAACTGATGTTCACAGATGCTTTTCATCCAGTCTCACTGAGCTTGGGCTATTTTGCAAAGAATAAGGGGCAAAGATTTCTCCCTCTATGTAAAGCCTGATGCGTAAGTAAGGCTTGTGTAGTCATACTCCAACAGACGTGCAATCGCAACGGCAGCGAAAGGTGGTTCTAGCAAGGTATTGACGGGGATCTGACGAGCAATGCAAGCCACACTTTGCAGATTTTTTTTTTTTTTTAAGTTGCAAAAGCTTTCGCTTTCATCATTTCTCTTCCACCTCTGTTTTAGTCTTTCACAAATGCAAAACTATAGCGGTTGGCAAAAATGTTAAAAAAAGAGGTAAAGCGGTGTGAATACTTTTACCGGCGCTGTACACGTAGCCAAAAGGAAATATTTCACCGGCAGCCTGCCTTCCTGATCGCTGCCCACACCTGTTTTGTCCACCTCATAACCGGAGACTCACTGTAGTCTGTGACTGACTACTGCGAGTGAAAGCCAGGAATTTTTATTAAGAAGTGGGGACAGCATTCATTTTTTAAAACCTCCTCAATAAAATATCATACGGTCGCTCCACATTCCTAAGAATTATAATGACATGAATATTTAAATTTAAATGCATTCTGAGCACGCCGGTTTTCTCTTCTTCACCACGGCATCAGATCTCATTTTCTACTTAAGCTCCTCCATCATGTTTATGCATATCCACATGCATGATACATATCTCGTCTCTTTTTTTTTTTTTAAAGCTCCTTAATGCAGGCCTGATAATTTTGCTTGACTTTAATGGGGAATGACTCCTCATTGGCAAGCTTTTCTCTTTAAGACAAAAATAAAAAAATATGATCAAATGCCCCTTTCATGTGGAACAGAGGCTGTTTTTGAAACTTCCTACTGCCTCTTCGTCTCTGTTGCCTCGGCTGCGAGTAAATAGATCAAAAAAAAAAAGAAAAAAAAAGAAAAAGGCACAACTTTATATTCTAGTTTTGAAGCATTCTGTAATTGGACACATTTAATTGATATCCCTCAAGCCCATAATTATAATGCAAAAAGGGCGAGAAAGAAACGCATTCCCCTTATCACAGCCACGCTATTTCACTTCATTTTTTTTAATGAACGGATCCTCAATGCAAAGCATGTCAAGAAACGGGAGTGAGGTAAATTTTGGCATGCATCTCGGTTAAAGAATGGCAAGCGGTGATTGATAACTCTGCCGTGTATCATTATGGTGGATAACAGAGCCCTTATGAGGCTGGAGTGGACCCTTGTGAGTTCCGCTCTCGGGGAGCTCCTACTCTGATCTCTCCTCCTCCCTGACAAGGAGCTATCACTTCCTTCCTTGATGGAGAGGGAATGGAGTAAAGATAAGACTTAGTCATCTTCAATATGTCTTTCTTTTTAATGCACTGTATGTAGAAGGGCTCAGATAGCCGCTTGATTAAAGGAGACATTAAAGACTCTTAACTGTCAATTTTGAGATCTTATTTCTTGGATCTGATGCTGCGATAGGACATTAAAGCAAGTATTTATGATTCACATTGCGGGAACTTGAATCTGTTTGGGTGATACTTATCATTAACGCAAGGACAATGCAAACAGCGGGTTGTGAAAGTGTTTATACTACTTGAATTCTTGCAAATTTGATCACTTTACAACCAAAAATGTGGGATTCTATCAACAGATCAAGAAAATGGTGAAAAACTCTCCATGGTTCTCAACATTGTGATTGACCTTTATTTAACTCATACGCGCTTTGCTGTCCCTGATGAAGAAAAGCCCCCCCCCCCCCCCCCCCCCGTAGCATGATACTGCCAAATCTGTGCTTCACTGTGAGCATGACGTGTAGACCAGATAGCTTTATTTAAATCAGTGTTCAAGTCATGCTACAGATTCCTAATTGCCTTTAGGTTTGCTCTTTAACTGGGCCATTCTAACATATGCTTTACAATGTAGCTCAGGTTTAGTGTTCAGGGTCAACATCGTGCGACGGAGAAAAAAACCCCCAAAGATACAGAGAGGGGGGAACTCCACCCCATTATAAAGTTATTTTACAAGTTGAGACGGCTTTTCCTACAGGATTGGAAATACTGAGTAACAGCACCCGCTGTCTGTCTGTCTTTAGTTTACTTGTGGAATCAAGGCGAATGCGTTTAGGCCAGGAAACCGTTTATCGCATCCCGAGTGGAGCCGGTAATTAGAAAAGAAAAATCCCTTTTAAAACTCTACGCAGATGACTTCTTTTCAGTTGTTTTCTTCCAGGATCGGCCTTCGTTTAGCTTCATACCATGTATCCACCGACTCTGTCCATGGTGCTGCCACCGCCACGTTACACCATGAAGAGGGTGTGTTTGGCGGGATGTAAAGCATTAGTTTTTCAGTACACAACGGTTTGCATGTCAAAAACAGTCAAGAGATTCTCCCAGCTGCGTGGTGGATCACTCTGGCTCCTCTAAAGTGATTCATGGGCTTTTGGCTGCTTCTCACCTTGCCTCTCTTGTCAGTTAAGTGCACGGCAACGTCTTCAAAGGTTTGCAGTGAAGATGTGTTTGTCTTGGAAATAAAATCCCAACATAGCATACATAAGTTTGTGTTTGTAATGTGACAAAAAGGGAGAAGCTTCGGGGGGAGTGAACAATATATTTAAGATGATTACGGGAAGCATATTCCATTTTATTCTGGTCGCCTGTTGAGCTAAAGAGTTCCTTCCCACAAAAGATGACTTTTGATCCACCTATCTGTGTGATTCCTGCTCACAGAGGCGCCAGAGCTGTCACACAATGAGATGAGGAAAGATGGTAAGGTTAAAATTAAAGACGAGGCAACTATAGGATTCGGCCAGAGCCTTCACACACACACACACATACACACACACAGTATGCAGGAGGCCAATGATTAAAAGTGCCCACACGAACAAATGTGTCTGGACTGAATTTGCACTATTCCCTTTCCCGGTGACTAATCTTTTTCTTTCCCCTTTCGCTTCCCAAAAATGATGCTGCACAACAACACTGAGATGGAATACTGAGGTGAGGACAGCCAGCTCCATTAGAGTGCCATGGTGCTCTGTAACTGTCAGGTTATCGCACACGAAGGTGAAAAAAAAAAAAATCTTGTATGGGAAGGCAGCGAGAGGAAAACAAGACAAACAAGACAAACATGGATTTCTTTATTTCCCCCCCCCCCCCCCCCCCCCCACGGTTCCTGCAGGTGCATCATTGCACTGCCTCTATAGGGAGCTAAGCGTGATGACAAGAGGCTAAATAGAGCTGAGCAGGACCAAAGAGACAGGATCAATTTCAATCCTCTTGATCCCATGACCCCGCAGCCCAGCGTCTCCCAGGGAGTACCAGCAGAGTGCGGCGAGGCTGGGCGACTTTGAAGTTTTGTCTGGGAGGCTGGATGCTGTAGAACAGGCTAAGGACTGGAAAATGCAGCTCTGTGTGTGTGTGTGTGTGTGTGTGTGTGTGTGTGTGTGTGTGTGTGTGTGTGTCATGGTGTTCACGTGTGCATCCCCCCCACTGTGTGTTTGTGCCTGTGGAGAGGAATGGGAGGGTTTGAGCTAAATGACAGTAACATGGTCACACCGATGGATGAAATGGGAGACAGAGGCAGATGGGGGTACTTGGCATTTCCTGCGCCAGCTTGTTTGTTGGCGCCTAATGAGCTCTCGGACTCCATTAATGAGAGGACTGAATCCATTATCATCATCATTTCAAAAGGAGTCCCTGGCTCTAAACAGCTCCCCACATTAGCAGGACTTACCCTTGTTGCGCCATTTGATCAGCAGAGGCAGCGGGGGTGTCGACGCACACACATCCACACGCAAACAAACCCTTTCCTCATTAACATGGCTCACACTTTCTGCTGCCTTCATGTGGCCGTGCAGAGGCTCATAAAATTACTAGAATTTTTTTTTTTTAAAAAGGCAACATAAATACAGCTTTGAATGTACGGGACCATTCAGAAACTCAAGCTTTCGTTTGCAGCAACTTTAGACAGGGACGAGTCCTTTGAAACGAGATGTTGGAAGTATGACAGCACCTGCTGTCTGTACCGGTGTTGTCCAACGGCAGTTATCGAAACCAGTCGTCCTGCTTGTTTTGGATGTGTCCCTACGGCAACACAGCGGATTCTAATGGCTTACTTACCTCGTTGGTGCGTCCTACTGCTGACGCCTGAATGGAAGTGTGTTAAACCAGGAAAATACCTAAAACATGCAGGATGCCAAGCCATGATGGCTGATATTGGTCTAAACGATGTGAAACTGTGGCTAAAATGGTTAAAAAGGGTCTACACAGGTACATCTGCTGATCTTTTAAATGTAGCTGAAAAGCAGTTAGAGTTGGTGTAAACCACCTTAATTTAAGATGTATACGTATATGAAATATCAAAAAGAAATATGTCCAAAGAACTGCAGTGTTTGGCAATAAAAGTCAGTCCTCAAGAATTAAAGGTAAGTTCTTTATGTGTACAATGGCATTTACAGTGACTTCTTACAAATTGCTTCCGTCATACGTAAATGCTTCTGATCAAACAAGACAAAGACAGCCTGATAGATAATAATTTTGTTTAAATAAAAGTGCCAACAAGGCACCTTAATAGAACGTCTCTGACTACATGAGGTAGGCAAACAAGATCTCAAAAAGCATCAGATCATTTCCTGATCAAGAGAAATTTAAGGAAAAATGAGAAACATGGTCAATAGCATCTACCAATCTAGAAAGGATTACAGGCACTGGTTATCCAGCGCTGAACAAAAAGAACACAAAGGCCTCACACATCTGTTAAAATCCCAGCCTAACCTAGTAGTTCAGAAAACTCTAATTAAACAGGGACTAAAGTAAGTGGTTATGAACTAAAGTCAAAAAATAAAAACAACAAAGTGAATTTTTTCAAATGCTTATTTTGAAAACGTTTGAATAAACCCCATCATATTAATCATGTGTTTTTTAAATGTGCTTTTTGTATTACAAAACCGAACCAAACCTCTGGTTAATATCCAAAATCAAAGACAAGAAGAGGCAAAACTGAACGGGTGAGAGAGGTGGCAAAAAGTGAAAGTAGCAATAACTAGGCCGCCCTCCAGGAGCATTAAAATAATAAGGGTTCATAAATAAACACAGAATACATAGTGATATAATGATATGAGAGCAGAGGGGGACAGATCCCATTTCCGTCGCCTTCACCACCTTTTCCAGCAACATCAAAGGACCAATTAAGGTCCCAGTGAAGCTGGCCGTCACGGCTGCAGCGGAGGTCCTGTCACTGTTAGCCTGCCCTCGGTGCTGCTGTCTCTGTTTTCAACCTCGCTGCTGACACTACTGACAAGGACCCCTTACTGAACCTGCCTGCCCGCCCGCCTGTCTGCTTTGATTCAGGTTGCCCAATATATACATTTCCTTCCCTGTGCTGGTCACTGCTTCCTCCTTTGACTTCCTCCTCTGCTTACTTTTTCTTCCCTCCATAGCTTCCCTTCCTTTTCATCTTGCATTAGGAGAGTATTTCCGTCTGTTAAGTGCTTTGAGTCTGGCTTTTGCGTAGCGCCACCCCTAAAAATGGTACAAAAGCAAGAGATGGCAAACATTTCCACTGAGCATGGCTACAAGAGAAAGAGCACAAACCTTCTTTCTCAGTCTGATAAATCTTCATTGCACCATTCCCCCTCCCATGTCCTCCTCTTCCAACTTTGGAATTACTGAAATGTTAACGCGCCTTTGCCGCCTTTGATATTTAAGACAAAAGGGTACAGATGTGCAGGCTGCACACATGCAGAAACAGGGCCGTGTGGAAATGGGGAATGGAGGTTTAATCTCACTCGTTGTCATGCTCCAAAGAGTTCCTCCTCTCTGTGTATTTTTTTCCTCCCCTTTGAATCTCTTCGGTTCATCCTTCGCCTACCTCTCTGCCCTTTTCCACTTGCCATTCCCAACATTTATGAACGGCACGCCTCTCAAGGCTGGGCAACAGTTAATGAGTGGATGTTTTCAATCCACTGCTCACATTGTGGCTCCTGCAGTTGATTTCATCTTGGAAACAAAACCCACAATAAAAGGGGTTACAGTTCTGTGACAGAAAGGAGGGGGAAAAAAAAGAATGACTTGTATGAAGAGATTAACAGTCTGAACAGATGTAGCTTAAGCTAAAGTAGGGAGGCTTGCTAAAATTGGCCGCTGACCGGAATCCTGCGTCTTTTTCTGATCAGTGAGCGGGTTGTAATGCCAAAGGATTGCGCAAACACTCTTCTTTGTGGAAGTTGTTACTGTAGGAACTGGAAGAAGACTCAATAGCTACGTTTACATGGACAAAAGTAATCGGAATAAACGGTCGATCGGGAAAAAAAAGTGTCATGTAAACAAGCCAATCGGAATATTTTGATCAGATTAAGCCCAGTCGGAATGAAATTATATTCCGAATGAGAAGGGTGGTTTATGATTGATAATCCGATCGATATGTATGTAAACGCTTGTCAATGTCAAGCTGTTCCGAATGTGGCGAACTGAATCGGGCGCGCATGTGTGCCCAACGTAAACGTATTTCCACGTTGTTGAGTGGAGTAAAAACGTCGGGAAGTAAAACTGTCGCGGCTCCCGATACAACCTTTCTATTTGAAACATTAAAAGAGCTCTAAATTGTTATTTATTCAGTGACCGTAATCAGAACCCGGTGCAAGTAATTCTTGCGTGCTCCAAAGACAAACTCGTATAATACATCTTTGTTTGCAATTTTTTGTTGTTCAGCAAAGACGGAAGTTCTTCTTCTGTGTTTATTTTTAAATATTTTTAATAGGGAAATTTGATAACTGGGCATGTCAGAGTGGTTTTATTCTGAATAAACACATATTACAATCAGATCAATTGATTGGATGCCCATATAAGACTTTAGTGGAAACTGCTCTCTTCACTCCTTTGCTAATTTGGTAGGTTGCAGGTTCGGTCCTGAAACAGTAAAGCATCCCCAGACATCACACTACCCCCAACATGTTTGACAATTTGTATGACACTCTTTTTTATTCTAAAAAGCTTTGTAAAGTCTTTCCATACCCAAAAAGGAGGCGTCCATCGCAGGATGGCAAATCGTAACCAACGTGAAGACATTTGACCAAATTTGACTGATCAACCCAGAGTCCACCAGTTTTATTCTCTTTTGCAGTTTCAACCTCTAACATGCAACGTGTTGGATCTGAAGACGTTGGCAACCATCTAATGATTTAATGCAAGGGTCCATCTTACCCCTAAGTAGGTCATACGAGGTAATCCCCACACAACTCCATGAACCAAGGTTTCCACATCCCCAAGGAAAAAGAACAGCAAAGGCAAACTGCTGGTTGGACCGAAATCCTCACTGGATCCAGGACTGTTGTAACTGAAAATTGTTAACATTATTTCTTCATCCTTGTTTATGCTAATAACTATTAACGGCACAAATTTTTTAGCCATCACTTTACTTGCAGCAACAGTTAGAGCTGGTGGCAGTCAGCCAACAGAGACGTAAAAATAGATAAGCCAGAGAAAACTACTGTGTGTTTTAAAGAGGAAACTCAATAATAGTTGAAACTAACAAGAAAACAAGTGTTTGTTATTGTTAAGTCATGAACTCTGACCTTAACTGAAGCAAGTGATGTCAGTAGTGTTTGTGATGTTCTTTTGGGTTCTTTGTGACCTCCTGCATAGTTTTCTGATCATGTAAATTCTGTAGGCTGCCCAGTGCTGGGAACTTGTGTAGGCGGACGATATATTCCCACATAGCGAGGTTGATTTTGAAAACTTTATCACCTTGATATATGAAAGATCATTTTTGGCACAGGTTATCTTCATGTGAAACTAACATTTGTTTGCGGACTGGAAACAGTTAAGTGCAACAGAAGAGCAAAAGAAAACCCAAAAATAAGAATGAACAATGGAACTAGATTAGAATCGGTATCTGCATGTCAAAGCTTTACAAATACCGCAGAACCAGTAACGGCAAGCTACCTCTGATGGAACTCCCACATCAAAAACTGATCTGAAAGCCTAATGGTGACAGACCGTATAGACTATAGTATAAAGTGCCCACCCCCACGCTTCAGAAAAAAAAAAAATGATAACATGGCACAAAAGCAGCTCTGCTATTCCTTCTCCTACTATCTCTCATCCTTCTCCCTCCTTTTCTTCGGTATCTTTCTAGTGCAGTGGCCTCCGTTTACCACCATAACCCAAATTAGCTGGGCAGGCGTTATCCTCTCTCATCGCTCGCTGCCGTTAGGAGAGAGCGTTTATAAAAAAAGAAGGAAAAAAAATGTGGCAGAACTTCCTCCCTGCCTCTGTGACAGCGCTATCTGACAGCGTTTTTACATCTCCCCTGCTCTCCCCTCACTACACTCCACTGTCAGACAAAGAAATTAATACCCCCAGTGACTGTGTTTTAATTAAGCAATTTCATGCAAATTACACATTTTAGATTGTCAAATAATATACTGCACAAAATCGTAGGCAGGCTGATCTGATATGCATGGTGTGTTATTCTTCCAGGCACTGTGCATACATGGAAAATGAACAAAAATGCTAATTTCTAATCTATTATGCAAACAGTCGAGATACTCGCGCAGATTTGCACGCCTTCCTCGGATAAATACATCTCTTGAATTCTATGTATAGAGTGACGGGGTTTCTTAAGCAGCTCCAGCCATTGTTATTTATCTTATTTTGTCCTCATTTCAATCCTATCTGCGCTTGCTTTTCGAGCAACGTCTGGCGACGCTCTTTATGCTCGCGTGCTGCAGGCTGCACGATTTGGATTACGTAAATAAACAGATGCAGAACAAGGCTGCAGGTTTATCACCAGATGCTTATTGACAGCGAATAATTGGGAGACGATCAAAGAACAACTTGAAACATGGGCACACAAAAAAAAAAAAATCCTATTTGAATTTTCTTTTTTTTCTTCTTTTTTTCCCCTACTGTAGTCTATGAAACATAGAGCTTGAGCTAATATTAGTAATCCACACGACTCTTCGTCATTTCCCATTAGCACACTGAACTTATTTGAAATTCATTATAATCCACAAGCCTTTTAGTGCACTGGAATCAGTAATGATGACAAAATGAATGTAACATTATACTTTATTACAGTCGACTTGATTTAATCTGGGGTTGCCGCCATATGAGAGTCCTCAGAAATACCCTTCTTGAAAACGGCGGGTGTCAAAAGTCAGCGTGCGCAGGTACCCCGAGTCAAAAAGCAATCCTTATTAACTGAAGGCTTGAGGAGGGGTCTTGCTGTTTCTTTGTGATTCAAATCCATTTAATCAAAGGTTTGTTTCTATATGCTGCCACTTAATAGTGTATATTACAGCATACAATGGAACTCCAATGAATTGCAATCCATCCGGTGCACGTTTCCCTTTCTCTTATAAAGGGTAATAAAAGCAGGATAAGAGCAGGAGAAGCCGAGACTAATGGCAGGGTACGGGCAAATTGTTGACGTGCTTTCTGCATATTCAGAACAGTGTGCTTTTTCAGTGACTGAAGACTTGTACGGTAAATGAGGCTTTTTTTTGTCCTCTTTCCCCGTTTGGTATTATAAAATCTGCATGAACAATAGGGAAACATGTTCACCGCAAAGTCTAATACATTGTGGGGGTAATTACAGTTGCTCTGAATGTTCCTGCTGAACAGGATGCCGCTCACCGGTACCTGAACCCCCCCTGCTGTTGGACTCTTTCTCCCTCTTACCTATCATCTCGCTGAGGTCAACTCAGGTCCAGGAGGCCACTGGAAGAGACCCACTTCGAATCAGCTGCTCGAAGCTCCAGCAGGTTTCTTCTGAGATTTGCTCCAGCAACTTAAGGTCTTGAGGTAGCTTCTGGGTGTCAAACGGATGATGGAGAGAAGGGACGGTGGAAGAGAAAAAAAAAGGGAAAACAGTACAATTAGTTTGTCTTGTCCAGTTGTAGATGGATGGCGCATCAAAACACAGAACACCATTTGGAGAATTAGATTTAAATGAAAATCAAAAATGTAAGTTTGAAAAGCACCGGGGGAATAAGAATTAAGAAAACACAAACAGCTGAAACTTTTGGAGAACAATTAGAGACAAGTTCAAACAGTTGTGAAAAGTAACTGGTTTCGGTCATCTTTTATCAAATTTTATTTCTGTGGTTATGTTGTGTTTTAGAAAATGCGGCGCTTTGTGTTTTTGCTCAACCTTGTGTGTCACTTGTTTTGCTTTCTGTTTCGTGAGGTTTCTCTTGTGTTTGGTTTCTGGTAAAACACGCTTTCTGATTAGCTGTGTTTTGCTTTTATTTATGTTTACTGTCTTCTATTTCTCATTTTAAGAAATGTTCTTTGATTTGTGTCTATCCTGAATAACAGCCAGGCTATTTCTCTATCTCTCTCATTTATCTCAATTATATTTGACATTCCCTGTTTCTGTGACTATATTGTGTGTTGAGAAATCTTGCTTCATAGGTAGTTATGTTTTTGTAAATTCTATTTCAGATAATTTTTTCAAGCTTTTGGTCTTTTGACATACCACTTGTAAAAAAATAAATAAATGCTTACCTGTCATGTTTTTATATCTGTCTAAAATGCACATATATATATATATATATATATATATATATATATATATATATATATATATATATATATATATATATATACACACACAAGGGAACTACCTGAAAGCCTGAGATGCACAGGAAACAGTTAGCTCATTCAGATCAGGACTAAAAACATTATTCCTGAAAGTGGTTGTCTTCTAAACGCCCAAGTAAAATTGATCAGTTCATGTTTATCAATTAATTCGTTTTCTTATAATTTACTGTTTGCTCTTTTGTAACACTTAAAGTTTCCCCGATAACAGAACATACATTTTTGGAAATCAGGTGAGGAAAGTTCTTTTTTTTCCCCGTCTGTGTGTAAATGTACACCCATTTACCTAAACCAACCACAGTGAGGCGCTACCTTCGGATTTTTAGCTAAGTACAATTTCTCAAGCCTTTTCAGACTTTTGTGACATCTGGGTGAACCTTAAGAACCACTGGAAGGCCCAGATAAGAGAAGGCTGCCTTCTGTCATTAGGTCTTGTGGTTTTTAAAGAGAAAATCTAGCGAGACAGCCAGGAACCGTCAGCTGTATAACTCAAGTGCCCTTTTCTGGTTATTGACAGTGATTAAAAGATTCTCTGTGCCATCTGATTGCAACACAGCGAGAGGCTTTATTGATTCCAGGTGGGCAGAGGGTAAATGTATAATGTGAGTTATTCAGGTGAAAACCAGGGGAGAAGTGATTCAGATACATCAGTCAGGCAGTTAGGCTCCTGCCAGGGACAAAGCAAGATTGAAACTGAAATTGAAACTGGTGGAACAGCTCCGATCATAGTGGGTACGAAGCAATATGCTAAACAAAAAGGACTGCAAAGTGCCTTAACATTGTCATATTAAAAACAGAATTATTTTTTTACTGCATTTCGCGTGGATTTTGGGCCAAAACTCTTTCCAAATAGAAATCAGAAATATGTAGCATGCATTTGTATTCAGCCCCACTGAGCCAATTTCTTTGTACGCCACCTTATGTTAATGACAGCTGCAAAGGGTTTGGGGCATGCTTAAATTTTCCCAAACTGTGAGATTAGATTAAGAACAGTCATTTTGCAGTCGACAGATTTTTATTCAGGTCTGGGCTTTGACTGGGTCCTTTATATGCAATAGACACGCTGTGCATGTGTTGTGCTAAAACCTATTCTTTCATGGTTCTGTATGTTTAGCATCGCTGTCCTGAATATCACCTCAAGTCACAAACCTTTCTGCAGCTTTTGCAGAATACTCACACCATGATGCTCGGCCATGACCAAGACATTGTTAAACTGCCGGCATGGTTTGTTCAGGGAAAAGTGAAGTTTTGGTTTCCCGACTCACAAGTAATCCAAAAAGTTTAGGTTTAGTCTAATTTAAACAGAGCCTCCTCTTTTACTTGAAGTATTTGCAGTGGTCCCTGCACGGCTTGTGGCAAGCTGCAAATAGGGGTTCTTGTGGGTTTCTTTCAACAATGGCTCTCCTCTCAACACTCCT
This sequence comes from Fundulus diaphanus, assembly GCA_037039145.1. Taxonomy (NCBI): domain Eukaryota; kingdom Metazoa; phylum Chordata; class Actinopteri; order Cyprinodontiformes; family Fundulidae; genus Fundulus; species Fundulus diaphanus. Next base: position 17,724,676 of record CM073144.1, read on the forward strand.
CCCTAAAGGCCATAGTTGTGGAGTTCACAGCCAATGGTTGTCCTGTTAATCCGATACAATCCACCTGAGCTGTGGACCTCTGCATCTCCTCCAGATTTACCTTGGATCTCTTAACTGACAGTATTATTGCTCCCCTTTTCTTGCCCTTTTCTTCGTAGTTGTGTAGCTGTGCCATTTTCAGATGTTGGATCAAACAGTGGTCTGATTTTGTTATTGGTCTTCATGGTGCTGTTTAAAATAAGAGATAAGATAAGATAGGGCTTTTTGATTTCACATTGGAGAAATTTACTTGTCACACATCGGCTTAATAAACAAAAAGAAGGTGCCAAAAGGAGGAGAGGTGCATAAGGTATAAGGTATAAGGTATATACAGTGTGTCCACCTATGTACAGTGTATCAAAAAAATAAAAATAAAAAAATAAAATAAAATAAAGTAGTATGAAAATAAAATTTGTTCACTAAAGTCCTCTAACAGACCTGTGAGGGCCTCACAGAACAGTTTGATTTATACAGAGTTTAACTTATACACAGGTAGACTGTTGTTCAGTGTATATGTGACTTCTGAAAGCAATTCATTGCACAACAATTTATTTAGGGGTGTCAGAGTAAAGGTAACAGTCCATTCTAGGTAAAGAAAAAAAATAATCATGTACCACTTTACTTCCACATCAAACGTGTAACTTTGTAATCATCTGGTAAATGAAATCCCACTAAACTATCTTACTATAGCAGGGCATCATAGAGCTTTTAGGCCAACAAAAGCTTTGTTATACTACCCTATAGTGTAACCACTACAAAATAAAATCCCTTTACTGAAGCAACAGTTGTACAAAGAGCTAAAAAGGTGAGCGATTAGGTATATTCCCTCAGGGCAAAATTGAAGTTATTTTTCATACAGACTGCAGGACAAAATATCACAATGAGGCCTTGTTGTTGTCATGCAAATGCAAGTCAAGTGTGAAAAATGAGATCTCTTAAATCATCTTTGGTTAAGGAAGCATCTCTCCAAAGGGGTCGAGAGAGGGCAGGAAACTGGAAATCATTGCCTCGTTTCCTCCGCCTCCTTCCTATACTACTTCATCATCATCATCATCATCGGTTCTGTGGTACTGAAAAGTATGAAAAGCGAGTCGGGCCAACAACGAGCCTGCTTGTTTTGCTTGCTCATTAAGTCTGCCCAGGGGTAAAGCCAATTGATCTGCAATTCATTCTCCCAAGCGTTAAATCGATGGGGAGGGAGACATGAAAAGCCCCGGGTTTTTATGACTTCAGTCGGCGATTGCTGAAACGCTTTGTAACAGCAGATAATGGTTATCCGCCTTGTTTGCGACTCCGTATGGAGAAATCAATGTAGTAAAGAAGTCGGGGGGCCTAGGAGGAAGCCGAGTTGAATGAAAACAAAAGCGGTTTGTGTTGTCTATGCAGATGTGTAATCTCTCTTTGCCTTTATGGAGCATGGCCGGCACTATAAAATCTGAATCGACTCGCTTCGAGATAAATTATGTCACTCACAAACCGCATCCATTTAAATGCAAAGACGCAAACAACAGCTCTCCGTAGCTACAAGTACAGTAGGAGACACCTGAGCGATCCATTACGACTCGTTTCGTATTGATTGACAAAGTAGCAACATAAAGTAATTATAATTGATTCCAGATGAGGCTTAGCCTGCCATACAGAGATCCTCATCCTCCTCCCTTCTTCTTCTTCTCTCCCCAATTCACTTACTGCTCGGAATCTGAATAGGGAGCTCGGGTAATTAGGTCATGCTGTTAAATTTTTAATGATCTCTGAAATCATATTCATGCTCACAGTGTGTCAGGTACACGTACAGCCAGCCCGGAGTGATACATCACCATTCTGTGACATGAACAGAAGGCCTTAGCCATTTAATTGTGTGACCTTTTCGACCGAGCGCCAAGTGAAGCCATTGGGAGGGAGAGGTATTTAGAAGGGAAAATGAGTGATTGGGTATTGGTAGGCTGAACAATGCGCAAGCTTGTCATAATAAAACAGATTCGCTCGTTCGGGGCGCGAGCGTGCATGTGTCCGGGCGTGTTCCAGCAGATGTGTTTGGAGGGAAGTAGTTGTGCTTTTATCTTGGGTTCCCGTGCTCATTTTTTTTTTTTTTATGAATCCGGGAGGATCGTGGTCAGGGTTGAAGCCAAAGGGCAGAAAAGGGGTCAAACACTGAGAAAACGGTTGGGATAATTTGCAGTGACAGACAATTACCCTTCTTCTGACAGAACATGTCACAAAAAAGAAGGCTCGCAGCGGTTTGCTGTAGAACATCTTACACTATTTTGATGTTACAACCACAAACCTCTTTGTATTTGACAGAGTTCTTTTTAACAGAGCAACAAAATGACATGCACAATTATGATGTGGATGGAAAATGCAACAAGCTTTTTTTTCCCCAAAGTTTTTTGTCAAAACAAAAACCTGACAAATGTGTCGCACCTGAGTCAATACTGTTGAAGCACCTATTGCTATAGTTACATCTGCAAGTCTATTGGGATTATATATATATATATATATATATATATATATATATATATATATATATATATATATATATATATATATAAAGCTCGTTGAGGCAAAATTTAAAGAAAATTACAGTGAGAACAAATATCTATATATATATTGACTTAATGAACCAACATCAATCAAAAACATCCTCCTTTCCATCTGGGTTCCTCGACACCCTGTTGGTCTGTCAGTGATACAAAGAAATTACGGCACATTTCCTCATTCCATGCTTATACAGTCCAACAAAATTCTTTATGAAGTCCACAAAACAGTTTTCAATAGTCAACAGTTTTTTTTTCCTTCTAAGAGTTGAAAACTTCCACAGATGCAAATTGAATGTCTCACCATTGAAAGATTTGCAGATAGATTTTGGTCTGGACTTTGTATTGATGAAAATGAATTTAATGAAGCAGCTATTCTGCTGGAGTCAACACCTCCAAACTACAATTTTCTTTGTGAGAGCAGACAGCAAAGGAAAGGTGGAGGAGTAGCAACATTGTTTAATGATTCACTAAAATGTAAAAAGGTGTTTTTTGGGAAAATTTTACTCTTTTGAACATTTGGCTCTCCAGGTAAAGAGCCCGGTACGAACTATGTTTCTGAATGTTTACAGGCCTCCTAAGTCCACATCAAACTTTTTTAATGATTTTAGTGACCTGCTGTCTGTGATATGTGTTGATTATGACTTTTTAATTATTGTTGGAGACTTCAACTTTCACGTTGACAACCCTGAAGACAGAAGTGCAAAAGAACTGTGTGACACACTTAGAAACTTTGGTTTAACTCAACATGTTAAACAGCCAACACACAAACAGGGACATATTTTAGACTTGATCATCACTAAAGGTCTAAACATTTCACAGGTCAATGTAACTGATGTTGCCTTATCTGATCACTTCTCCGTTACCTTTGAATGTATAATTTCCAGTGACTCATTTAGCCAAAGGGACATCGTAAGAAAACGCACCTTTAAGGACAATGCCACAGAAACTTTTATTCAAGCTTACTCTGCTACCTCAACCTTGGGCTGCAACTCAGTAGATGAGCTAGTGGATAACTTTCAGTCGAAAGTCTCAGACATCATTGACTGCATTGCTCCAGTTAAAGTGAAGGTTTTTTCCGGGAAGAATAAATCTCCTTGGAGAAATGCTCCAGCAGTTAGAGGTGAAAAAAGGGAGTGTCGGAAAGCTGAACGCAGGTGGAGAAAGAATAGACTCCAGGTTCACTATGACATCTATAAAGAGAGACTTTACAGATATAACTTACAATTGAAAAATGCTAGAGAATCTTTCTCCTCAGAGATCATCAAGAAAAACATTAATAATGCTCGTGTCTTATTTTCCACAGTCGACAGGTTAACAAATCCTCCTATGTCAGTGACTTCTGAACTCCACTCCACCAGGGGCTGCAATGAATTTGCTAACTTCTTTACTGAGAAAATCCTAAAGATTAGACGATCAGTTTGTACATCCACACCAACTCTAGAACCAAAGCCGTATTCAGCTGGGACTTATCCTGACAAAATGTCCCAATTCAGCCAAATAAACCACAAAAGCTTAGAGGAGATCATTCAGCAGCTAAGTTCCTCCTCAAGCTGCCTTGATGTTCTACCCACAGCCTTCTTTAAAAAAGTTTTACCTGTCATAGCGTCTGATTTGACTCAGATAATAAACGCGTCCCTTCTGTCAGGTGTTTTCCCCCAGTCCCTAAAAACAGCAATTATCAAACCACTGCTGAAAAAGAACAATTTAGACAAACTTCTACTCCAGAACTACAGGCCCATCTCAAACCTCCCCTTTATCAGTAAGATTATTGAAAAAGCTGTATTTCAACAATTAAACACCTTCTTAACAACGACCAGCGGATTTGACGTTTTCCAGTCAGGCTTCCGTGCTCACCACAGTACAGAGACCGCCCTTATCAAGGTGTTTAATGACATCCATATAAATACAGACTGTGGAAGAACCACCGTGCTGGTACTATTGGACCTCAGTGCAGCATTTGATACTGTTGATCACTCCATTCTGTTAGACCGTCTGGAAAACTGGGTCGGCCTCTCTGGTACAGCTCTCAACTGGTTTAAATCCTACTTAAAGGACAGGGAATTTTTTGTATCAGTAGGTAACTTTACATCAGAGATGACAAAAATCACATGCGGGGTTCCCCAAGGGTCCATCCTGGGTCCCCTCCTTTTCAATATCTACATGCTCCCTCTAGCTCAGATAATAAAAAACAACAACATCAGCTACCATAACTATGCAGACGACACACAGCTCTACATCACCATGTCACCAGGTGACTATAAACCAGTTCAAGCACTGAGTAGATGCTTAGAAGAAATCAATGCCTGGATGTGCCAAAATTTTCTTCAGTTGAATAAAAACAAAACAGAAGTAATAATTTTTGGACCAATAGAGGAGAGATCAAAGGTTAGCACACAGCTTCAGCTGCTTCAGCTAAAAACCACTAATCAGGCCCGAAATCTGGGAGTAGTGATGGACTCAGACCTGAACCTCCAAAAGCACCTAAAGACAATTACAAGGTCGGCTTTCTATCACCTGAAGAACATTTCTAGGATTAAAGGACTGATGTCTCAGCAGGATCTGGAAAAACTAATCCATGCGTTTATTTTTAGTCGAATAGATTACTGCAACGGTGTTTTCACAGGTCTGCCTAAAAAGTGGATCAGACAGCTGCAGCTGATCCAGAACGCTGCTGCCCGCGTCCTCACTAAGACTAAGAAAGTAGAGCACATCACCCCAGTTCTAAAGTCCTTACACTGGCTCCCAGTATCTCAGAGAATAGACTTTAAAATACTTCTGTTAGTCTATAAATCCCTAAATGGCTTAGCACCTAATTACATCACAGACTTGTTATCGGTGTATCAACCATCCAGACCACTAAGGTCTTCTGGCTCCAGCCTGCTCTGCATACCTAGAACTAGAACTAAACAAGGAGAAGCAGCATTTAGTTTCTATGCTCCACTGATCTGGAACAAACTTCCAGAAAATTGTAAAGGTGCGGAAAGCCTGAGTTCCTTTAAATCAAGATTAAAAACACATTTGTTTAGGATTGCCTTCAACTGTTCTAGTTAACTGAATCACCACTTTTTTGCTCTAATTTCTATCTACATTTTATTCTTACTTGCTTTTATTCTGTTTTAATTTGCTATATTTTAATCATGTAAAGCACTTTGCATTGTCCATGTACTGAATTGTGCTATATAAATAAATTTGCCTTGCCTTGCCTTGCCTGGACTTTGACTCTTCAATATGCTTTGATTTAAACTCCTCCATTGCAGCGCTGGTTGTAAGGTGAACATCTGCCCACATCTCAAGTCTGTTGTGTCTTTTTTTAGAGGTTTGTGTCGTATTTAAGCTCCATCCATCAACTTTGACCAGCTTCCCTGTTCCTGCTGAAGAAAAGGATCCCACAGCAGGAAGCTGCCATCACCATGCTTCACCATCTTTAATGGGGATTGTATATTCAGCATTAGCTTTCATTCACATGTTTATTGTGTTGAGAGAACCTTCAAACGGGACTTTGCAGACCTGCCACCTTGCCACTCTTCCAGAAGACCAGAGTTGGGAAATGAACAAGTAAGAGTGGTCCAGTCTGCTGATTCAGTTCAATGATTCAGTTCAAATGTTGAAGCTATTGTCTTTAAAACCTTACCCTGCTCCAGATTTCTCTACAAATGCATCCCTTACATGTCTGCTATGTTCCTTGGTCTTCCAGATGTCATCTGTTCACTAATGTTCTAGAACTCTCTTTAATGTTCTGTAAATCTCTGATGATTTTACAGAAAAGCTGTATTTATGTAGATATCAAACTCCATACTGGTGGATGCTATTCATTAGTCAACTTCTGAAAGCAGCTTGTTGCTCTGGATTTCATTTATCACAGTAAATGGAGTGGAATGCTAATGCACGCTGTACTTTCTACATTTTTAATTTACAAAAAATGTTAGTTAAAAAAAAACATGTCTTACAACACAAATATGTGCAATGTCCTACATTTTGCTGAACTCTCACGTGAAATCCTGATGAAATACATTAACGTTTGTGATTGTTATGCGGAAAAATGTGAAGGAATGTTGGCAATTGTGCAAAACAAACTACAATAACGTATTTTTTGTTTGTAAAAAAGTGTATTACGACTGTAAAGTCTTACTCTGAGTAAAAAGTTTTTGTCATTCAATTCAAATGTTTTAAAACCACTTGTGTTTCCACCTTACCCTTCTTCGAGATAAACCGGCAGTATGTTGGACCTGTAACACATACATGCTAGGAAACGGATGACATAGAGGGAAGAAGTTGAATGTGGTGATTTTTATTTGTTGATAGGCCCCAGTCAAACTTTGTAGCTGGTCTTAAATAAGCGTAAGAAGTTTCTAACTCTTGACGCAAAAGACGTAGGTTTATGTTCTTGGATTACAACTTCAATCTGAAGCACATCTACCTTTGATGATTCAGTGTTTCCCTGAAAATACATACTAATGACTCCAGAACTAGATTGTACATGTTATTGTGTTAATACTGAGACCTTAAATTAAACTTATTTTTCAACAAAATGGCATTTAATGTTTCACTTGCTCTGTTCTGCGTGTTTTTTGGTTGGTGGTAAACATTGGAGACCTAATAGTGGAAAACCTGTAGCTACTACTGAGTTTCTTTTTTTCCTCGTCTTTTAAAAGAACTATCTGGATGTAAAAAAAAAAAAAACTGAGCAAATCAAAAGATTGACCAGAACAAAACTAGAAGAGAATCAAAGAGAGTGTTCCAAAGTTGAGCAAGAATACCCTTGCTCACCCCACGCATGTAAAATCCTTCATTAGTGAGCGATTGTCTCATCTTGCACCAGTGTCTGACAGTAAGGTGGGTTTGATCCTCCATAATTACCCCTCCCCTGGAAATGATTGCATCTCAAGTTTCCATACTGACAACTCTATTTGGACACAAGTAATCCGCTTTCTGGGCTGCGGCTGATACCTGGCTATAATCTGCCCAGTCAAGCAGCAAAGAATGGCAGCGCGCTTGCTCGCTGCCGTGGCATGAAACACAAACAATGGAGCCTGAACTCCAGTAATTTAGCCGATCTGGGGTTTAGATGGGTTTTGAAGCATGAATGTTTCCTTTTTTTCCCCCCTTCATCATTTTAGGGGTTGCATGGAAGAAGAGGAAATAGCAACGCAAATGGGAATAGGCTTGTCAGCCTGTTTAGAGTGATGCAAGACAAAATCCCGAGATTAGATTAAGCCTTGCGGTATACTTGCATTTAAAAGTGATGGGTACGGACAGGATACAGGGGATAGAAAAAAAAGCAGTGCAGAACCAAATGCACAGTATGCTAAACGAGTCTTCCATCCCTAAGAAAATCCTTTCTCCTGTTATTGTTCATTTGTCAATTCTGATTTGGGTATGCTTTAATTTAAAATGTAATAAAATACATAGTAAATCCACTATCAGGTTTCCCACTGAATCAAACAAGTTTAAAAAAAAAATTATGTCCCTTATAATTACCAAATTTATTTCCATTTGCCAGAAAAAAAATGAGAGGCATATATTGTTTAGATAATTCTTTATTATTTTCTTCCAATTCAGACGTTATATGCACTAATTTCAAAACAGTTTGTAAAATTGTATTTCCCTTTGGGATGAATAAAGTATATTTGAATGTGGATTTGAATTTGAAAAGCCCAGATTATTCTGGTGGGACATGTAATGCTGTATTTTATGGCTTAAACATACTTTTTTCCATCAAAGAAACAAAAACATCTAAGATAAATCAGACAAAACTTCAGAAAGACAATTGTAGACCTCTACAACAAAAATGTCAGGCTCCCCGATGGCGCCACATTCATTTGGTTAAACAATTATGTGCAAGTATAAACAGCACTGGAATGTCCAGCCATCAAATATTTCAGGAAGGAGACAGTTTTGGGTCTTATAAGTGAATTTGTTGTGGAGAGAAACATCCACATTTATTCCTGGGGGAAAAAAGCCAAAGACTTTGTGAAGAGGCTGGCTTCAGCTGGTAAGAGCGTGTCCCCAGTGAAATTCAATTCAATTCAATTCAATTTTATTTATATAGCGCCAATTCATGAAACATGTCATCTCGAGGCACTTTACAAAGTCAAAATCAATCATATTATACAGACTGGTAAAAAATTTCCTATATAAGGGAACCAGTTGATTGCTTCAAAGTCTTGACAAGCAGCATTCACTCCTGGAGAAGCGTAGAGCTACAGGGAGAGTCGTCTGCATTGTTCATGGCTTTGCTGCAATCCCTCATACTGAGCAAGCATAAAGCGAAAGTGGAAAGAAAAACCACCCATTAGCGGGAAGGAAAAACCTCCAGCAGAACTGGGCTGAGTATGAACGGTCATCTGCCTCGACCGACTGGGGGTTACAGAAGACAGAGCAGAGACACAACAAGAGAGACAAACAAGCCTGTCCTGTATCACTGTGGGCTGAAAGGCCACTCAGAGATGAAGAAGCCTTTAATCCAAAAGGAATATTGAAAAAAGCAGTGCAGTTCTCTAATCTTTTTGGAGACATGTTTTGTGGTTTTATGACACTGAGACCTAAGTGTTTTGGCCATAAGGACTATTGTTACATTTAGAAGAAGAAGAGAAAAAACAAACTGGGAAGTACCGTCCTATACTATCGTGTTGTGGGGGTGTTGTGCAGCAAGAGGGACTGACATCAATATTGCATTATTGACGACAAGACAATAATATTGCATTATTCTATCACCTGGTAAATAGAAAAGTTTGGTAATCTTAACTGACCATAATTAGTTATTTTTATCAAAATCACAGATGGCATAATGTGTGATACCTAACTTCTTTAAAATAAATGGAGCTGACAGTCTTTTAATTTATATTACAGATTGTTATTTGAACAGGAAGTTCAAGAACATCTGATAGGTTATCCAAGACATGAGGTTTCAATGAGGGTATAAACATGACCATTTATTTTATTCAGGTGGACAAGGCCCCATGCATAGTGCGCTGGAAGTAGTGGAGGTGAAATAAAAACAAATCTTCTGAGTTTTTGGCTTGGAAATTGCTGTAAAAAAATTGCGCATTGTGATCACCTTGTCTCCATAACAACAATTAGTAAAATTAGGACCTACCTACATACAGAATAAAGAATACGTGGAAAAGCACCTCATGCCGACAGTTAAGGACACAGTGGACGATTTATGATGCTGTTTATCTTCTAATGACCCCGGAAAACCTCTTGGAATACCTGGCATGGTGAACTCTTTGAAATATACAATAGAACAGAACTTTATGAGTCCTTCACAGCAAATCGCTTTGTTACTGCAGCAGCACACACGTTATGCAACACCAAAAACAAAGGTCACTGTAAATAAAATGATTAAAACGATCAAACTGCTCAAACGAGACAAACGGCACACCATACACTAGTTCAAATATTGTTCTTGGAGCATCTCAGTTCCCGGATCCGAATTATGTAGAAAGCTGAAGAAAAGAGAGCATAAGAGAGAAGCACAGAGGAAGTATTATGTTATAGAAGACAAAGTACTGGCAAAAGAGTATTTATGGTAAGGAAAACTAAAACCTGTGCCACCAACGATTTTGCTACAAGCAATTACTTCCTATAGTCAAAGGTTTTAGGATTACCCTAAAATTCCCACAGTGAAATCACACTACTGCAAGAGAAAACTACAGTAATTTATTGGAATGCCCTTTTCCATATCCTCACCACAGGTGGAAGTAAAAAAAAAAAAAAACAAGGGACTATAAAGAATGAAAAATTGTAGGACTGGCACCTTAACAGAAACTTGACACATTGTCTTCGAGTACTTATTGGGTCGTGCTGTTAATGAATTATTGGGGCAAAGGGATGATGGACAGCTAGTGGTGGGATTGCATTGCACTCTTCGCTTTGGAATAGGAACATTCAAAGAGCCACAGCGCCTCAGCAGAAGGTGAACAGAGGAAGTTGCAGAAGTTAAGCGCCGGTTGGAGTTGGGGGAGGTTGGCAAGAAAGAACAAAAAAACAAAAACAAAAAAAAAACAGCAGACAAATGATGAAATAACTCCCACAAATAAAGCAGCAGTGTGGAAGGCCATTAGGCACGACGCCGCTAACATGACAAGGCAGTGATTCTGGGTAAATAGTCTGTGTTTAGTCATTTAAATAGCATTCAGTTGGCTTATATAATCATGCCAAACAACTGCTGCTACAGCAGAAGATGAAGGGGACAAATAATATGCAGTGATCTAAAAACAATTTTGCGCGGCACATTTACAGCTGCAAAATATCATTTGGAAGCGGGCTACTGTGACAGCTCTTGGCAGCAAAACCATAACTGATTTCATTTTCAGCCACAAATTCCTTTAAACCAGATGGGACTAATGCAATCAGCTTTTCACAGCCTGTTTATGTATTTATGTATTTATCTATTTATATCACCAAGGGAGTTTTGCCGGGTGTGCGGTTGTCATGTTTGCAGAATCCCCATTTGCTAATAGGCTAAGCCTCTTCGTGTGAGCCTGGAGCAATAGAGAGCTAAGCTCTTTCACTCTCCGGGCTGAAAATGTGGAGTGAAAAGGAAATCAATATACTAATAAGAGAGGGTGTCACAGTGTCAATGTGTGGCTTTTTTGGATTAAAACCGGATGTGGGCTTGTGGTTAAAGCCGTAAGGCAACAGGAAATCAGACTTCGATCAGAGGTTTAAGTTTTATTTATCCACAATGTCCGATATCCTTTAAGAATAAAATACAATTGCAGCTCACATTAAAATATTGTTAAAGGTAGTTTTTCCCCCCCAAGTAATTATTTTAACAAGGTGTTTTGCTGTTCATTTTGATTATGGCTTGCAGCTAACAAAATCCCTAAATTTAGTTATTGGTCTAAGTTATCTGGAATGGAAAAGTTGTGTGGAGGGAAAAAAGTGCTCAGACATTACAGATAACAGTAGCTGTTGGGGGGATTGTGAAGCAATGCCCGTTCAAGAGTTTGAGGAAGGGTCACAATGTGTTATATATGACTGTGTTATCTTCATGGTCTTAGTGTGAAGAGAAATCAATTATTTTGTTGGATCTGTACACCTGATAGGGAATAATGTCACATCTTGAGGCTACATCTTTCCTACCAAATGCGTAACACTTTGGGTTTCACTTGGCTGTAAGCAACAAAATGAACAAACATTTGCTGGGTGGTACCTGTACCTGTATCACTAAAAGATAGTCATAAGGAAGTTTATGCTTGATTTGAGCTGCATCTTCACATGCATCTATCAAAGGTTTGGAAGAAAAACAACAGGTCCTTGCACATGCACCTATACATGTCTGTAGACGGTGCAGCTGTTGAGCTGAGCAAGGAAAAGAGAAAAAAACAAGACAAGTCTGCAATGGAACTTTTGGATTTGACGTCTGAGGGCATCAGGGTCACTGTTTATCTAGAAGTGTGAGTATTTTTGACTCGTTCTCTCCTAGCCTTGCCTCCCCCTGCTCACCACTTTTAATTATTTACAGTTTTTAAGGAAGGAAAAAAAAGAGAAATAAGTAGTCAAGCTTTTGGACATTCCTGATGCTGCACTGCACTTTCCCTTTTGAAATATCATGCATATTTAAAGTTAATAAAGCACATTCCTTACCTTTTATCCGGGGCTTTTTAATGCAGTGCATGAAACGAGATGTGTGTGTGTGTGTGTGTGTGTGTGTGTGTGTGTGTGTGTGTGTGTGTGTGTGTGTGTGTGTGTGTGTGTGCGCGTGCATATACAAGTGTCGAATCAGTTAGTGACCCTCCCCGTGAAAGTCAACTCTCAGAAAGACAAAACCACCTTCATGATCAGCACGACCACAAATTGCAGTCAATATTCCCCGGCGAATCCGTGACCTCGAACCAAAACCCGTAGGTTTTATCAAGCAATACGGCAAATTGAGGCAAAGCTCACAGCGGGTGCCATCATTTATCTGTCGCACACAACCAGTTAAGGGTTTTAAAGGTCCGTCGACAAGTAAAAATAATGTTCTGAGGTCAATGAGGAATATCATGAATAAAACAAACGGCAACATCAGGCCCACCACATCAAATGCATAGCAATTATGGTGTGCTGTTGAGTCATTTCTTGGAAAGAATGCCTTGGAGTTTTAAACTGTTGCTTTGTTTTGAGGAGCTCACGATCAGGGTACAAACAGCTTTCAACCAAATGCTGAACATTTCCGATATAGTAGCTATTTCAACGTACAAAACATATCGTACGTGACCAACCACCACCAAGGAAGGTGGCTAACAAAGAGGCTAGCATGCTGCAGTTGGCGGTAGGCCTGTTTTTGGAATTGACTGACCATATTCAGAGGGATTGCTCTACTGCAATATAAAACCCAGGTTTCCCAGTCTCAAGTCTGTCCAGCCTTATCTCTTCTCCGATTGCCGTTTGTTAGCCTCCATCTATTTTATCGGCCTTCTTGTCCCTGTTGAAGAAATGCACCCCACAGTCCCCTGCTGCCAGTACCATGTTTAACAGGTGAGCATGGTTTACACATTGCTAGATTTTTTCTGCCTACGTAGGGTTTTGCACATACCGTTATTTTTCGGACTATAAGGCGCACTCAAAATCCTTACGTTTTTCAAACATTTAAAGTGCGGCTTAAGATTCGGTGCGCCTTACGTATGATTACCATACTTGTTGTGCTTACTGACTGATTTTATGTGGTACAATGCGCTCAAAATATCTGTCAAAATGTGTACATACGACTTTGCTGAGCAACAAAGCCGCTCGGCTCAATGGATATTTGAGCCATTGCCGTAGATTGTGTCACTACCTGATCGGCTCCGTAACAGGAGCCCTGAGCTGTCTACAAGACTGCCTGACTGTAATGTCTAAACTAAAAGTGCATTCATGTAAGGCAGCCCACAGTACGTGCTAGCAACAATCAACCAAGTAAGTTAACTGAATATAAAAGTTACATTTATTTGTGGCCTTATGTTAAAAACAGGGCAGTGTAGTCCAACTACTCTGTCCTCCCGACAGACAGATAGCTCTCTCTCTCAGGTCATGTGTGTACGCGGAGGGGTGGAGTGATATTACACACTTGAAGAATATTTAATGCGCCTTACAATCCGGTGCACCTTACGGTCCGAAAAATACGGTAGGCAAGCTGCTCAGTGTTGGTGATATTTGACCCAACCTGTTCCTGCATTTTTGCTCTGTACCTTTTATCAATTTCTTCTTGCTACTTTTCCATAAAGCCCAGATTAGTGGAGTGTGTGACTGACAGCTCTCATGTAAACAGATTCTTCCACAAGTGGTGGCTCTTTGCAGCTCCTCTAGGGTTACCATGGCTCTCATGGCTGTTTTTCTGAATGTGCCACTCATTGTCTGGCTTGCCATTTTATAGGAACAGGCATGTCTTTAAAGGTTTCTGGTTGTGCCATACTTTCAATTTTTGGATGATTTATTGAACAACGCATCCTGAGATGTTCAAAGTCGGCATGTACTCTGCGCCAGACTTTTCTGCAACTTTATCTCTGTTAGGTGCACTGGATTTCATTTAGGGACCTCAGAGTAAACGGGCTAATTGCAAATGAAAACTATACTTTAAAGATTTACTTTAAGAAAAGATCATGTTTATAACCTTTATTATCTTCTTTGAATAATTCATAATTATGCACTAATTATTTGCCACTCATTACATCCTTACACATTAGGCTTACATGTGTGGTTTTAACATGACAGAAACATGCAACAGTTAAATGAGGCATAACTGGTTTTGAAAACCACGGTATGCTTTTTTTTTTTTTTTTTAAGAAAGGCTAAAGTTGAGTCATTTTTGACCACATAATTCGGTGTTGGTGAGCCTTTCAACAATTTGATTTATTCAATATTTGTTTTCCTTTGGGGGAGAAACAAAAAGAGGAGTGTTGCTGCGAACAAAGAGCTGCTGGATGCAGGATTTGGAGGGAAGTCTTGACTGGGGATCCTCATAAATCACTACCTTAGCTGCTGGATTCTGACAAGCTCATGTAGCTTTATCTGCTGCTGCTGTTCACTCTTGTGCCCGCCTGCCTGCTCCGTCTCTCCTGTTTATGCATATCCAGCGGATATCCTACCTATCCTCTCCACTCCTCAGATAGCCCTCCCACTTTCTAGCTCTCTCTCTCGCTCTCTCCAACTCATTCCTCCATTCCCATCTTCTACTGTCCCCCCCTTCTTTATTTGTGCACCACGTCTCCCTTCTCATCTCCCTGCCCTCCTGTAGGCCTGCCGAGGCTCTCAAGGCCTGGCCAGGCCCAGAGCCTCCCCAAGACCCTATTTTCCTTCTTCTAGTTGCTTAATTGATTCTGCTGGGGCAAGAAAAGAAGCAATATATATATCTCATAACTTATTTATGATACCCTTTGATGTGTGTGATATTTAAGAAGGGTTAATATGAATAGGGTTAATCCTTGAGGGGTGAGTTTTTGAAATTTTCATGAAGGACTGACCAATAAGATTAGATGAAATGAAAAAAATAAATAAAAAGAAAGTTTCAAGTTACGGCACACGCCACTCTCTGCAAGCTGTTGCCGCTCTCACGCACCACAAACTGTGGCACAAAATTAACTTAACGACGAATTTAGTTTTGCAATACAAAATGTCCAAACCCAACCTTTGTGAAGACCACTCAGGAGAATGGGTGTGTATACATAAGCTACGGTGAGTTTAAAAAAAAATAAAAAATGCCACATCCTTTCATATGCATATGCAATTTACTTTCCGGTGCCTGTGTCGACGCCAGAAAGTAGACACTCTGCATGTACACGCCCACGCCTTATGTATGTACAGTCTGTGGGTGCTGACAGAGGAGAGGGAGACCATGCTCAGAGGCTGTGGGGCTGCAGTCCCAGCATATTCATAAATCAGGCCTTTCAGGGAGCTGTCAGGGGCTCCATAATGAGGGTCATTACTCAGGCAGGGTGTCAAAGCTACTATCACAGGGACCCATCCCTGGAAATCACACTCACTCTGCTCCTTGTTAAATAAACAGTGCAGTATACAAAATGGCAAACAAGCTGAGGGTCAATCTGATGCAGCGCGGGGCCAGGCAGGCCTCCAGAGTAATTTACCCTTGGGGAATACCTCTCGGCTGGGGAGATGGATTACAGAGAGCCCTCAAAAAAAGATTAATGGAAATAAAAAGACAAAAAAAAAGAAGGAACACAAGAAAAGGAAAAAAGCTGAAGATTGAAACAGAAAGTGGATATGAGGGATTTAGAACGCGGAAAAACAGACGGACTGACAGGCTGATAAAAGTGTGAGCGCAGAAGATGAAAATTTGCTGCCAGAGTGAGGACAACCACTAGCTAAATATTTCCATAACCCCGACAAAGCACTCTTTTCTTCTTCAGGCCAATCGGAAATTCGTGAACAATTTGGGTTTAAGGCAAAGTCTAATAATATCAGAAGGCTTTTATTTAGCCGAGACATGAAAAAAGACACACCTATATTTGGTCTGGGCCCACAGTGCTGATGTAATGGCTTGGTAATAACAATGTCTGAATCTCCGGTATGAAATATTCATCCTTTTATTGCCTTGCTAATATCTAACACACAATTTTATTAATTTAGTGTGGTGGAAGTGATGTGGCTGGGTGGATAATGGCAGATCAGAGAGTTGGGATGAGGACGGGCCTCTGCATAGCCTACATCACGTGCAGGTAGATAGCACAACTTCTGTCTTCAAACATGTTAACGAACTCGGGTAATTACAGGAAATGAATCACATTTTATTTCACATGCCACAGTGGGAGATATTTTTATCGAGGGTAACCATATCAGCACTTTTTATTGTGTCAAAACACATTCAGTTTGACAAAAGAGAAATGAACTGATTTTAATATTTGTACATTTAATCTTAGCTGTAATTCGGTATAATATATTCATGTATGAGAAATTAAGGGAACCTCAGCACCTTGCATTAACATTTCAAACTCACTGCATAAGTCTAACCTTTCCTATCGAATAGGTCTTCAATCCTGAACAATCCACTATTTTGGTTTCTTTAAAGCTATACGACCCCACAAGTAGACTCTTTTTTATGGACCTTGTAAGCATAGAAAAACCGGTGCACACAATGTTTAGGCTCTTTCTCCTGCTGGAGGGTGATCCTCCATCACAGCATCAGGACTTTTTGCTTCCATTAGGGTATGAATGACCTCCATTTACCCCAGTCTAACTTGTCATCAACTTTCACTAGGCCTCCCTCTCGCCACTGAACAAAAAACGTTCCCACAGCTTGACGCTGCCACTACCATGCTTCTCTAAGAAGATGGCGGGCTCTGTTCCGTTTTCTATAGAATGTTTCATTTTGCACTCAAGCTAAAGAGTTGGGTCTCATACAACCACAGCCCCTCCTTGCACATGTTTGCGATGTGACTGGGTGCAAACTGCAAATAAACAGGACGCCTTAATATGTTGTTTTTGTTGCTCTTGAATAAAAACCCTTTGTCGTCCTGTAAACAGTGTCACCCATCTGAGCTGTGGATATCTACTGCTCCTCTAGAGTTACCATAGGTTTGTTTATCTGCTTCTCTGATTAATGCTCTCATAGCCTGGCCTGAGAGTTTAGATGGACGCCAATATTTTGGGTGATTTATATACATACTTTTGCCATTTTTAGATGGGGGATTGAACAGTCATCCATGGGATTTTTACAACTCGCCCTGCTTCAGAAATCTCCACAACTTGATCCTTGACCTCTCTGGTGTGTATGATGCCACTGGCTTACTAATGTTCTAATGGCTTGTATGGAAGCATGTCAGTGGAATGGGGAATATTTCTATTCACTGCACAATGATGCATGCCTTTCTGTTGGTCTTTCAAATAAAATCCCAATAAATAACATGGGTTTGCGGTGACAAAATGTGAACAAACGCAAAGAGCGGTAACAGTTTTGCAAGAAACCTGTACCGGTGACAACTAAAATCCCTGTCACTTCCTCATACAGCTATACAAGAACACTGTCACTGTCATGTGTGTTCTGTTCAAGGGCAAAATATTGAATACTTTCTGCAGATGTGCCCTCATCTGTGTTCTCCCCACTAACCAAACAGCTTGGAGTGCTGGCTGCTTCTTTCCTCCCCCCCAACCACTGATTTTCAGCTCACCTACCTGAAGGCAAAAAGATTAATCTTTTACATCTGTGAGTTTTAGACAGGCGTTCACGCTGTGCGAGACACTGCAAAGGCAGCCAGCCCTTACGCAATGCCAATTAATGATTTTGTCATTTTAGTGACGGGGGGTGCTGCTGTGAGTTTGTAAAGAGTTCTTTTTATGCACTGCTGCCGTTGTAATTTTCAACCATCTGCTTTTTTTTTTGAGAGCGCTGATGAAAGTATATCCATCGTGATTCGTCTGTGTACTTTGCTAGGGTAGACTGCATGGCGGCTGCCATGTCTTGGGGACATGCAGGGGGGAACATATGTTGTCTTGGAGCCGCAGGGCTGACACGGAAGATGAGGAAAGACGGTACTTCAAGGCAAATGTTTTCCCTGAAGTGCGGCTGCCACAGCCTATACGGCTCACCGTATTGACAAGTCTCCTGTGGACCGGCAAACGTAAAGATTTACGCGAAAGCTGCATAACAAAGTCCTTCAAGTTCCCAAGACTGTGATCAGAATGGGACACCTTGCCTCCCCAAAACGGAGTCATTTCATCAGATAAGCCTAGAGGAGAAGTACAATCACATCTGTACTCTGCGTGCACCTGCGGCTGTGCTTGTAGCTGTAACTGCACTCTGCGGTGGCATAGTTTCGGTAACCAATGCTAAATATTATGAACTTCAGCAAATAATCTATTAATCATTAGTCACTGCAGCAGTTAGAGTTAATTTGAAGATAATGTGCACACTTACAACACCTCTATGAAGTTTACACACATCTGGATAATCTGGAGCTTTTGGGATGCAAAATTTTAGACCATGGTTAATGTTTCTCCCTTCTTTTTAGATTGAGTGTGTGATACATCCCTGTCCGAATACCTGATTGAATCAGCTCTTTCATTCAGTTTTTGTATTCCATTTTCTAGGGAATACACTACATAGGAAGTATATATAAAACATGGACGGACATTTTTTTAGGAGGCTGTCAACAGCACCACTGAAGGTGCTGCAGGAATTTCCACCCAGCACTGGGTGTGTTTTACATGTGATAAACCTCTACATATGTCTATTAGGTTTTGCCACAGAAAAAAAAAAAAAAAATATCCACAGCTGTAAAATGCAGGGGCTGCTCTGGGAGTTATTTTTCCTCAAAGACAACTGAGGCTTTTGTCAAAATGGATGTAACAACATCTCTTGTCAGCCTAACCATGTGGCCAAACATGCATCCAAATCCACTTATCTATAGTTTTAACAGAAGAAAATGAAAATTTTGAAACGGCCCAGGCCAGAGTCCAAAACAAATCCTGACATCAAATTTGTGTCATTTGGTCAAGAAAGGTCCTCACCATCCAATAAATTTGGAGAACCTTTGCAAAGTATAGAGGGCAAATATTACCAAGACAAGATGCAAGATGCTGAGAGATTCCTAACCAGGGTAAAAAAAAAAATTTTTTTTACACTGGTGATTAAATCTCCTGCCCTTGACCTTTTCATTGCCCTGTAAGCATCAACTGTATCAACAGTGCCTCCGTTGTCTGAATATGTCTACTGACCACAAGTTTCACTGTGAGTTAAATGGCTATTCAGCCATTGTTTCAAAACATAATTTTCGTTTTTGTCCACTTTATAGGGAAGAAAATGTTCCTTACTTCACTGCGAAAGAGAGCACAGGTCAGAGAAGTGGATATGCATATGAAAATCTGAGCCAACGTTAAAGAAAAGCCGAGGGCTGCTTTTAAAAGGTATAGTGGGAATTTAAATAAATATTTAAGTTCTCTGTAATGTACCCATATTCCTCAATGAGTTTGACTTAAAACACTCCAGACTTAAATGTAGGGCCAGCACCTTGATGGCTGCCGGAGAGCGACGCAATAATTGACCCAGCTTAATATCGCTGAGGTGTTTGCATGAGCACAGAGCGAGGGCCTTCATTAGGCCCTCACTCGCAGAGGCCCTAAGTGCCTCGCTCCCTTCTGCCTCTTAGCTACATTCAGACCAATGATGAATGGCTGC
This sequence comes from Fundulus diaphanus, assembly GCA_037039145.1. Classification (NCBI taxonomy): domain Eukaryota; kingdom Metazoa; phylum Chordata; class Actinopteri; order Cyprinodontiformes; family Fundulidae; genus Fundulus; species Fundulus diaphanus. The sequence goes on from CM073144.1 coordinate 17,744,347, forward strand.
AGAGATGGACTGCTGCCGAGGGAGAGTTCCTGACGGGGCGCGAGCAAAGCTTTTGGATGATGAATAATGATTCTGTAGCCATTTTCCCACAGGATGCCCTCAGACTACAGTCAGCTCTTCTACAAAGGAAATCCGCCTGACAAGCTCCCCTTAACCAGGGACCGAACCCTATCATGGCTAGGTGTGGCTGCACATTGCTGTGAAAGAGCGCGAGCCGTCACCTCATTGAGACAGGATTCATCATCTCATCAAAGCCCGCGTAGCATTGCCTCGGAAGAAAGTCAAAAAGCAAGAAAGTCCAACCGAGGAAGCCGGAAAACTCAACAGAAAGGCAAACTGTTCGCAAGAATTTCTGAAAAGCAGCTGGCAAAGCAATGGAAGTGGGACGAGGCAACTAAGACACAAATGAAGAGGACAAGGAGGAAAAGAGAAGGAAAAAAAATCAAAGAGTCTGTTTGCAAATTAGCTTTGACTGCTCAACAAGGAGCATGTGTTGACAGGGGGAGAGTGATGATCTGATTTACTGACAGTGACGAGGGATGGGGAGAGAGCAAGCGGAGAGGCATGCGAGACCAAACAAATTCAATCAGCTCTTCCATCAAGAGGAAAACCTTAGCCCTTCCTACACAAAAAGACCCCCCCGGCTTAAATCAATTGCAAACAAACCTGATTCTGCGACGACACACGGAGGGAATAAACAGTAGCTTTCAATTTAATTCAGCTCTGCGCCACGGGAGACAGAAACTTTCATCCATCACTTTCATGTGCCTCGCAAGGCAGTGGCGGTGCAATTGGTGACAGCGGGGAACGGTAAATGTGTCTCCACAAGTGGATCAGCTGACATAGTCAACTTGTTTACAGCAGAATGCACTTGGGAAACAGTGACAGCTACTAGGATATCCATGCACGATGTGATCAAGCCTCTCCAAGGTTTTCTTCTAGGTCACAGCACAAGTTTATTTATTTTTTTCCCCACACCTGAAAGACGGCCCTTTACAATCTGATGGAAACCAAAGGTAGCTTAAAATTTTATCGGAGCTCAACCACAGTACTTAAAAACACTAGAACAGTGCCTTTTAGGTGCATTCTCTTTACTTCCCTCACTAACCAGTGGTTTCTTACTCAAACATTGGAAACCAACCACATAAACCATTTCAGGCAGTGCTAAAGTAATTTTTTTTTTAACTAAACTTTCTCTATTCATCCTGAACCGAATACAACTTTTGTGTACACCCAACAGTTCGCGAGTAGATTTCCTGAAGGATTCAGTGCCTGAAAAGGTTATTCGGCTGCACCTTCTCCAGGAACCTGTCTCCTAGCGCTGTGTCTCAATGAGTGGGTGGTCTACCTAACCAGCTCTATCCGTCTAGCTGAGAGCTCGGGCATTAATCTGTCCCGACTGATGATGAACATTAGCATACAGCGCATAACTGGAGCAATGCGTGTGTGAGCGGGGTGTATGGAAGGTGAAGGCGAGCATGTTTAAGCATGTGCATTTTTGAACACGCGTGCAAACAGCCGAGCCGTGTTTTGCATGTTCTGCCGTTCGCATGAGGACATCTTCTACCCCGGTGACTCACTCTGACCATTTCCCTTCCACTTCCTGTCATCAAGACACACACCCCCTTCCCTTCCTTCAGAATTATTCTTAGCAGTTTTTTTTGTCAATCCGGTAATAATTCAATTTAGCAGGACCGGGCAGGTTGGGACTGCCATTAGTTTGGAGGAGGTGATTTAAGATTGATGACTTGTGTCCCCCGGGATTCTATTCCTCGACTTATGGGAAGGAGGTGGGGTGGGGGGGATTTCACTGCTGTTGGCCGGGGCGTGGGAGTCGTCGAGTGAATTAAGGTTCAGAATTGATTTCCTCAAAATTTGAGCTGACTAATGTGACAAGTGGCAGCTGTGAGCGTCTCACCGCCGTGGCCTCGGATGTCTCCTCCGGGCTCCTCACTGTGACACGGTGCCAATGCAGGCAATGGGAAGGAGAGAGCTGCACCGCTGTTCATCTTTGCAGGTGCACAATAGCACGTGGGGGGACACACACCGGCATAGACACGCATGCATGCGCACGCCATCGCAGCTTCACATGTCCACATCTCAAGATGGAGACAGACAAAGTCATGTGGACGTGGCACGGAAACACACACACACACACACACGCACGCATGCACACACACCTCCACCCCACCCCTGTGACACAGTGTTGTGCGAAGCTGCTCACCCATCAAACTCAATTCAGTGACACAAATTACAGCCGAGGACTGCATGAGGAGAGGGATGTTTGGCCCTGACACACACACACACACACCTGCAGTGTTGGTTTAACCACACACACACACACACGCACGCGCACACACACACACACACAGCTAGAGCTCTGACAAGGAAGGAACAGGTCAACATGATGACACTGGTGAATAATTCAAGAGAAAACAGAGGTAAAGACAGGGAACAGTGAGCGAACAGAAAGAATTGAGATGTATGGTATATATATATATATATATATATATATATATATATATATATATATATATATATATATATATATATATAAATAAATAAAAGCTTGTCATAATGAAGATACACCAGCTCTACTAATTTTGCAAACTGGAGCATATATATATATATATATATATATATATATATATATATATATATATATATATATATATATAAAGTTTATAGCAGAGTTATAGAACAATATCCAAAGTTCACAGTTCAGTCCATGGTGCATAAGACGGAAGGAGTATGGTACGACTGCAAACCTAACAAGCAAAAAAAAAAAGATCACCACATCATCATCAGCATGATGCTGCCAAGACCATGTTTCACAGCATGGATGGAGAATTCAGAGTTTTGCATATAGGCCAAAAGTTTCACTTTAGTCTCCTCTGACCTGATTGCCTCTTTCTGCATGTTTAGTCTGTCCACCACATGACAGTTGGCAAAAAGACTAAAAGCAACTGAATGCTTATGAATGTAACACTTTTCAGATTTGTATTTCAATTCCATTCACAACACGTTACCCCAAGGCATGTTATAAGGTCAATTCAACTGAATACTACGGATTGGTTAAAAGGGTTTCTATCTAAGAAAACCCGGCAGATTGCATCGAGTCGTTGAAAACCATGCATCCTTTTCCTTCCACCTCACAAACCTGTGCTGCATTGATCCAGCCAATAAAATCCTGACAAAATTCCACAAACTGTTTTGTTTTAACATGACAAAGCGTGAAGAAGTTCAAAGGTTCCCAGGACATCTTTTTTAGGTTAGACAAGAAGGAAAACGCCTGTTATCTTCCTGATGGAATTGAGCTTTCCCTTTGAGATGCACTTTTGCTTTAAATTATGTAAATGCAAACTGTATTTGTTTTCAGCAGCCTCGGTTGTGTAAAAGTCACCCCGTGGAAGTCACCATGTGACAGGTTGCTGAAGCCTTAAAGGTACCGTAAGCAAACAGTGTCAGTCTTTCTTTTTTTTCCCCCCATTTAAGAACCAAAAAAAGGGGAGCTCTTGACGAGTCAACGCTGGAATTGGTTTCACGCATGAACGCTGCCTTTAAGACAAAAAGCACCTCAGGAGATAATTACAGTGTCAAGAATACCCTGCCAAGTGCCTGACGATTGCCCAATATTTAGCTTTAATTAAATCAAAGCAGAAATGTAATTTCTCCTGAGTGAACTCGGTGCGGTGGATTCCGAGAAACATGCAACATGGTTGACTAATGCACTTCCTTTGTTCCTGTCACATTGCCTATTGCTTGTTATGCCCCCCCAAAGCCTTTGTCTCCTTGAGGTAAACTAACTGAATGTTCCTGTTTTGAAGGAGAGAAGAAAAGGAGGGGATTTCTCCTTGCCTTACTGCTACTTACTCAGTTGGTGTGTTTACCCTGATGCAAATGAGCAATAAACAACTGGAAATTGTGTCTGGGAGCAGTTCAACGTGATTTTGGAAGAAATGCTGGTACAGGGAGGCTGAGAGCAGGTGTGAAAGTAGTCATGCTCAAACCACTGCAGCTCACAATATGTTTTGGACTAAATACTGTGGGGATGATGTGCTCAGGGTGATATGCTGTGATTGTTTTCCTTTTGCTCATGTAGTCCTAAAAGTTTAATTTCCATCTCACCTGACAAGAGCCCCTTTTTCTACAGGCTTTCTATCTCCCTTACATGACTTTCAAGCTGCCATGTCACGATCACAACTATTAACGCAAATTCACTCATCATTCGCAATAATTCCACAAATCTTCCATTTCAACGTTCAACACGTTTTCAGGGACATCAGGGGGCATTTCATTGATTAAAATGTCCGGCTTTTAAATTGACTGGTGCGGTGTACGAAAAAAAACCCTCTCTTTTATTTGACGTCCTCCTCTAACTAGGTGGCTTGCAGCGAATGGTGGAGAAGTGTGTGGTGGGGCGGGTGGAGATGCATGCAAGTAGATGGAACTTATGTTCCATCCAACCTTTAAGAACGAACCGCCAGAAATTCAACAAATGAGTGTTGCGCATTTCCCACACTCACATACTATCCTCTGTCCACCTCTCCAACTCGACCACACCCCTTACTCACCTTCTTCTTCCCTAAATAAATTATTTTTTTATATACCTACACAGTTCATCAGGCACATTAACTTTTTAGTGTACAGCAATTTCTGCTTTCTTGTAAAACCATGTTATGGCAAAAAAAATTATGCTTAAAAAAATGTGCAACTTTGATCGAAACATTTTGAATAAGGCGCCGCAAAATCAGTCATTTTAGGACCCAACAGTCACAAAAAAAAGGAGAAAAGATTTGAATATCATGGTGAAGTTCCATTCAAAAAGTCAAACTTTCATAGATTATAGATTCAGGGCCCACAATTGAAACACTTTCAAGTTTTTATTGCATAAAACCCATGAAAACAGTAATCGACACAAAATGACAATACTTTGAAAAAACCACCATTTACTTCTCAGTTTTTGCAGAAAAAAAGAAAAAAATTAGGATCACGTCAAAATCAATCAAAATATGGTACTTTCAAAACAACATGTCAATCTTCAATACTTGCCTTTGCCTTAATCACTGCCTCAATGTGACGTGGCATCGAAGCAATCAGCCTGTGGTATTGCCTGGGAGTTATGGAAACCCAGATTTCCTCGATGCTTGCGTTCAGCTCTTCTTTGTTGTTGGGTCTGGTGCCCTTCATTTTCCTCTTGAGAAAACCCCATAGAATCTCAGTGGGGTTTAGGGCCAGCGAGTTTGCTGGCCAGTCAAGCACTGTGATGGCATGGGCATCAAACCAGGTTTTGGTGCTTTTGGGCAGGGGCCAGGTCCTGCTGGAAGATGAAAGCTGCATCTCCCTACAAACCCTTAGCAGAAGGAATCATGAAGTCCTATAAAACATTCTGGTAGACTGTTGCAGTGACCTTGGATTTAAGAAAGCAGAGTTTACCAACGCCACTGGATATCGCACCCCAAATCATGACTGACTGTTTGTGGCCCGTCTCCCAGATGCATCTGAATGTGGTAGTTTTTGAAGCTGTGACTCCCACTTCATTCCACTCTTTCTGGATCTCAGCCAGATTCTTGAATCTTCTCTGTTTAATAATCTGCAGGAGCCCACGGTCATTTCTTTTGCTGCCTCAGTTTGCCCTTCCACACTTTCCAATCCTATGGATGGTATCAATGATGGTCTTCTGGCCAGCTGTCATGTCTGCAATCTTCCGCATATTGAACTAAACTGAGACAATTGAACCAAACTGAATCAATTTAAGGACACCTGGGGAAAGCTGTGCTGGTGTTTTGAGTTTAGTAGATGATTGGTGTGTGACACGCTATTGTGTTTAAAACATTCATGCCATGCAAAACTTGGGCTGATTTTTTCAAAGTATTCAAACGTTGTGGATTCCTGTTTTCATGGGTTTTATGGCCTGGAAGCCCAAATTATGTAAAAATAAACAAATGAAAAGTTGAAATTGTTTCAGCTGTGGGCTCTTTATCTATAATCTTTGAAAGTTTGACTTTTTGAATGGAATTGTGGAAATTAAACAACAAAATGTATATAATATTCTAATTATTTGGAAAGGGGCTATATATACACCTACCTACCTACATACATACATACAGACATACATACATATACATACATACACATAAATACTTTGATGTTTTGTAAGCCATGTTTAATATTTTAATGCTGCTAAACTTAGCTTTGTAAAATAAGCTTCAGCTACCTGAATCTCAGAGATTTGATTTTTAATAGCAGCACAACTTGCATTTAGGGAGATAAATTAGCTGCACAAATAGTTTACAATAATTTCATTTTACTATCTACAATAGCTGACAACTATTTTATTTTTTTGTCACACAGTACAATGTGCATTTTTCCTATTACAAGGATTATGAAAACAGACATAAAGCTTGAAGCATTATACTATGAAGGCTCGTGCCAGTCCTACACGATTGAAAATGTTGAGTCGCGGATAGGGGGAGGAAAAAAAAGATCCCTTTTATGAAATAATGAATGCATGCAAGTGTCTGCCTTTTTCTCCTCCAGACTGAGGAATTAAAAACAGCTTCTCTCTGTTTGGACCGCGGTGCAGGGACTGTGGATGGCAAAAGGTCAACACAATATTAATATGGGCATTAATATTCCTAATGCAAACTCTCAGTGTTCCGAGTGTCAAAGTTTTGAGTGAGCTCAAAGTTTAATAAGACCTCCACGTGTGATCTTTGCTCGGCACTTGGTAAAGTTCAATACACGAGCACAGGTTGGTGAGCACACACTTATAGCTGGAGCGTACAAACAGAGATAAAGGAGACCCACACACACACACACACACATACACACACACACACATGCACACACATACACGCGCAGTCAAACTGTTAAGTGAGCTTTATGTCTGAATATTGTGAATGTCTTTGAAGCGACTGATCAGCAAAGATGAAGATGGGGCTGCGGGGGTTTAATTGATTGTACGACAGTTTAAAAAGTGCCTGAACTGCAGAAATACTGAAAGGTTGCGTCAAGTGCTGAGGAATGTAATTACTGTTACGATCTGAGGAAGGATTTGTCCCTACAAATTTCTTATACTACCAAAAAATGTATGTAAACAGCAGCGGAAGTACCAAAAAGAGGAAGGGGTGGTGAGGGGGGGGGGGGGGGGGGGGGGGACGTCATAGAACTTCAACATTTTGCTTTCAATGTGCAGCGTTTAATGCATTTTAAGAGTGATGCAGGGAATTAAAGCTCATTAAAGCAGGAGGGAATCTGTGGGAAAATCTTGACTGTGACTTTGTCTAACTCTGTTGACGCGGGCCCATATCTAGGAATTCAAAAGTGGATATGCGCCTAATTTATCTAGCCGACAAAAAAATTGTTTCCCCTTGCTGCTTTGGATGTTAAATTAGCACAAAGAGGTTTGTCAGTGACTGTTCAGATTAAGTAACGATGCTTGATGAAACCTCTTTCAAAGGCCCCTTGTGCAGAACTGTTCTTAATAAATGTTGAAATGTTGTCTATTGAAAGAGTAATCAATTGTAAGTACATTTGGCTAGGACTTTGTCATTTGAAGCCCTAAAAACACTTCATTGGCATCTCAGATTTTTTTGGAGCACTTTCCTTTGAAATAATTATATCAATTATTGTAATATTGGACAATCATTTCCAGTAAAATTGGGATTAAAAAGACCACATCAAACTTGTGTAGATATACCGCTATTGCTACTGGCAGAGCCACTAAAAAGGGGCTTTACTCTTTATAAAACCACATTTTGTTGCAAGTACAGTGGCAAGTCTGTCAGCAACACCGACGGAGTATGATATTCTCCCATTCCTCTTTTTTGAATAGCTCAGATAGGAAGCAAGGCATGCGTGAACCACACATCTCAAACCTTGCTACAAACTGCATTGGATTTAGACATCGACATTGACTGGGCTATTCCACTGTAGATCTAAATATATGTTTGTGGGTTGTTGTTTTTTTTGGCTAGAAGGTGACCCTCCGCCTTAGTCGAAAGTCTTTTTCAGCCTCTAAAAGGTTTTAATTCAGGATCGCTTTGTATTTAGCAACATTTGTTTATATCCATGCACTTTGACCAGTGCATGGATTGACCAGAAAATCATCACCACATCACAGTGGCGCAAAAAGTGGGTATGCACTATATGCAGTGCATAGGGGCGCAGCACCATGGGGGCGCCAAAGTGATGGTTAAAAAAAAAAAAGTTTTGGTATTTTCTATATGTAGCTGCTATTGTGCTTTTCTTTAACATTTTTGAATTTCCTCAATGTTTTAAATAACATTTTAGAACAAAACATGTTAGAGTAGACGCCCTATGTCATAAGATTCCACCGTAGAATTTTGACACAAGAGGGAGCGGGGAGAAGCATCCCGCTGCAGCCTGCGGGAAGGCTGCAGCGGGATGTACTTGGGAGCAGGGGCTCCATGAGCGCTGAGCGAGCAGATAGAATAGCCTACGAGTAGTGAGTTTAGTTGTCTATGGAAAATGGATAAATCAAGAAAGCTGTGGGGGGCGAAAAATAAAAAAAGGAAGAGGGAAAGGGAGATGGCATGTCAAGGGATGCAACAGCAGTTAAACAAGTGGATGGTGAAAGGCAACAGGTAGGAATTAAAGTTTGACGGCTGTGCTTGGAGGCTTGCAAATAACGTTATTCACGTTAAGAGACTAGCTAGCGATTACTAACGTAGCAGCCAAATGGGGGTTCACAGCTTGCTTAAAATGTGCAAAACCGCGGTTGCTGAGTTGAAAACTGGAAAATATAAGGCAGGAATTTGCTTAAGCGAGGCGGTGAATTGGCGGGGCGACAAGTTTTGCGCGGATCGACTGGGGGGGGGGGGGGGGGGGGGGGTAGCGGTAGCGTGAGTATAGCGCTGCGGGAAACCCTGTAAGGTAGCAGGTACAATACAGGACAAGAATCTGGAAAACAGATACATAAACTGGTTTATCATGGAATCATTAATATATTTTGTTTTACCATTAGCTGTTGATGTATATAACTAATGCAATGACTTTGGTTTACCATGGAATCATGCATAGATTTGCTCCCGTTACTTAGGCTTGTATATTCATACAATATGAATATATATGAACAGACTAGCTTGTGTTTGCTAACAGTGGGAATGTAGCAACCAAATGGGGGTTTACAGCTAGCTTCTAGCTTAATGCAAAACCAATGTTGCTGCGCTGACATAGTGGAAAATATAAGGTAGCATGTACAATAAATGACCAGAATCCAGAAAACATAACTTATGCAGTAACTCATGCATAAATAATATGCAATAAAGATGTTGTTTTACCATTAGCTGTTCATGTTAGCTGTGCTGTCAGACATGTAGGCTGCTTTACATTTGTTGGGTGACATGGAAGCTGTAATTACAGGGTCACTTCTCTCTCTCTAAAGGTCTGTGCTAAGGCTATCCATATTTCTACTTTTTAAAATCCAAAATGTGAATGTAATTTCAACAGCAGCAAAACCTTACTGCATAATAGTTGTCTTATCTGATGCCATCACTAGGCTGATTTAGAAAGGCTGCATTAAGTTGCATTGGTTATAATGATAATGTTAATGTTTGTCAATTTGCAACTGTTTATTATGTGTTAACATTGTTAATAATATACCATCTAATTATTATTATGGCAGGCCTACAGTGGCTGATATACTTTAAAATAAACCTTTATTATTTAAAGACCATACATGATGATGTCTGGCACTTATTTATTTATTTTAATCCGGGGGGGGCGCCAAAACTGATGCTGCATACCCCTCTTATACTGGGTAGTTGCGCCCCTGCCACATCATGATGCTACCAGTACCGTGTTTCACATGGTACTGGGTTGGTGTGCTCAGGATCAATATAGTGATAGATTTCTCACAACAGAGCTTTGGATCACTGGACATTGAGACTTTTACTGCAATTTAATGACACATGAGTGGGTTCTCTTTACTAATTAAGTGACTTCTGAATGCAATTGGTTGTACTGGACTTTACCAAGGGGTTTCAGAGTAAAGAGGGGCAAATTAATATCCCATACCTACTCAAAAATATAAAATGTGCTCATTAGCTTTGTTGCCCTGTACTTCTCTCCATTAGTATCAACAGATTTGTTCCATATTCTTGCTGTTGGTGTTGTTTCTGTCTGTGTGGGGTTGTTTTGCTTCTCATTTTTGTCATTATTTGTATCTCTCTGCAGGTGTTTGTGGTTGTATTTCTCCTTGGACTCTGTAAGAACATTTTTTCTAGCAGCTGGTTGTTGGGGTTTTCTAATTTATGTCTATTAATTATTTTTTTTACTCTGTCTTTCTATCCCTTTTCCACTCTCCCTCTGTCATGTTTGTAATCAGTTTGTACATAATACCTTACCAGCATTAAAATAAATCATCAAGGGTTGGGCACCAAGGGAAGATTTATAGGTATAAAACCTCCCCTGGTAAAGCAGTTGTGTTTGGCATAAATATGGCAGCCACCGTATCATTCTGCTTGCCATGAAGCTGGACATGACAAGGGACAGTAAAATATGGGTAAAAAGATTATGACAACAGGACTTTCAGTGGCAAAGCCCCCTCCTTTGCATTACACTCATCTTGCATGGCATCATGGTACTGAGTAAGCTGGGTCACCTGGGGGGAGCTCGAAGTAGGGTTGCTGCTCCTCTATATTGAAAGGAATTAATTGGGGTTGTTCGGCCATCTGATCATGATGCCTCATGACAGCATCCCTATGGAGATTTTCTGGGCAGGTCCCACTGTGGAAAGATGTCTGGGATCACAGGACCCCCTGCAGTTTGCTTATCGCCGTGGAGTTGGAGTTGAAGACCCCATCGTACACCTTCTTCAACAAACCCACTGTCACCTGGACAAAGCAGGCAGCACTGTGAGGACCGTGTTCTTTGATTTCTCCAGGGCATATAATACAATCCAGACTGATTTGCTTTGTCAGAATCTCCAGAAGACTCAGGTGGAGGCCTCACCAATCGCCTAGATCAGAGACTACCTGACAAACAGACCAGTTTGTGAGACTGTGTGTCTAACCAGGTGGTCAGCAACACAGGAGCACCACAGGGGACTGTGCTCTCACCCTTGCTTTTCCCTCTGTACACTTCCCTGTACAACTCCGACTTCTGTCATCTACAGAAATTCTTAGATGATTCTGCAGTTGGGTGCATCAGAGACGGACAGGAAGCTGAGTACAGAGAGCTAGTGGATCACTTTGTGGCATGGTGTGGAAGCATTCGTCTCATCTTGAATGTGAATAAAACAAAGGAGTTGATTGTAGATTTCAGGGTTGGTGTCTCCATCATGGGAGAAGAAGTGGAGGTGGTTGAGGAAGGTAAATACTTTAGTGTTCATCTTGACTACAGACTAAAGACACAACATAAGAAGGGACAGAGCAGACTGTACTTCTTGAGGAAGCTAAGGTCCTTCAAGGTTTGCAGCAAGATCCTGCAGATGTTCTATAAGTCTGTTGTTAAGAGCTCCATCTCTTCTGCTGTCATCTGTTGGGGCAGCAGCATCAGAGCCAGGGACCTAAAAAAGCTCAACAACCTGATAAAGAAGGTTGATTCTGTTCTGGGAACGACTGTAGAACCTCTAAAGATGATAATACAAAGAATGATTCTTTATAAAACCAAGACAATTATGGACAACCCTGACCGTCCTCTTCATGAGACTGTCTTGGGAAAACAGAATGTCTTCAGTCAGAGGCATCTTCAAACTTGTTGCAATACAGACCGCTACAAGAGATCTTTCGTGCCAACAGCCATTACTATCTACGATAACTCTTTGAAGAATTTTGGATCAATATGAGTTACAACAACATTTAATTTCCCTTTGGAATCAATAAAGTATATTTGAGATTAATTGAATTTGAAAGTCATTGGAAGGATTTTATATATATATATATATTTCAGATGGATAAAAAAAGCAAAAATAAAATTATAACTCCAACTACTTTGTGTTGTCCTTTCAGATAAAAACACCGATAACACACCGAAGTTTGTGGTTGCAATGTCTCAAAGTGTTGAAACGTTCAAGTCACATGAGCACCACTGCAAAGTATATCAATTGGCTCCTTTTAGAGGGCCTCTAGAAGAAATAAGGCAAAGAGTGGACAAAATAAATAAAATCAAAGCAGCAAAGTCTCACTCCCAGTCATCAAGCATGGATAGACAGTTTTTTTTGATTATTTTTTGGTCAAAGCATTTACCCATCTGACGCTTCACAGATCACGCTGACCTTCCACAATTTCCAACCGTCAATCTAAATGGGAGCCCCTTATCTCATCCTCTCCCCCCACTCACACCCCTTCCTTTGTAGCTGTGCACATCTTTTTATTCTAAATCCAGTCATTATTGTTCCTCTCCACTGGCCAGCAGGAAAAGCCCTGCTGAAGTTGGAGAGTTAATTGAGCATGTCTCTTTCTCTCTCTGTCTCTCTCCCCCGTTTCTTTCTCTTGCTACTGCTGCCAGCTTCGAGGGTTTCAGTGTCCCTCCTCCCCCTCCCCACAAGGCTGCTCAGCTTGCTGGGTACCCCTTCTTTCTGCTCTACGTGTTCGCCCAGATTGCCGATGCAGGGCCTGGATGAGTACGTCTTGTCGGCCGGACTTCGCTTGAGCATTCATGTCTCGGGTGCGGCAGCGTCCGCTCATTACGGAGAGAGAAGTGTCAGACCAGATGGCTAAGACTTCTCTAATGTAATCTGGACATATAACTTTTTCTGCCTTAATGATATGAAACCTGACTTCATTTGAACTGGTGCCCTGTCAGGCCTAACGGCTTGAAGTTACGAGAACATAAAGTTCCCTGCATTGGACAAAGGAAGTTCAAACTTACTCCAAAAGTGCTTTGTTTGCACCGCTTTTCTGCCATTTGAATCATCTGACAAAATGTCGTTTTAAAACAAGCGCAGTATTGCCCGGGCTACAATTAAACACACACTGAATAGATTGCGATTTATCTCTGAAAGCTTTAAAGCCTAATCAGAAATCTCTGACTTGCTCCTTTGGGGAACCAAAGGTGAAACCAGTTATCTGCCATTATTTGGTTTAAAACATTCCCAGCAGTATCCAACATCTCAGCCTATTTGATTCACTTTGAGCACGTCTCTCTCCTGGATGCATTCATCCTCCCTAAACTCCTGAGTTGGAGTTGTTCGCCTCAGGCAGAGGAAGCAATAATGTGAACCCTGGAGAGCTATTCAGAATGAAGAGGAGAGTGGAGAGGAGCCTCCTCCGCTGTTCTCCTCCAGCGGGCCGTTTGGGAGGCTAAACGGCGCAGATATCCCTTATTAAACCATCTGGCTGATGCTAATTAGATTATCAGAGATAAAGAGAAGGAGTTTTCTTTGTACATTTTAATGAGATAATGTGTCAGGCAATTGCGAGGAGAAGCGGCTTCTTTTTTTTTTTTTTTTTCTTTCTCCGAGTGCAGAAGCTCTACAGGTGAAAGTGTACGAGAGGGAACAGATGCGGTGGAATGATTAATAGTGCTTATCTGGAAACATCTTGCCTACATAAGGGGAAACAGAGATTTGGAGTGTAAAAGTATATGCTCTTTGTGACTTCTTTATCTTATAATCTAGGGCAGAACATTCTTTTAGCGCCGACATTGGTAAGTGAGCACGGATGTTAGTCACACAGCAGTTTTGCAGCACGACACCAAAGCGCGACCCGAGGAAAGTTCATTGGCAATGACTGATTTACGAGACAAGAAAGAAAATGATTAAATCCTGGGTTGTTTTGGCACCGTTTTTGGATTTATTAAAAATTTTCCTTCAAAGGATGGAGGAAAATACACAAAAAAAGACAGATTTGCTCGGAATGTGAGGTGTCTAATTGTTTCTGCTACTAGTCCCAGACTCCAATGCATGGAGAAAGGGCCTCCATCTTTAGTAAGGATACTCCATGATTGTCAAATATCATGGAAAAAGCAGTACACGATGAGGAAAGCCTTATTCTAATCAAAATATTCCTTATTTTCTAATACTTTCAAGACATTTTTGACATGAGGTTCTGCTGTCATTTAGACAAGGCAGGCAGCACTAAGAGGATCATGTTTGTTGATTTCTCCAGCACATTTAAGACAATTCAACCTGATTTTCTTTGTCAGAAACTCCAGAAGACTCGACAATTGCCTGGATCAGAGACTACCTGACAAACAGACCACAGTTTGGGGGATTGAAGGATTGCGTGTGTAACCAGGTAGTCAGCAGTACAGGAGCACCACAGCGGACTGTACTCTCACCATTCCTGTTCAGTCTTTACACCTCAGACTTACAATACAAGACAGACTCCTGTCATCTGCAGAAATACTCAGATGACTCTGCAGTCATCGGATGCATCAGAGATGGACAGGAAGCTGAGTGCAGGGAGCTGCTGGACTGCTTTGTGGCATGGTGTGGAAGCCATCATCTCATCTTGAATGTGAACAAAACAAAGGAGATGATTGTAGGTTTCAGGAGAAAGAGGGTTAGCTCAAACCCTGTTTCCATCTTGGGAGAAGACGTGGAGGTGGCGGAGGAGTATTAATACCTCGGTATCCACCTGGACAACAAACTGGTCTGGAGATGCAACTATAAAGCCGTCAACAAGAAGGGACAGAGCAGACTGCAGTTCCTGAGGAAGCTTGGGTCACTCAGGGTTTGTAACAAGATGCTGCAGATCTTCTATCCTCAAACTGTTTCCCCTCCTAACGGAGCCAATATGTCTGTTGATGCATATTACACATGTAGGATCACCTTGGAGGCACAGTGCTTTTTCTGGTTGTCGGTATATGAACTACATCTGGTTGGGATTTTTTACAATATTAAGCTGCATTTAAATACTGTGACGACAAAACAACTTCATTTTGTCTTGTCGCCACACATAGTGAGGTGAAGAGTGAGAGATAATAATAATAATAGGAAGAAGAATCTCGAAAGCTCACCATTAGAGAACTGTAATAAAACACAATTTATTTATGGTTTTATACATACTTTTCCAAGGGTGCAAATATTTGGTGCGGGTACAACATACCGGTGTTAGTTTTTTCAAGTATTGCATCATTAATTATTTTTTAACACCAATACAAACATTTTCAGCTAATAAAAGCTCAGCTAATAAAACTGATGCCAAACATATTATTCATGTCAACCACACCTCATTGCTAGATTAATCCACTTGAAAAAGGTCCTCGGACACATATGCAGATAGATTTCTGGGCCTAAGGAAGTCTCCGAGGCTCTTGCTTCTAATGAGAGTGAGCAGGGAGGCTATTGATTAGGCCTGTCAGCAGAGAAGAACATAAAAGTACACATTCAATAAGGGACTTCATACCCAGTTTGGCTAGTGTAAAGGTTAAGTGCTGGAGAATATCACCAAGATCAATAATTGTCTGCAACTTCACGTATGGTCCACTATCACTGAAGTCACATAAGAGATGCCACAGGAAGCTTGTGGGACTCCGTAGGTTCAATTCGACGGCTTGCTTTAAGCACGCGTTGCAACTGCAGCTCTCTCCCCGAACAGAGAAACCGTTGCAGGCCATCATGTGTTGTGAGCAAATTAGCTCTTGTTAAGGTTTAATAGACTACTGTTTGAGTTTAACTGTTGCATATTCTGCCACTTAGAATAAATAAACTCAATATTCCTATGGTAATGGAAAGAGAGAAGCTCCTTAAGGAAGACAAATGAAGGGTTTTGCAGCACAGAGAAACAACATTAGCTGGCTAATTAAACAGCAGTGGAGGATGCCTCCGACAACTGCTGTAATTATACGCTGTGGTTTCATGAAAACAAGGCAACAGTGGGAGAGGGATAAAACCTTAGGAAGCCAGGAAGAGCTCCAAATATTTTTTTTTTTCCTTTTAAACGTCTCTTTTAAAAAGTACTGCATAACCTCCTACATGTCAGTTTTTTTTTATTTTTCCAACTAGCATTCACACAGGCATGTATAACTTCCAGTTCTTCAAATGTAATTCATGTATATTTTGTATTATATCCATTTTATTTTATAGTATATAGGTTGAGCAGTGATGTTGCCTTGCAGCAAGAAGGTCTTGGCTTTGAGTCCCACTTCTTTCTGCATGTAGTTTGCCTGTTTGCCCTGTGCATGCATGGGTTCTCTCCGGGTACTCCGGCTTCCTCCCACAGTCCAAAAATATAACTGTTAGGTTAATTGGTCTCTCCAAATTTCCCCTGGGTGTGTGCATGGTTGCCTTGTGATGGACGGGCGACCTGCCCAGCATGTACCTCGTCTCACACCCTGTGACTACTGGAGATAGGCACCAGCCCCCCTGTGGCCCTCCACGGATAAGCAGGTATAGACAATGGATGGATGGATTATATTATATCTCGGGTAAAACTTTGGCCTCCTGATAAGTATTGCTCTTTATTAATTTATAATTACCAGTGTTCAGCAGATTCTTTTTCCAGCCTTCCTTCCTGCTGCGAGTAGAGGCGACGTCACACTACACGTGTGGATGGGCAGCTGTATTAAAAATGGGATTTATGATTTCAAAACAAATGGAAAAGGAGAATTGAGACGCTTATCATAATGCTGGGATTTAACCACGGGCAACATCTCCATATCCCGCATGTTCTTGGACAAAAATGGGCATGATTACTTCTGAACCTATTAAGGTACAAAAAGGAGAAAGGAGTGGAATGGCCATCGGTCACCAAAGTCCGGCACTCTTAGGATTTTTTTTCCAACTTTTTTTTAATTAGGTAACATCCTAACAAGATTAAAGGCTCTCTTTCCAAGGGTGACCTGCCTGAAAGAGACAGGACCATATAAAACCACAATT
Source organism: Fundulus diaphanus (assembly GCA_037039145.1). Lineage (NCBI taxonomy): Eukaryota > Metazoa > Chordata > Actinopteri > Cyprinodontiformes > Fundulidae > Fundulus > Fundulus diaphanus. The sequence goes on from CM073144.1 coordinate 17,761,136, forward strand.
GTCAACGTTTCTCAGTAACACTAAAGGAAAATAATGACAAACAGAAAAGATTTGCACGTGGATTACTGCAAACAAGTACATGACATTGAGTCAGCCTCAAAGACAAGGAGTTTGGATTCCAAAAATACTGAATGAAATTAGTTTAGCACTTTTTTTCCAGTTGATGAGCTGCTTGTTAGATCAGACCGTTCTAACCGGAAGCAACAGCCCTAGAGTGCATCTCCACTGCAAACAGACGCGTGGAGAGATTAAACAAAGACCAGAACAACAGTCTAAACGTACTCCTGAAAAACGGGGAAATAAAGTGCCTACCTGAATTTAGTAAAACACAAAGATGAAGGCCAGACGGTGCACCATGGAGTGGCCTCTCCAGCTTCCTCTGAAAGTGCAATTAATTGCACTTCCCCGCTGTGAGGTGTGCAGACCTATTCCTTGCGGACTTATTTTCTTTCAGACACTTAAATATTCTATTAATTGATAATGTGAATACCCTTTGGGTTTATGGGATCTTTGACACATACCCTGGCTATAAATCTAGTCGAAAACTGACAGCTGAGACAGTTAAGATCCTGTAAACCCCAACAATGTGGATGGGAGTCTATTTGGGATCACATACACGCTTCATTTATTGAAATAGCAACTCAACTTCCCCAGTTAAATCCTGTATAATGTTGATGAGACACAGCTGGTTGTTGCCTTAACTAGAAAACAAAATAGACAGGTCTATTAAGGCATTAATCTGATTTGTTAAGATTTTTATTTCACCAGCTGATGTTTTAATTTGCTGCTATGTTTATGAGCACTTTCACTGCTTAATTAGCCGTTCCTGATCTGTTTATCATCACTTATAGACTGGAATGATGAAAAATGGCTACCACTGTGAGGAGATAGATGACCAATTTGTATTTATGACAGCAGAAGCTGAAAATTCTCCATTGCAATAATTAAAAAGAGACATACACATTAAACATGCAGACATCTAAATATGAGATGCCCAAGATCCTCTGAACTGCATCTGATCTTGCAGCTCCGACATGTGGCTCCAATTGGATGAACAAATGTCTTTGTGTGGCTTTTCCCGAAGCTCTGCTGTAGCAATTTTCCATTTAGTTTGGTTAGTTTGCCCTACGAGGATTTGAAGAAAAAGAGGATTTCCTGAGTTATTCACTTGTGCAAGGTTCCTAAACATTTTCCAGTTCAATACCAAAAAGCCACACTTTTTCCGACTCAAATTTAACAACTGTCACATCAATTTATGTAATATTTTGTACATATCAGTTAAGCGCCTGGCTTCCGTTGTCTGTGTTTTTTCACAAATTATAAAATAACATCACATCCAAGCTGCCTCCCAACGCTGTTAAAGGGGACATACGAAAAATCTATTTTTTAACCCTTAATTACATCTTGTTGAATACTTGCAGTGTCTAGGAGTGCAGGGAAGTTTAATTTAGTCTGTTCAGGTACTGCGTACATATCTTTATATTCTCTTAGACTTTGTAGTCCAAGCCCAAGAATGCGGAAACTACAAGTGGATAAATCAAAATGTTCCATTGTTGGGTGAATTAACCCACACAATTCATTATACTATCCCCCAGCATAGTGGAACGCTCTGCGGCCTGGAGGGGGTCGGGGTCACAAATTCAATTCATTTCAAACAAAAAGCTTGAGACCGACTTCTATTTTTTTTGTCACTCCACTTAGAAATGAGACTTTTGACTATACTTGATCTCTTAAACCAAACAGAATGTATGTTATTGTTAACAGGATTTGCTCAAATATTTCCTGAATTAGCTCAGGTTAATAACTATTAGTGCACAAATTACCCAGAAACCCAAAATCTAGAACAAAATTATCCTTCCTGGGGTCTTGCATTGCAAATTAGTGAAAGGTTATGAATGTTAAAATGCAGGTAATTTGTACTCAATGCATGTTCCAATGCAAACATAAAGAAATGTAAGAGAACCAGGAAGAGCTACAATGATATCACTTAGCACCTGTAAAAAAAAAAGACCTGTCGCTCACACAAATCAAAGGATGGTGAAAAAAACAAAACTACAGGTTGTGAAACATGTTTATAATGCAAAACATGTTCATATGGAAAGATATCAAGGCTAGTAGGTAAGGAAGCAAACCCTACTTTGAATATTTCTTTTGCATCTCTTAGCATTGCTATGTTGTTTTTTTGTAGAAAAAAATCTATAATATCCTAATTACCAAGATAGAGAAAATTAAGTTCTGAAATAAATATATGTAGTTTTCTGATGTCATAATGCAAAACTGTTCCTGTCCAATACCCATGAGATTCTTTTTTAAATGAGTTTTCTTCTGACAGCTTAATAATTTTATAACTTATTTAGAGAAAAACGCTGCTTTTGTAAGTAATTAATGTATAGTTAGTGTTAGCTAAAAACTTTGCAACTTTTTTTCTTGCTAGGTGAATAATTAAGGCTGCAAAAGGCATTTCGCATGCATGACTTAAAGTGATGCATGAATTGTTGTCCGATCTAATGAATAAAAACAAAAACAAACAAAAAAATCCTAAAAATGATGAAAAATCTCACCACAGAGACCGGGTTAAAATGTGAATAAAGCGAAAAGCAGCAAAACATTTTAATTTGTAAAACTTTAAACAAAACAATTTTTTTTTTAAATAAACCCACTTCATTGAATTTGACAATTTTCTGTAACTTAATAGTTAACCACTAAAACATTATTAGTTGAGTACTCAAATAAGTTATGTAACACTAGTATTTTCACAGTCTATTACACTTTATTTTCATTGCATATTTTGTCAGCTTAACCCTTCGAAGACTATAATTAAAAGTATAGCCCTGTGGGATTGACTCAGGGCTTGCATATTTTTATTTGGGACTTGACTTGAGACTCAACTAGAATGATTTTAGGCTCTCCGGATTTGCTAAACAATATTTTGGTCAAGCTCCTGCCGTTCTGGCCAATTTGGATTGAACGCAGCAGGTGTTAGGCTTTTAGGCAACTTCAGCACACGAGATTTACTGCATGCAGGAGCTGCCGGTTATTTATCCGCCACAAGCTGTTGCCAAGGAACATTTAAGCAACAACTATAAACGATCAATAATGGAATTATGTTAATAATTCACGAAACAAAGTGACATAAAAGTCCATCAGTGATGCTCTGAGACTAAACAACTAATCACTCTCAGCGTAAGTCTGATCTCGGAGTTATGTTTTATTGGTGTTGTGTTTAAAAATGCATGATACAAAATATTTATCTTTATTTTGTTCAAAGGTCTGCAATGCAAATCTCTAATGGTGAGCTCCAAATGGATGTGTCTCTTCAAAAATGTATGCGGTTGCACAAAGCAGCCCCTCTCCCGGCACGCAGTCGGAGAGGCTTTTTTCATGAATTTGTTATGAAATGCCGGTTGACAAATACGAAAACATGAATATTGAAAACATTTACAGCATTTTACTTTATGAGTTGACACATTTAATATGCTTACTAAAAGCCTACAGTTCTAAATTGCCCCCGTGTATGTTTACGCCGGGGTGCATCTGTTTGTGGTTATGTGCTGCACGTCTTTCCTGGGAGAGAGAGAGACTCACTCAGAAAACATCTTCCTACCTCAAGGCTTCATAACACGCGCTCTTTGCATTACAAAGATAAGATGCTGCCGTGCGTATTGTGCAATTTCAAAAACATGCACTCGTGGCATTCATCAAAATCCACATGTCTTATTAGAATAGAAGTGCATTAAGCTTTAATACGGACGCCTGAGCAGCCTAAACACTGCCGAGGCTCCGGCACAATGCTTGCAACGCAGACACAAAAAGCCAGGGAAAGATTACCATTTAAATGCTTTAATACAACCAAATGTGTTTGATTCATAATATTTATAACAAAGCAAGGAAGCAGATGTTGAAAGAACAGGCTGATAAGCGTATTTGCACTGATCTTTTCTGTTTGCGATGGGGCGGGGAACTAGGGCGCAAACTGCAGTTTAACTACTTGACCAAAGAATCCGAGAACAAAAGCGGCTAAAAGATACGAGAAGCTGCAAGTGACATTTTTGGGGGTTAGAAATATAATGGGACAGCTTTTCAATAAAGCACGGTAATTTCTCATTTCCACGACCCGTCTTTCGTTTGAGGCCGTCTCACCTTACTGCAGGGAATTCCACTTCTTCCCTTTGACTCCTTTAATATTCAGGGGGGGGGGGGGAAAATTCACCTCAAAACACTTGGATTGTCAGAGAGGAAAATGCTAAATAGCACTACAACTAGCCTGATTGAACGTTGTTGTGTGAAGATCAGAGTCTCGAAATCACACCTGACAATTCAAACACCGAAAAGTTTGAACACACACACACACACACACACTTGTGCACTCGCTCTCGCTCGTACGCACTGTTTCCCCGTGTCATGCTCTCCTGGGGTGCTGCTTTATTAATGAGTTTGAAACATAAAAAGTATCCGGGACGGGACGTGTAACTCATCAAAAAAGGCTGTTTTTGAACAGTCTTGGCGTATGTTAAAGAATTATTCTCTTTCATAAGGACAAAAGACAATTGGTGATTGCCAGCTTTTTTTTTTTTTTTCCGGCTGACCAGACCATGAATCCTTGTTCTCAGACACGACATGAATATTGCATGTAAAGCCTGCAAAGTTGGGCTGCCCGATGGGAGAGAGAGGAAGGCTGAAGGGCGTAGACATGTGGTGCTGCTCATTATGAGTGTTTGCAATGGGATGGAGTGTGGGATTCATCATTGTGAGAGTATTTATATATTTTGGGAAGCAGAGATAGCGCAGGAGTGTTATTAATCATATCGATCAAATGCAGTGTTTTTGGTAAATAGAGATAGCCACATATGCTATGAGAAGATCAATTGGCATTGATTCCCCCCATCTCCCCTTTTTTTGTACTAAACTGGTTTGACTCAGTGAAAGCAGTGTTTTTCTCCCAAAGTTGTGGAAGACATTAAAAAAAAAAAAGAAATCTGGCACATTACATCAACAAACCTTAGTGTATTTTATTCAGATTTTATGATAGACCAACACAAAGAAGCTACTGATTGTGAAGTAAAGTGAAAATGGTACAGGGTTTATGGGAATTTCTTCTGTACCAAATGAAACTCTCAAAGGTGTGGCATGTATTTGTAGTCAGCCCAGTTTTATACGACACCCCTTAATAAAACAATGCCACCAACTGCCTGTGTGTAATTTCATCTCTGTACATCAAGCAAGCAGCCAAGAGTCCCATGGCAACTTTAGAGGAGCTGTAGAGATCCACAGCTCAGGTGGGGAAAAATAATTCCATCGGACAAACACTAGTTATGCACTCAATAAATCAAAAGTGACAAAAAAAAGTGTTTCTTAAAGAAAACCATAAAATTGCTGTTTCTTGTTTGCCATTCATGTGCTGGAATGGCCCAGTCAATGTCCAGACAATTAAGAATCTAACAAATGAGTGGAAAACTACATTTTCCCAAGAAGAATGGGCAGAAATGTTTGTCTTTAGATGTTAGAAGCTAGCAGAAACTTGCAGCTGTAGTTCTAGTAAATTGTCGTTCTAGAAAGTATTGTCCGAATACAAATATAAACCAACATTTCCAAAGTTTTTTTTTTTTTTCCCAAGAAATCTAAAAACCACGAGTTTCCTTCCGTTTCCTAATGATGCACTACTTTCTTTTGGCGTACCGTATTAAATCCCAAATACAATTCCGGTTTATGGTCTGACAAAACGTGTAAGAGAATGTGAAAGAAGACGAAGGCCGGCTGACAATCAGTCAGCCCCCCCCCCCCCTGCGCCTTTTCACAATGCTGAATAGATGAGCTACACAGAAATAAACATGTGAGTAGTTGACTTTAAAATAAAAATGAGAGCACGTCAACTTCTGCAAGGTCGGCTGACATAAATATACATACGTGAGCATGACAAACCCTCCCACAGGAACTATAGCCCAGACGTCAGGCACACAGACACACTCGCATACCGAGCTCTGCTCCCGTGTGATCTCGCCTCAGCCATCCTGGACTGGAACAAATAATGGAGGGGAAGTCGACTGTGGGATTTTGAAGCTCTCCCTGTTAGTGACACTGTGTGTCAGCGCTGCATCCCTTCCCCTTTTTACTAACACAGCACAAGGAGCAAGGCCTTTGAATAATAAATACTCCAAAGTTTTTCGCACAACTCCGGCCACAGATGCCCGTCCAGCAAACAATGTTGATGTGCTGAGGAAGGGAGTCCGGGAAGGAGTCTGGAATGAATATAAGATGCATGTTCAGACACAAGACACGACTGAACTGAGCTGGGCCTGGGAAGTAAGAGAGCTGGTGGGCTGAAACTTCAAAAAGCCGTGTGTACACACAGACAACTGACATTCCTGGGAAAGGTGTAGAACTGCAAGGTAAGCACAAACGAAGAAAAAAAAAAAAAGAGGTTGGGGAGATTTTTTTTGGGGGGCAAAACATCTGAAAAGAAATCAAAGGGGAATATTTCCTAACAGAAAAAAAAGCAGAATAAAAGAATGATAGTGACCAGATTTTTTTTTTTTTGCTTCATTATTCTGACAAGCTGCAACTGACAACATTTTTAAGCTCCCTTTGCCTTTGCTGAAAGAATTCCCAAGGCAAACTAGATTGTCATTTTCTCATTCCAGAGAACTTTGAGTGTTTCGATGAAGAACACAGTATGGGGAGCAGACTGTAAGATAATAAAGTACCTCAACTTGAGCAGCACATGCTTAGGCGCTATACTTCACTTTAACCGAGAGGTAAAACAGGACACGTTGAGGTTTAGGTGATGAACAAGGGGCCATTGTGGTAGTTGATGTGACCATCATCGGCCGATATTTAATACTCCTGTTCCCCTGCATGGCCCGAACATGACAGAAAATCATTAGCCACCGTGGGCCGTTAACTGTCACATGAGTGATTGAATAGGCAGTGAGCCATGGAGTTTTGTATGGCAGTTAAACATCTGTCCTGAAGATTCGTGGTGGCAGACGGTTGAGGTCAGTGATGAGGCAGTTTTGGCAGACAGCCACCTCCTCCTCCTCCTCCTCCTGCTCCTCTCTGAGGGATTGGGTGGGCTCCTTGGCATGTCACATCTGAATGGGGATCAAGTACGGGTCAAGCCCACACTTTATACATCATTTCATAGTTCAGGTAATGAAACGCTGTCCTAGGAATGGTTTGACGATATGCGCACCGTTCTGCACTCCCAGCTTCAGAGATCATGACCATTCAGGCAGTCTTGCTGGCCCTCGACCAGATTTAGTTCATTTTCAGAGTTGACAAAAACTAAAGTTAACTACTTTGGAAACGTGACACCATCTAAATTACACACTTTCCCCAGGAATACAACATCTGAACCAAAGTGTGAAAAAGATTTAAAAAGGTAAAAAAAAGAATCCTCCGTTTCAATATTTTGCACACATATAATAAAAAAAGGACTCTTTTTTTTGTCTGGCTGTTGTAAAGTCTGTGACATATTTTGTCTTCATTTAGAGCAGTGCTGATCCTGACATAGACCGTCCCACCTAACGAATCTGCATTTTCCATGATAATCTAAGTATTTTCACCCTTTATGACGCTGTTTGCGATGAGAGCAACGCTAAATTGGCCGTTTAAACTCCCTGTCCTTCTGTGTCGCGTGAGCTGAGCTGCAGTGTGGGGAAAGCTGCGCAGAGAGCAGCTGAAATACCACTCATTACATTTTATGCTGTTCAAAACAAACATTTAGGACACGTTTTCCACCCCAACAAACCATTAACTGGAACCACGTTGAAATATCGGCCGGATTATCAACAAGTCATAACACAAGTAGTACAAATGTTAGCTTTAGCCTTGCACTTAAAAGAAGAAATGTAAATTGGTTGTAAATTATAACCCCAAACGTCAATATATATCTATAGAACAAAATATGCATTAAAATGATTACACATAAAGTTTTGTCTTTTTTTTTCATTTATTTTGCAGCGAGCATAGTTTTTTTCTTCTATTTTCACGCCTGGGCAATTAGAGTTTCAGTCATTTTCAATTCCTGCCAATAAATGTTACCACGTGCAACTTACTGCTTATTTGAATTGTAGTCCTTTGGGTCAATTTTTCTTTTACCATTCAGGGTTCTGTATTACTATGGTATCAATACATTTTAGAACCTGATTGCATTCTTCAAACCTTCATGTTACCACTCCACACAGGGTAGGCAACTTTTTCTTGAAACATATCCAAGTGGGCAGCGCCAAAACCGCCCCAACGGACAGTCTTAAAATATCTCTCCATAGAGGATTTGTATTTTTCCATCTAATCCTCCCACCACACATTCTGAATACTCTACTTTAGAGGAATTTTGACATCCAGACCAAGCTGGTGTGTGCACCCTATACATAAGATTGGTTGTGTTCAACATGGGCCAAATCTCCATACTATTCCCTGTTGGCTTCTGTCTTTGTAGTAGGAAGCCCAAGTTGATGTACTCCTCCCTTACAAAAAGCGGGAAAGAAGATTTATGTAAAAAAAAAAAAAAAAAAAAAAAAAACAGGGGGGACCAAAAGCACTATATTAAATATTTTCAGAGAGCCAAATGTTCATTAAAAATCAACACTGGTAAATGTTTCTCTCAATTTCCTCTTCATCTAATGAAGCAATACATGAAAGACAGTGGGGGGGAAAAAAAGAAGTATGAAATTGTCAAATTATAAATTAAGCTGCTGCTTCAATTATTTGCTTGGTTTGATAATAATATGTGGTTAATTTTTGAACAAGGTTAATTACAAGAGGGTTAATGATGTCCTTGTGAAAACCAAGAACTCCATTTTTTTTTATTTGCCCAAATTACACTGCCATATGTGAACCAAATATTTTCTTCAATTGATTCGCAATTTCAAATAACTATATTAGAAATCAGGGGGCTTGAACGAGGAAGCCGTGTTGTAATGTGACATATCTGAGCAGTTTCTGGAAACATTGTGTAACAATGATTGCGGCAGACGACTTCTCGCCGGAGGTAATCGGAATCTCGCCGTCTTTGGTCGGTGGCCAATTTATTTCATGAGGTGCTGGGATGTTGCACGTGGTGTTTTCCTCTGCACGTGCGCGTGTGTGTGTGTGTGTGTGTGTGTGTGTTTGTGCACGCGACACCGACAGGAGAGCAAGAGAGGAACAAACAGAGGGCAGGCTGGTGTGATCACTCATTCACACTGGAGCTGCTTGACGCAGAGCTCTACGGGGCATGATTACCAGGCCCTGGGTGATCCTTCAACTCTCCGTCTGACACTCGCTGCCTCTACTCTACACGTTCCATTCCTCTCCCCTATTCCATCTCTCTAAATCGTCTCCCTTTAACTCCACACTTGATTTTTTTTCCCTCCATCATGTCGCCGCGGTGTTTTATTTACTCCTGCAGCCCTCTGTGTGTCTTTATAATGTGTTTTCTGCCAGCCTGATAAATAAAGCAGTTTGTCTTTTTACAGTGCCCGGGACGCTTACAGTTAATGTCTTCTCATCCACCTCTGCCATTTGTCAGGCTTGAGACGGGCATTCACTGCGCCTGTGAGAGTCCCTCGTGGCAAATTTCAACGAGACTGTTAGATTTCACGTGCGGAGAAATAAGCTGCATCCATGCTACAGGTTGCAGGGGTAAAACGCTATTCATTTTATGGAACCAATTGCCTTTTGACGTTATTTTCTTTAGGAGTTTCAGCCGAGTCCCTGTCTGAATTTTCAGTGATGCGGCTTTAACTATAGATTCAAATAATCAGCGCTTTAGTATCAGTTACCAAATATGGCTTGTTGTGTTTAGTGTGCCCAATTTAGATAGATTTTATCAACCTAATCTCAAGCGATGACATTCCAAGTATTCTCTTATTTCGATTCTCCAAACGATCACATAAAACCACAAATAAATAGGTTAGCTTGGATTGATTAACGGTGAAGCACCTAGAAAAACAAAGAAAAAAAGCAAGCCAAATGATCCGTTATATAAAGTAAAAACAGAGAAGTCAACCTAGCGTTGTACCCTGCTAATTTAGCTAACTGCTTTGTGTGGAAACATCCTTAGCAGACACAGAATGCTCATTCACTGATGACAGAAAATCATCTAAAAGAAATAATGAAACTAGATGGTTATTGTTGGAAAAAAAATTATAACAGAAAAACCGTCAGTGGTGGGTCAGTGTAGGGCAAACCCACAGTAATATTGACCTTATTAGACTGATGCAAGTGGGGAACTTTAGGATAAAAAGAATCTTTATTGTCATTACGTAACTATAATGACATTTTTGTGAGACACCGGCTCTTGTTTTTTACTAAAAGTTCCACTTCAAAGCCACGTGAAACTTGTTTCTGAAATTTATGTCACAAGACAAATTTATTACATTCAACATGTAAATCGGACTGTCACTTAAACAATTTTCAATGGACATATTCTTGGTTACATGGTCACAGTGGAGAAATTGGCTCTTGGAGAATTATTTTTGTCTAGAACAACAAACATTGTGCATTTAAAAAGTAACTTAGCAATGATGACGGTTAATCGTGATTTCAATGTTGACCAAAATATGCCTCCATACTTTCCAAGTCTGCTTGCCAGTCAAACTCACCAACATTCCCATAGTTATATTTTTCTTTTCAGTGCCATTTATCTTTCTTAATTTGTGAAAAACATTGGTGCTATATGCACTGGTGGTAATTTACACCAAATGCAATATCAATCTAACTTTGCCCAAGCTTAGACTATAGGCATTCACAACTGGATGAAGACGGACCTTCATTTTTATTTTCAGAAGTTTTCTAAGTGAGAAAGTTGGAGAAAAGGTCCCACATACATTTCTTGCATGAATGAAACTTCACAAAAGTACCAGTTAATACATATTAAGGAGAAAAATCAAAGTTAGATGGTGAGTGAGCTGAATCTGAGATCCTACTGGATGGGTCTAATCTCCTCTTGTTAGATGCACACTAGGGACTCAGGGTGACTTTTAAGGGGACTAAAACATTACAATGATGGCCTTGTAGCAATCTTTTTCTGCTCTATCCAACAGAGTTCTTATAGACATGGTTGGCTTAAAACCACCTTGTTAACAAAAAGAAACTGGCGAGAGAGGAGAAAAAAAGAGAAAAAAAAGAAAGGAAAATCACCCTGACACTTCTGCCGCGTGTGTACTTGAAAAATTTCAAACACTTGTCTTTTCTTTACCATAATAGATGTCAGTTTTTCTCTGATGTAGCTCAAAAAAGGGGGTGCGGCACACGGGGTCTCGCTCTTCCCCGCGTTCCGAGCCATCACTCAATAGAGAAAAAGGATCTGTGTTGTTCGACATCAAACAAAGGAGACATTCGTAGCATCACCTGCGAAGCGCTCCAAAGGAATGAAGCAAAATATCTTCAAATCACTTGTCCAAGACATTTCCCCCTATTAAAGCTGCCTGCACGCAGGCTTTAAGGCGGAGACAGGCCCTTTAGATAAGCTAACCAAACCCGGGTGTTACAGCTGAGAGATCACACACGCAGTCTGTGTTCTGTTACAGAGCTCTCCTTTGCAACAGCAGGCCATTAAAAAAAAGGCTACAAGTTAAACAGCATTACATGGGAACAATGATACCTTTTTAACTGTAAAGTCAAAGTCAAAGCATATTTCGTTTTCACATTATGCCTAGTTTGAAATGTATTTGTTTTCGTATTTCCATGAATTCATCGCTATTAACTGACTCAACTGTGTTATATGCAAATGCATGAATTGAAAGAATCTGTTATTTCTTCATCAAAAAAAAATAATACATTCCTGATCACATCGAATCGATTTTAAGGAGAAATATCTACTTTAATTTAGAGTCAGTGTGGCTGTGTGAGTCCATTGTATCTGTTACAATGTGTATGACTCCCAACTGTGAAAATCTGGTAGCAGCGCTTTAGTTCTAGGTGTGTTTTGGTGTGTACAAACACACACACACACACACACACACATATATATATATATATATATATATATATATATATATATATATATATATATATATATATATATATATATATATATATATATATATATATATATATATGTGTGTGTGTGTATATATATGTGTATGTATGTGTGTGTGTGTGTGTGTGTGTGTGTGTGTGTGTGTGTGTGTGTGTGTGTGTGTGTGTGTGTGTGTGTGTTGTAATCTCAGCAGCAGATCATGTTTTCCAGGCCTCAGATGAGGCAAAGCAGCTTTGGCAGCGGGCCGTTTCATCTCAGGCACTGGGGCCCAAAACAAAGAGAAAATGATTGATTGGATGATGAATTATTTAGAGGTGGAGAGCTGAGGAATGAACGAGCCCGCGCTGGAGAGAAAGAGACGATAGACGGAAAAGCAAGAGAGAGAGAGAGAGAGAGCATGCAAGTCCAGGCTCCCTTTATCACTCGCTCTATTGTAGAAGATAGGAATTAAAGGAAAAACTTGCCCCTAATTGTACTAATGCGTGTCACTGCAAATTTGCCAAAATAAAATATTGATGCAGATGTGGTGGCAGGGTTGCAGAGTGCTCAGCGCTGATTGGAGAGGAGAGATGTTTGCCCAGGGATCTATAAGACAGTTGAGCTTACGTGTAAGAGTGCACCAGAAAAGAAAAGCAGCACCACCAGACATCCTTTGACCACAATTTGTCAGCATATTCTTCCCTTTTCACGCTGCATATTTACATATAAACTCACCTATACACCACAGCATTACCTCCCCCCCCCCCCCACCCCCAAAATGTCATTGATAGAAATGCAGGAGTGAATTCAAGAAAGTGGGATGTTATACCGATATGGACCACAGGGGGCACTGATGTGATATGTGAGGAAGAAACAAACAAGAGTTGAGAGAAAGGTTGAGAGACAGGATGAAGAAAAAAAAGTGTGGAGAAGGGAGAAAGAGAAAGACAGAGACTGGATGTGGGAGGGAGTGGAGGAGAGGTGCAATGAGGCAAGGCTACAGGGATGAACGCAAAGCGTCTCTCTCCCTTCATTTTTTCAATATCCCGTCCTCATGAAATTTCATTTGGATTGTAAATGTTCAGTAATTTACCATCATAAATGTGTAATGGGCCCCTGAATCCAATGACATTGTGCTGGCTAATCAAGTCATTTGAAAATGAATATAGATCTATTAAAGGGGAACTCAGCATTTTGCCTTTGTTGAGACGGGCACGCCGTCAAACATGGGGGAGATTTCTTAAAGGGAAGACTGTAGTAAGAAATATCTTCTTAGAAAGAAAGAAGTAATAGCATGTTTTCATCCTAAACAGAGTTCCGGGTTTGAAATGAAGTTATTTTTTTTGCTAAATTCTGATTTGTTTTGTCATTTGAAAGCCAACTTTTAAGCTCCGTGGGAGAGAAGGGAGTCATTTAAAACCTCGTTCTGAAAAACCGACAATTGGGACTGCCACTTAATGATGCTTCATTTTCAGCTGGGAAAATATAGCAAAATTAAATTCTCAGGATTTAAACTGCTTCTTGGTCCCACGGCATGCAGCCAAAGGGGAAAAAAAATAAAAAAATTAAAAACACACAATAACACACACACTCTGTAGGATTACTGCCTCTTATCTGCGAGAGACGAGGCCCGAGGCGCTACCTACAAACACTTAATCAAAAACCAAGTTAAACTTGTGGCAGCCTGTGACTCTTAGAAAGAGCAATGGAGAGCGCAGAATGCAAATTGTTAATGTGTGAAGCCTATCGCTCTGTGCGTGTGTGCATCTATTAGGACTAACTCTCAAGGCAGGTAAATATTCCCTAATAAAACCCAAATAGGTCGTAAAGGATTTGGATGGAACTCATTCACCACGAGTATCAAGAAGTTTACCCAGAAAACATTAAAGTTTTTAAGCAGCTTTCATAAGCACACGAACAACCAAGACAAAGACGAACCTGTCATCTTTTACGGGTGTAGATTGATGTGTAGAACCATGTTGGTTCTGTTTAGCAACCCCAGGGCTAGATGTTCAAGATATCAACACCTCTGGGTGAATTCCTTCCATCATTTGAAACCCACATGTTGCCATTTTTTTTTTCAAACCTGCTTCTATCAAACAATTCAATCATTTCACACTTGAATACTTAACCACTATCAGTTAAATTGAATTGATAGTTCGGTAGTGTGATGAACTATGGATATAAGGCATCATAAAAAGGTTCTTACCTCAAATATAAGTTAATTCTATTGAATATTATTTAACAAGATTTCATACTACACCCAATTTGTAGTGTCTGAGTGTAATATTAGGAGATATGACACCCAATATAGGACAGATCATGACCCTGAGCAAAGCATATTGACAACACTAATAATTCTGCTGATGGAAATTATTTATTGAAGTCACTTACTACATTTTATAACTAACGATTAAGGGTAGATGGTATAAATTTACTGTAAGACATGGGTTCAGATGCATCGGCAGATAAAATTCGTCCCATGTCAGACATCTTTTTTTTCTCCCACACCTAAATTAGCCATGAATGAAGCAATAAAAATTGTGATAGTACAAAATGTATGGAGGTAAAAATGCTTCAAAACAGCCAAGCTTGTATTTTGGATGTGAACACCTACACATTACGATGTGAGAAGTTGCACAGCAATCATGTGCAACATCCAAAATGCAAGCTTGGTGGTTTTGAAACATTTTTGCCTCAAAATATTTTCTGCCTTAATAGATAAAGCACAGAATGCTAGCAAACTAAAGCAACTCAAATGGAAAACGTTCCTACACATTTCCTATAGCATATTCTTATATAATCTATTAACTGGATGGCTTGGCACACACAGCTAGACAAATTCTTAACTAAACATACGTCTCTCTTCTGCTTTCTTTGTCGAGGGAGTAGTTAGCTAAGCCGCTAAAAGAAGGCTAGGCTTCCCTTTAAACGGTATTTCATGACCTGCTGATCTACCAGAATTCTCATACATCTCTCAGGTTTACGGACGATGACCCAAAAAAGAGAAAATATCCTGCAAGCTGTTGTTATGTAGACACAAATGATTCAACTTAAGAAAGCAAATAAGAAGAGGCTTGATAGAAAGGCAAAAAACAGCTTAAATAATGACTTATTACAACCAAGACGTGCATTCAGAGATGGTACTCTGCATAACATGACACCTTGAAGCAGATGGGCTACAGCAGCAGAAGAATAACCAAAAACGTCTTCTACAATTTACAGCTGGACAAAAGGAGACTATGCTCCCCTCCCAGTTGACGAGACAGCAACAAAAATGGCTGAACTGCAGATGCGTGTAAAACATTCTTGCTGGATGGTTGAGAAGTTGGATGCAGGCAGAAGTTTGTCTTTTTTCAAAATAAAAAGAAACTTTTAAAATTAAAATACTCCACAAGCTGCTCTTAAAATGTGTGGACATAGTCGAGTCACACGGGACAGGGCGAACAGCCGCATGTCAGCCACTCTTGGTCACAGAGATGTGAAACACTTGAGCCGAGCACCTTTCACTTGATGACGGCTTTGTCTTTTGACTATGTTTAACCCTCGCCTGCCACCTTTAACCAAATTGATAGATTTATAAAAACAAGAGCAAGTTTTATAGGAGGACTTGTCCGTTTCCCATAAAAGACACCTAAATTGTCCCAATGTCAATAGCTTCAGATCTTCTAGAGCAGAAAGTAGGAAACCTTAGCAACCCCCCCCCCCCCCCCCCCCCCCACCCTGCTGGGTTTACACTGTAAGCATGTTTTGTAGGCGCCAGACTGATTTTTGTTTTCACACCCAATGCTTTTAGTATTAAATTATCCTTTACTGGCCCCCTGCAGAAACATTTAATTGCATCAACAGCAAATTGACAAGCGAGCGCTCAACTCATCTCGAACTGGATCCTTGAAATCGACATTGAGTTAACTGTCCTCCAGTGACCTCCAAAGTCACCAGACCTTAATCCAATGGAACAGCTCTTGGGTGTAGTGGAACGGTGGATGTGCATCATGGATGCTCAGCCAAAATAAAAAAAAATCTGCAAGCACTGTGTGATGCTGTATCAGTATGGACCAGAAGCTTTGAGGAATGTTACCAACATCTTGTTGAATCCCTGCCATGAAGAATCAAGAATCAAGACAAAAGAATCAAGACAAAAGGGAATGAAATAGATATTTACAAGGTGAACCTAATAAAGTGGCTAGTGAGTGTTATGAAAGCCCTGTTAAATTGTTACTTTAAATCAGTTATTGATCAGAAATATGTCTAATGGCTAATTCTGAAAGAGTTCTCGTTCTTCTCCCTCCTTTGGATACTTTGGATACCTCTTATTCCTTCTCTACCTCTGTTCTCTACCCCTCCTAACCCCCTTTTTTCTGGTCCTGGTGCAGCAATCAAGGAACAGAACTCATTTATCAGGTATGATGGAGGCAGGGGGTGTATTGTGAAATGGTGGGGGGTACTTGCTTAGCCTGAATGCACTGCTTTAGGCTACTCCCCTGTTGTAAGGTCATTGTAATTAAGTTTCGGCTCGCAGACGCAGACTGTGCCTTTGAGGTTCAAACGTCTCCCACCCCCCCTCCATCTCACAGAGTACTTTTCTGCCCAATTTGATTATGAGATCATACAAAACAGTCTTACCCCATACCAAATATTACGGTTCCTACTGTGAATATTGATTTGTCTGTGGACTAAGTTGAGGTGAAATGAGTTGGATTTCCTTAACTTCCTGAGTGATTACTTTGTGGAAATAGAATATTAGAGTTTCAGTGATTGCTGCAGATAGAAAGTGTGGGGCATGACTGACCATTTAAGATTGCTAATCTGGGATCCTGAACTTGTTCCAACTTCAATTGCAGCAGCTTGGAGAGAGAACAATGAAGAGAGGGGATGACCTATTGATGAATTTTGTGGCGTATCTACGAAATCTCTCTCAAGCTTTCCATTTTCTTGTTTGAACTTGTTGGCTAAGAGGAGGAGAATATAGACATATCTGTTCACGACATACGCACAGAGCAAAGGTTACACACCACACACGGTATAGCCCAGAATAAGCAGCCAGCTCTTTGATGGCAAACCAGACCAGATGTGGAAACCGTTTGCCAGTTACCGCAGCCTCCTTTTCTGTGCGTCACTGAACTCGAAGCCTCCAAGTGTTTTACACTCCCTACATTTGCAATGTCGATTTCCTTTGTGTTGGAGATGGCTGAGTGAAACGGTTCCATCCTCCAGTTGGGAGGATCCTCGCCAAGCAGAAATCCCAAAGTTAGTGCTCAAGAATCCTCCTACAGCCCAGCTTCGTACTCGGAATGACCAAGGACCTAAACTGCTGGAGTAAAATGTATATCAGGATTACTGTGGGGTGACGGTGTGCATCACTGCTTTTCCTAAAACTAATCATTACAAGAGTTTGCACACAGATTTTCTGATAATGTGTGCCATACAAAGAATGGACACTCTGGATCTTCTTCATATTTCATTTGATTAACACCATTAAAGGCCCAACATTTTTTTTTTTTTAAAGTAAAATACCACATGGTTTTATACAAATAATGAAGGACATGTTGGCCCATTCTTCTTTGTAAAACATTTTAAACTCCCTCAGATAAGATGGTGCATGTCTGGACTTAGATTGAACCATTTTAAAATTAGAACATGCTTTTATCTTCACCATTCCACTGCAGACGTGTTTTATGTTGAGGGTCATATACCTGTTGAAAGGTGATCCTTCACTTCAGTCTCAAGTCTTTTACATTCTCTGACAAGCTTTCCTTCAGGATTACCCTGTGGTTAGCTTCATCCAGCTTCCCTTTACGTCTGACCAACGTCCCTATCCCTGCTAAAGGAAAGCATTCTCCAGTATGATGCTGCCACCATAGTGGCAAACTGCAAAGAGCACTTTATCCGTGCTACTTTGTCGTGAAAGCCAGATTTTAGGAGTTTGTGTCCAATTGTACCATCAACAGATTTTCACACCTAAGTCATAGATCTCTGCAGCTCCTCCAAAGTTACCAGAGGGACGAAAAAGCAAATACAGATGGATGGCAGGAATAAATGCCAGAGCTTTAAGGCCATAGGACAATGATTCAACTGTGAGAACACAAGGACATTGATACTTTCATTTGTTTCCATGTGCAGAAGCCAGAAAAACAGAGCAGTTCATGTACAGACCTTTCTATCTTGAACAGAAGTTCATCAGGCTTTGTGGATGAACATTTTGAACGTTTTTTTTTTTTTTTAAACCTGTGCTACCTTTTCAGTCAGGAATAACGTCCTTGAACCTGAAGATGGACGGATAACATGCATTACAGGTTTGACTGCTGGAGCAATGGTTCCCAAAGTTGGGATACTCTGAAGAAAGTTAATAAACTAGGGAACAACGATGTTTCTATTAAATGAATAAAACAAATTTGTAGTAAAAAAGCTGAGATAAAAAAAGTATTTAAAAATAGGTAAAATCAATATATTGGCTGAGTGTGTTGTAACTCTCCGTTTAGTTTACTTAGAGCAATGTCTTTTTACCATTATTTGTAGATCAGAAGGTGTAAATTTTGGGAACAACTTAAGAAAATCTGAAAAAAATAATATTGGGAAAGACACTGAATTCCTATTCCAAAATAATTTCCAAACTGCATTTGCCTCCCCTTTATAACAAGTTAAACAGCTATAAACCTTACCTTTAATTTCATCAAAGCAATCCACTGTAATCTGCCAAATTTATTTTTATTTTTTTTGTGGCAACATGAGCACAGCCACGCAACAATATATGAGGCAATTCCACTTACATAACATAACAGGATTCCTTTTTTTCCCCTCCTTTCTTTGCCTTAAAATGCTTGTCACACGTCTGACAGTGGGCTGAGCTGCATTTCAACTAGCGGTGTATGGTGGCAAATCTTTTGAACAACCAAACAACTCGAGTGAAGTGCCTGCAGTCCTTTAAGCACTTTATCCTCAGAGCTTCATTGGGCAACAGACAGGCACAAAGGAGGAAAAACAAGACAAAAAATGCAAATGAACTCTTCAACGCTCCGATATGTCATTCACAAAGGAAGAGTGCATTCAGAATATTTCAGAATGCCAGGCTCATAACTGCACTTTGCAACAACGGGGGTGTAGGAAGAGAGAAAAAAAAAAAGTTATAAGAGCCAGAAAGTGATGAAGAGAAAGTCAGGGAGACGTGTTCTTTTTTGAGGCGTCGCGTTGGGGATTCCACGTGTCTCATCGTCTTGTTTAGAGTGCATTAGCAGCCAATGACACAGGCTCCCTCCCTCCTCATCGCTCTATTTTTCTTGTTGTCGGGGAGATTGTCCTGAGGCAATAAAAGCAACCATCAGCACTCCTCCTCCTCCTCCTCCACCACCTCCTCTTCATGCAGAGATATGCCTGGGCTTAATTTTCCATCAGCAAAGCATGAAATCAAGTGAGAATGCCACACAACAAGCACCCTTATGAGAGGACACATTGGCGCTTCAGCCACCTACACAAGTATTTACGCACGCCGGCACTCACCCGCACCTCACCGGCACAGAGATACACCCTGACTTCTGAATAAATTAGGAAATCAAGTGGATGCTAAACTAAAGTGACAATCAGAGGGTTGTTGATGAGAGCATAAATATGACTTTGGGAGGCGGTTTTACGGATTTTAATAGAATTATTTAATGGTTGTTACACTGCTGGGATTTGGAGAAAACACGGCGCCGTTCTTTGAATGCTTTAAGTGATTACTGTGCTCATTTGTTCGCAGTGACAAGATCACAGAGAGAAAAACTGATTTCACACACATTTCAAGATCTTAACTTGTTTCATCTAAAAAACAAGATGAACTGAATTTATTCCTTTACGTTTATGTGACAGCAAGAAAATAAAATATAAACTATATCCTTGCTAGCTTATGATCATACTATTTATATAATTTATAGGTGGACAATTAAAGTCAACCAGAAATCCCGACCAAAAAGGTTAATTTTGATCAAATTTAAAAGTAGTAAAAAGGTTCTTTTAAAAATAATGGATTGGACATAATGCAAACCCCAAGATATTCAAAGCAAAGACATTCAAAGCATTCACAATGCAGAAAAAGCTCCAACCTATTTAACTATCTTGAATAGGTCTTTACAACTCTTGAACCTTTTGTTATAAACTTTTATGCAATTTGATGTGTATTTTTTTAGATTTTATGTGATAGACCAACAGATAAAGACCAAGAAGCCGCAGGGAATAAATGCAAACCTACAAAGACATGGCCGTCATCTTAAATTGTCAGGCTGGGAAAGGATAGCGTTAATCTGGGAATTAGCCAACAGGTCCATGATAACAGGAGCTGCATAGATCTACAACTCAGACAGGAGAATCTGTTGACTCAACAACTCTTAGGTGTGCACTCCAGTAATCTGGATTTTATATGAAGAAAGCCATTATTAAAGGAAAGCCATGATAAGTCCAGTTTGCAGTTTCCTAAAAGTCATGTAGGAGACCCAGCAAACATGTGGAAAAAGCTTCTCTGGTCAGATGGGTCCAAACTATGGCCTAGTGACTCACAGACATACTACATCTGGCAGAAAACTTACACTGTACATCCTCAGCTCACCATGCCTAGGCTGAGTCCTGGTAGTGGCAGCATCATGCTGCGGGGATGCTTTTCTTAAGCAGAGACATGGCAGCAGGTTGGGCAAATAAAGGGTAATCCAGCAAAAACATATTACAGAGGCTTTTAAAGAGTGGAGGTCCACCTTCCAGAAGGACGACTCTAAGCCTAGCGTCAGAGATACAGGTGAAGGCTTGGAACAAAAGTCAAGAATTTGAACACCTGTGGCAAAACATGACATTGTTTGTCTAGAAAAGCTGCCCTTCCAGCCTGACTGAGTTTGATCAGTTTTATTAAAAAGCTTTGATCACTAGTATCACTTCAGTGTCCTATCAATCAGCTAATCCAGCAGTCAAAATGTTTTTGGGAAGTAACGCAGGCCAGGATACTGATAGTTGTCTCAGTCAACCCTTTAGACTGCGTGTGTAACCAGCTGCCAGGTAATGCCCATTTTGTGTTGTTGGATGTAGCCAGAAAAAAAAGCAGGTTAGTCAGAAACGGACAAAGAGCTAAAGACAATGACAGAAGGCAGCTCCTGGCACAGCCAGCATTGCCTATCCACAGACCATGCAGCCAGCCAAAAGAACAACTGCGGAGACTAAACTGTGTCGTACTGTATCTCCCTTTTCCATCAACTGCAAAAATAAAGCTGAACGTTATTAGGACAGTAAGACTGAAAAACACTACAGAGCGAGCGTGCGTTTCTCTTCTCCACACAAACACAGTGAGAAGAAAAAGATCTCGCAGTGCTGACTGACAACGATGCGCTGCAATATAGATGACGAGAACAAAGCTCCCCATAACAAACTCCAGTCATATTGAGACGATTTCCTTTTCAATAATGAATCGCCATCAGCGCGGCGCGTCAATACTGCCTCTGTGTGTTGTGTGAGGAGGTGAGGAGGGGGGCTGAAAAACATCTATCCTCAACGAGAACTAAACTTCTATATTTAATCTGCGCTGAGAACAAGCAGGCATGCAAAGTTAAAAACAAAACGGGGATGGCAAGCTAAAGCTTTATGTGGCATGCAAATCACATCCGGACCAACCGGGCTGCTCAGAGCCTATCCCCACATCTTTGTGATTGACGGGAATTTTAAGATGTGTAGATTATAAATATTTATAATTGACTCTATATTGACGTTGTTCTCTCTGTTTGGTGGAACTTGAAAAGGAAAGAAAGAATAAGAACTGAAAATTACCCCGAAAAAGAAGAAAGAACGTGACAATTCAGTTCGTCGTTGGTGCCGTCTTCAGATGATCCTTCTTGTGCGCCACATACTGTAGGACGTATGTTTTGTTCAGTGACCTGTTTTCTTTTTTGAAGACAGTAGTAACTTTCTGCAGTTATCAAGTTTTTCTGTTTGGCTGTTCTCAAAGGGGTCGGATCAGGCTTTGAAAATTCATCGTAATGCATATAAGTAAAGGTTATAGGTGGATGAGCCGGATCTCCTGAAACTGAAACAAACAGTGGTCTGTTGAACCACGGCTGAGTTTTAAACCCAGTTTCGAGTATTTAGGTGGAACTTCATTACTTTGCTAATGCCTGAGCCTGGCCAATAATGTGACGTCAGGAGGAGTAGAGGTTAAAGTGCCTGTGACATGAATGGTTTAAGATAAACTGAATGGAAAGATTACACAAAAAAAAAATTTTAATATAAATATACAGATTAAATAAATGGTTGTTGAGATACATGGTCACAAATCTTCCAAAAGCCTTCCAAAAAATTACTCCAAAGTGCACGATCTCTTCTCTCTGGACATTTTCATTGATTGCTATGAGGGGGCTGTCCTTATTTGTCATGTTGTCACGTTTTCTACATGGTTTAGGTCTTTGGAATGACATGACCAGCAGCAAAGTGTGCTTTATTTATTTATTATTATTATTATTATTTTGTGAGCCCTTTTTGTGTCAATTTGGCTTTATGTTGACCTGATGACAAACCGTCATCCACTTTCTGGTAGAGTCCTCCTGAGTTCCTAATGTAATGTGCTTTAACTAGAGGCTGTGGAAGAGAAACGGGCTCACAGCATCCCAGATCCTCCAGCATACCTAACAGAAGTCATTTTTCCACATGGTCAATGTTTGTTTCATGCCATGTTGACTAACAGTATTTGTTGTTGAAAATCTCAGTCCTCTAACCTTACCATAGCACAGAGTTCTTGTTATGGTCCCATTACTATTGAGCCACATTTATGTTTGTATTAGTTTCAATATACATTATCATCAATCTAATGTTATGCTAATACAATAGAGACTGAATAAATATACACAAAGGGCCCTTTGACGAGACTGAGATCCTTCTGTTCAATACCCTACATTTCATGTGGGTTTGGTGTGCAACAAAAGGGCAAATATAAAGAAACATTTCATTCCAGTTGTTAAGTATGGAGGAGGAACTTTGATGTTGTGGCTTAAAGGTACTCAATACTCAGAAGGCTGGGGTTTTCAAAATATCAAAAAGCCATGCTACTGCTATAAAATAACATCATCTTTAGCTCGTGTGCCAAGATGTGCAGGGGGTGAAGTACACCAAAGTACATATTAAAAAGTAAATATAACATCAGAATACATGTTACAATACTTGTGTGAAAATAAAATACATCTAAATTGCCTACATATATATATATGCATGTTTCTGATGCAGCTCATAACCCTTTCACTTCAAGTAATAATGATAATCTGCATTCGAAGGCTTGGAAGGCCAAACAACTTCCATGTGAAGGAAAAGCTGTAAACAGCTATACGATCTATACAAAGAGCAGCAGCAAGCAAAACAATTTAAGCATACGTTTCAATAAAAGTAGGCACAAGTTATATTTCTGTTATGCCTGCATCCTTTATTGTTCTTTGCTGAAATTTCAAATCAGAAGATGAAAAATACACATCAGACAAAGTATCAGAGTCTAGTTTGGCCCGGAAGGTAGGTACAGGAAACACTGAGCAGTACAGCAACTGTGTGGGCCCCCCACCTCTTAGAAATTGAAATAACTTTTGCCCTTTGATTGAGTTGCACTGTGTGAGCTCACAACACCGCATCGGTCTATCTAACTCTCTTTCAGCTCCACATCAAAAAAAAAAGGGAGCAGAAAACGCCGGACTGTACACACCGCGCACCCACCCACTTCTGATCCTCAAGTTTCCCTTTCCCCGCGCCCGGGCACGGCACTGCCCACCCCCTTTCATCAATTTTCCCGTTTGATTTCACCACTGGCCAAAACCAAAGTGTCCATTCTAAAGTTTTATGCCGGAAGACAGCGCATTTTACATCTAAAAGTTTCTGGGCTGCCAAACAAACACACAAAGCTTTATTGAAACCATGCGAAACCCCAAAGAGCATTAGGATTTAAAGTGAGCATGAAACCCAAACCCTTCAAGCAGATTAAATTCCAAATCAAGCAGGCCATGTAAATGATGTGGTGACAGGGGGCCCCTTGCAATTAGTATGCCTGGCTAGTGTTAAAGCAATTAGGCAAAACAGACGGCAAGAGCACCCGGGCTAAGCGCGGGAAGGGAGGAAGGACGGATATTTCCATATTGTTCTCCAGGACATGAGCGTGTGTGTGTCAGCGTGTGCGCGCGAGTACAGTTTGTTTGAGGTCGTCTGGCACTCGACTTGTTTGTGAATCTCTCTGAGGAAATCTGAGGTTAATGGGAGCTAGACGTTGTTTACTGACAGCCTATGCTTCCATTTAGGATAGCTAAGAGATGGGCGCGAGGTGCTAAATACTAAACGCACTCTTCCTTTTAACCAAAAGGGGGGGGGGGGGGGGATGAAAAGGAAACTTAAAACATAGAGCCCCATGTCGCTTTGGAGAATGGCATAAATAAAAAAATAAAAATCACAAAAACATTTAGCGGTAAACAAGCCCAGAGCGGCACCAGCAGATGCCGCATTGGGGAAAAATAAATTTCAAAAAGACGACTCATTTGAGCAAATCTCTCAGGTGGAGCCATCAAAAGCCCCGTCGGTTTGTACACGGAGAAGTGGCAGAGACGGACCACCTTGAGACGAGGAATCGTTTCGAGTTTAAATTACTCAAACAAGCATGCCGGGGAATGGCGTTTAATGCTTGATGTTTCCCAAAGGAAACTGCGCTGGATGCCTTTAGTTCAAACACAAGAGTTTCTGATTTACAGACAGCACAACAACAAAAAACACACACACTACAGCGCACAAGGAAGTTGAACACAGTGGGATGAGGCTCTTTAGGGATGTTAAGTGGGACAGTGGCTGTTTTTCTCCATGCAATGTGGGACAGTAAACCTTGACAACGAGGAGTTGGGTGGGAAAAATGGCTGTTATTTTATTACAAATATGTTTACAATTTACTGTGAACAGACAGTCTGCAGTGTTTGCATAAGATCACTAACAGATACTTAGAAGTCACATTCAGCGTCTTCCAGCTACAAGCAAGTTGTCCAGGTCTTGAAGTTTGGAAAGGAGCCCCACATCATCACACTACAACCACCGTGTTTGACTGTTGGTACAATATTCATTTTCTAAAGTACTCTGTTAGTCTTATGCCATAAGTAACTGGATGCACACCTTCCAAAATATTTGACTTCTGTCCCAACAGCCCACAGAACATTTTCATAACAGTCTTGGCGATCAAACAATGTTATTTGGCAAATATGAGACAAAGCTTAAGGTTTGATTTGGTTAGCAGTGGTTTCACTGTGGAACTATCCCATGGCTTTCTTATTGTTGAATCATGACTCAGTACCCCTTTCCAGATCTATGGAGGTTTCCATCAACATTTTTTTAATGCACATCTTGAAGTATCGCGTTGGACAAGGTTGATGGAAACGGCAACATTCTAAATAAGAAGAGTTTTTTTATACTAGCCTGAGGTGGTTTTTGGCTTTTTCAAAAAAAGAGTTGATGCGCAAAACGAGAGATGAAAACACATTTGCCGAATAAGCTATGACGTAATGAACATTTACCTTACATGACTGATCAGCTGTTTCCGCTGTCCGCCGCCTTCCCAGCTATTACCGTAATGCGACGAGAAATGTTCTTCTTTCTCTATGTCTCCAGACAGCATGTAACATCACAAGTGCCATTTGACATGACAGAACAATTACAGCTTGCCCGGTAGCGGCACATTTCTGAAAACCCCTTTCCATTTTTCTCAGTTACGCATTCCGTGCCAGTTTGCAACCTACTTCCTCTTTATCACGGCAATGCGTAACTTCAACTTCTTACGAAAATACGCTTTGTGTAGCCGGGTTAATTTGCCTCAAATCAGTACGTGGACACAGGCCTGATTAGCATTTTCTTTTGTTTCTTTTCCAACATTTTAAAAGTTTGCTCTCAATTCACGACAGTTGCATGAAAACGTAGCTAGTGATATCCTTGCTCACCTTAGAATTTCCTCAGGTCTGGGGATGTATGAGGCCTTCTGAGATCTTTTAGTCTACCCCAAGGTGCCAGACATGTTTCCTTTAGGCATTTTATTTGATTCAACAAGTTAGGCAGTAATCAGGCCTTGGTTTGGCTACCGAAATGAAACTCACATTTCCAAAAGAATGTGAATAGTTGCAATTAATTCCCAATCTAACAAGGCAGTAAAAAAACAGTGGATAACTCCAAGGAGGCAGAGACTTTTTCATAGGACCTTTTCCTCTTGTACTTGAAAATAAGCAACTGGAGTTACCCAAAAAAAATAAATGTCACATGCTTGAATTATATAAAACTTGCAGACTTAATTTTCTCCCCGTCTGATATTAGTCAACAATGCTTTTCATAAAAGGTTCTAATTAAGCTCTTTGTAGCATATTTGTGTATTTTCCCCATCACAGTTTCTTCTCACTTCACTGTGAAACGTGCAGAAACAACAAAAAACAAATCCAAACCATCAGGCGGAACATACACAGTATACACTGTGCGTGTATGTGAGTGTGTGTGTCAGGGGTTGCTTAGATACCACCTCCCTCGTGCATGCTGAAGTGAGACCTAATTACAAAACTAATTTTGTACCATAGCAGGGTAAATAATAAACTGGATTTTTTGAAAAACTAATAAACTGCAGCTGTTGGATTTGAAGCGCAGTACAGACAAACAAACGTGTGCAATAGGAAGGCAAAGGATTAGAAATTGTGAATTTGATTGCTTCAGTTTGCCTTATGATACAGACTCTATTACCTTTTAAAGTACACTTGAGATAAAAAAAGTTTAAAAAACATCACCTAAGCACATGGAAGATGCATTCAGAACAAAGGCATGAGTCAAAACTGAATAATTAGAACATCATTGCTTTTGCATATCTTAACTTTGCAATGTGCTCTTAAAAGATAACTCCGACAGAGAAAATGTTTTTAAGCAATAGAAATGAAAAACAGAACTAATGTGCAATAATCAACAAAAATCGAGATTCAACCGATTCTCCAAGATGAGCAGTAATTAGCTCCCATTTAAGTCACCGTCATGAGTGTGTGCCATGTAGTACAATCTATCAGCCTATGTAGCACCATATGGTCGACATGGCCTTCGGGCTTTGTGGGAATTACTTCATGGAAAGACAAGCAGGTGAGGCAGTGTTTTGTTTGAAGCACACAGCAGGCTTTGTACACGGACGAGGAGAAAGAAAGAGAGAGACAGAAAAAAAGGATTTCACGAAGAGACAGAGACTCATCAAAAAGTAGGTTCAAACCAGACGGATAACATCACAAACGCTAGAAAACTGAGCAGCGCCATGAAATCTGGCAGGTGGCCAAGTGAAACAAGTGACATCATGCAGCAGACTAATGTATCCCAGTAACGCAATACTCTAAAGAAAAAAATAAAAAATAAACAAAAGATATGTGCCAAATGGTTCTTAGGGTAACTATTGACGGAGAGGCGGATGATATTTGACATCACAGCCTGGATTCTGTTCGTATGGGAGCTCGTTTTCCCCTCTGATAACATTAGAAATGTGTTTAGGTTTAAGGGGCTTTTGAGAAATAGAAAGAAGGCATTCTAATAAACTTTTTTAAACATGAAGAACAAGCTTATTGGACTTCTGCAACATGACAGTTGGGCACAATCTCTGAACTTTGCTTAAAGACAAGCATGCAGCAACGCAGGGCCTTCTGTTGTGATTTAGGAGAACATGTCGCGTTTCATGACTTGATGCAGCACCTGAAATCCATTACAATTCAAAGTAGTTAAGTTTATTAGAAGGTTTTATGTACAAAGCATTTAAAGATTAGCTCAGAACAACGACCCTTTTAAGACACTCGGAACAACTTAGGGTAGGTTAGGGTTGTTTTTTTTTTTTTATAAATAAAATGCTCTGGAACTCTAATGGTAATACTTCCTAAACTGTCGTACATGTACAGCTGGTACTCTGAAGAAATGTGGGTATCCAATAGTTATAAAATAAATATCAATCAAATTTCCGCTGTAAGAAACAGAGTAAGGAAACAGAAGTGGGAAAAAAGGGAATTGTTCAAGCAGATTCCTCTTTGGTTTGATCTAAAGTCGCTTAAAAGACAGATGCAGTGTTATCCACTTGAAGAACTCCAAGCTAAGAGTGAA
The DNA here is from genome assembly GCA_037039145.1 of Fundulus diaphanus. Lineage (NCBI taxonomy): Eukaryota > Metazoa > Chordata > Actinopteri > Cyprinodontiformes > Fundulidae > Fundulus > Fundulus diaphanus. The sequence continues at coordinate 17,789,178 of CM073144.1, forward strand.
CCGGGAACACGAAGCGGCGGCCATTTATCCCAAAATTTTTCTATCGCTCAAGTTGGAAAATGGATCTGGATCTTACATCATCGCTGCTGTGATCAAAGACAGGCTAACCTCTTGCAGGAATAAAGGGCAAAACCAATGTATTTATTTTATGCACTGTACTCTGCACCTACATGTTAACTAACAGATGTTGGATGAACTGCAGCTTAATGAGACACAAACAGACATACGTAAGTGTGATAAATCGACCAAGTAAAAACGGAACTCTTGATCAGAACACATCCTTTAAACATCAGTGACTAATGCTAGTATGTAATGCTAATGTTTTTCCTATTGTGTTTTTATGGTAAAACAAAGTAAAAAAAAAAGGCCTGTTCTATTGACATTTTAAAATGGATCTACAGAAGGCAATAAGACAGTTTGGAAATGTTGTGTTTGCTGAGGTAAAATCTGTTAATAAAAAAAAAGTTTGAGAACCACTGGGATTTAACGATTAGTCCAAGAGTAGCGTACCGCAGTGTCACTCCTAAAATTGCCTGAAGTTACATTCACTGATTTTAGGGAAGAAGGTATCTGGGAAAATGGCATGTTAAATCAAGTTTACTATTTTCAAGTGCAATACATGTATCGTTTGCCATGGGTGAATAGGTGATTTTTTTTAATCAGTTAGGATTTCCCATTCTGATTTCAATGTTTAAAGAAAATGCTGCATAAAGAGCCACCAGCTCTTGTTCTCAGTTTACATTCACCCACTTTCATCTTGGGATTCTTAACATTGTTTCCCTTCAGTAGCTTTAGATCAAACCAAGGATAATAATCATGATAATAGTTTTCCAGGAATATAGTATTTTTTTAAACGCTTGCACTTATATCTGCTATTGACCATCATTCCTTTAAAACGCTCCTATTCCTCTACCCTCCAAAAAAAAAATAAAAAAAAAATGGATGTCCATGGACATTTTTGTTATGGTTGCTGATGAAAGGATTGGAAAAGCATTTTTGAAATTTGACTTTAGCTTTATTCAAATATAGCTTAAACAAAAGGGTATTGAGAGTAAGGCTCAGTTTTTTTAAAATAGGTTTATGAAGCTGCAGAAGAACAAATTTGGACTCAGATTTGTTTGCTCTCACCTGTCACATGGAGCCATTTCCTGATTTCCTGACTATCATGAACAAGGTTCAAGCTTAGAAACAAAGGGCCCGCTAACAAAGCTTCCCATAGAGAATTGACTGTGGACTTGGTTGCTATTTACATACAGATGCACTGGCAGGAATTTGCATAATGTTTTTTGTAGCTGGGTGCTCAGGGGAGCAGCATTGTAACATATTGGTGCCTAATGAACTCTGAAAAAAAAATTGATTTTCCACAGAGTAAATTAAGAAATGCATTATAGCTGTTAAAGCAATCTGGGGGGAAATCGGAGCTTTCCACTACTAAACTACACTTGATAAGTAATAAATTACATGTTACACTTATTTGCTTTTATTCATGCTAATTTTGCCCAATTAATGTATGACCAGAGTTCTGAGGGTAGCCACTGGAGATTCAATTATTTATTGGATATTGGTGTGTATGTAAATGCTTTTGTTGCATTGTTAGCATATGGTGTGTCTGAATAAAGTGAAGATGTGTTTTTGTGTACACGTGTTATGCTACAATAGTTCCCCTGGTTTGGTATGAACTATGCTTCTTTAAATTGTCATGGCAAAATTAACTTTCATTTTCATTAATCACAGAAAATGAACTGTTTCCAAACAAGACCAAACGAGTTTAAATTGCAAAGTTTGTCCGTTTTTGTTTGAGAATAAGATCCCTTTGGTGTATCTATCGTTTTTCTGCTCTATTTCTAGCTTTCTTGAACCTAAAAAAAAAAGTGGAGCAGTTCCCTGTAATGAAGAAGTCGTGTCACTCATCTGCGGGACGTTTTCCTTAAAGAACTGGCTACCCGCAATAGGCTTAGGATCAAAGAAGAGACCGGAGATGACCACTCTCTGCTGCTTCATGTTTCAAAAACTAGAAATTCATTTTTTACCCAAGCAAAATCTATGTCTTTCAGCTCAGCAAAAAAAGATAACTAAGGAAGAGATAAGTCCTCCATCTTAGCTATTTGTGCAAAGATGCTGGTTGTTCATTGCTCCTTATTTCTGTTTTTTTTTTCCAATTAATACAAGGTTTGGAACATTGAAATACCATTTTAGAGATACCAAATAGGTACACGGTGGTGGTACTTGCGTGAATGACGCCCTGAGAGTGCCCCCAATACTGCCACCCCCCAATCAATGAGAATGTGACAATTAGATTCTAGGGTGGGATGAAATACAATGCAGTCCTACACAAAGCTCCTAGGCTAGCTGAACTATTTTTAGCAGGGGTTGTCTACTAAACAATTGGGGATGTGAACTTCCTATTGACTGCATGTATTAAACCAATAGAAAATGTCGGTGGTGTTGCATGGAGGTGATAATAATAATAATAATACATTTTATTTCAAGCGCCTTTCAAAGCACTCAAGGTCACTGTACATGTAAAAACAATAAATGGTAAAAGCAGTCGTCATAATTAAAAGAAACAACACAAATTACACAGAGGAAAGTAATTTAAAATCATAATGAAAAGGCAATCTTGAACATGTGGGTTTTGAGTTTGGATTTGAACACGGGTAAAGACTCGGTATTGCAGATGTCAGGGGGGAGAGAATTCCAGAGTATGGGCGCAGAACGTGAAAAAGCTCTGCTCCCCATAGTTTTAAGACGGGCTGAAGGAACAACTAAGTGAGTGGTAGAAGAAGATCTAAGAATGCGGGAGGGAATAGAAATTTGAAGTAAATCAGAAAGGTATGGAGGGGAGAGATTGTGAATAGCTTTAAAAGTAAGTAGGAGGATTTTGAACTGAATTCTATACTTCACAGGTAGCCAGTGGAGCTGCTGCAGGACTGGGGTGATGTGATGGAAAGAGGGGGTTCTAGAAATGATGCGAGCTGCTGAGTTTTGTACTGACTGAAGCTTGTGAATGGATTTTTGAGGAAGACCGAAAAGAAGAGAATTACAGTAATCAATGCGGGAAGTGACCAGACTATGAACAAGAGTGCAGGTGGAGCTAGTGGAGAGAGAGGGGCGAAGGCGATTGATATTGCGTAAGTGAAAGTAAGCGGAGCGGGTGAGGTTATTAATGTGAGAGGAGAAGGACAAGGTACTATCAAGGATGACACCCAGACTCTTGACCTGAGGTGAGGGGGAAATTATGGAGTTGTCAAATGAAAGGGAGAAACTGTCAGCTTTGGATAAAGTAGATTTTGTTCCCACTAAGAGGATTTCAGTCTTGTCATTATTCAATTTAAGAAAGTTGGAGGTGAACCAGGATTTTATTTCGGTTAAGCAGGAGATTAATGAAGGAGGTGGGAGTGAAGAGTTTGGTTTACAAGAAAGATAGAGCTGGGTGTCATCCGCATAACAGTGAAAATTGATGTTGAATTTCCTAAAGATATTGCCAAGGGGGAGAATGTAGATGATAAAGAGTAGGGGTCCTAGAACAGAGCCTTGGGGAACACCGGTGGTAACTGGAGAGGAGTTGGAACGATATGACTTAATCTGAACAAATTGAGTGCGGCCAGAAAGATAGGATTGAAACCAGGCTAGGGGAGTGTGAGTGATGCCAATTGTATAAAGTCGATGGAGTAGGGTAGAGTGTGAAACTGTGTCGAAGGCTGCACTTAGATCAAGAAGAATGAGGATGGAAATTAGACCAGAGTCAGCTGCTATTAAAAGATCATTGATTATTTTTAAGAGGGCGGTTTCAGTGCTATGACGGGGACGGAAGCCAGACTGGAACTGTTCATAAAGGTTGTTGTGAGTTAAGTGAGAATGAAGTTGAGAAGCGACTGTTTTTTCCAATATTTTTGAAATAAAAGGTAAATTTGAAATTGGCCTGAGATTATTGTAATTGTTGGGATCTAGTCCAGGTTTCTTCACAATAGGAGTGATAACAGCAGTTTTGAAAAGAGATGGAACAATTCCAGAACCAAGAGAGGAGTGAATGATGGCAGTTATGAAGGGGAGAAGAGCGTGGAGGCAGGATTTGACCAGGGCAGACGGGATAGGATCAAGTGGGCAGGTGGGAGATTTAGATTTGTTGATAAAATCAGAAATATCGGAGAGGGTTGGTAGATGAAAGCTGCAAAAAGGCTGGCAGGGTGAAGGGGTTATAGGGGAAGGGGGTGACAGGATAGGAGGCAGGCACTGGTGAATTATTTTGATTTTATCATTGAAAAACTGCATAATCGAATTGCAGGCGTCAGTTGAGCATAGGTGGGGAGGAAGAGAAGCTGGGGATTTGAAAATATTGTTAAACACCAAAAACAGAGTCCGAGAATTACTTTCGTGTGAGCAGATCAGGTTGGAGTAGTAAGTGGATTTAGTTTTAGTGATTAGTTCTTTGTATTGAGTTATCTGAGTTATATACATTTCGCTGTGAATTGTTAAACCGGTTTTCTTTTTAAGTCTTTCAAGTTGACGGCACTTAGCCTTCATGGTCCGGAGTTCGGGGGTAAACCAGGGGGCGGAGTGGGAAAAGGTGACAGTCCGGGATTTTGTTGGGGCAAGGAGGTTCAAAATATCATTTAAGCAGTTATTGTATTGAGATGTCAGTTCATCCGGTGAGGAAGAAGGATCCAGGATTAAAGTTCTTAGGATGTGTGAAGATAGAGTGTTCAAGTTAATGTTCTTAATGTTCCGGTATGAAAGGAGCCGTGGGGTCTTTGCTGTGAAGAGACGAGGGGAAATGCTGAATAAAAGGAGGAAATGATCAGATATGTGAAGATCCTCAGCTGAACAGTTAGAGGGGGTGAGACCAGAGCAACAAATTAGGTCAAGAATATGACCTTTAGAGTGTGTTGGAAAATTTGAAAACTGATCAAAACCAAAATTATCCAGACAAGATAGAAAATCTCTGGTGAGGGGAAGGTTAATATTGTCCATGTGAATATTAAAATCCCCCACCAATATTACATTGGGTGAGAGAGAGGAGAGGAGGGTTAGAAGATCTGTTAGTTCATTTAAAAAGTCACTGTGTGGCTTGGGGGGGCGATAGACGGCCGCAACAATGGTAGGTGTAGGGCCAGAAAGTGTACAGGACAGGCATTCAAATGAGCTGTAGGAAGGCACAGTGACGGGAACCACTTTCCATTTCTCGTTGTAGAGTACCGCGAGACCGCCTCCTCGGCGCGTCACGCGGGGCTGGCAAAGGTAAACAAACCCAGGTGGAGTGGAGTCATTTAGTTGTGAGTAGTTATTAGGCTGTTGCCAAGTTTCCGTTAGAATGAGAAAGTCCAGTTCACGGTCAACAAGGATATCTTGGACGAGATGACCCTTGTTTGTAAGCGAGCGGATATTGAGGAGACCGAAGTTGAGGGTGATGTTTTGGAGTTTGACTGGAGGCTTAGCCGACCTAGCTGGGCTGGCTAGCACGCTGTGGTTCACAGTCCGATGGGATTTACGTTGAGAGCGGCGAGTTGTGGACCAGTAGGATTTAACAGGTTTGGAGTCGCTGGGATGGAAGAGTCGGCGAGATCCGCGGTGTGTGTATTTCCGGCGGGGTAGGAGAGCAATATCAGGGTAGAGGTTTAAAGATGCCGGCGGAGGTTCAGTCAGAAGTGAGCGGATGCGGAGGAGCTCTGTTGCGGTGTACTGGATTAGACCAAATCCAGGACGGAGAAGAGGCAGCATGAAGATCAGGATTATTACGGTCCAGGTGAAAATCTGTGGAGGCCACATCATTTGTAGCAGCAGCTGGTCCGGAGGGTCGAAGGGCTGGATAGAGAGGCAGGTAAGATTACACTTTTGCCGAAACTTGACGAAGCATGAAGAGTATCCGTAACAAAGTTTCAGAGTAGCTCCAAGCGTTGGGTTGTGGAGGATTGTTAATTTAGTCCATGAAATTATTCACAAAAAATTGTAGAGCACAGCTGTCGGAGAGTAGCGGCGCCAGAAATCACGCCAGCGTCCACTCACGCGAGAAGGCCCATGCTCTCTCAGCCTGTGAGCTTGCTGAGGTTCAAGGTAACCAAGGTGGCTTTATTGGAAGGCTATTGAGTTTATGTCAGGCCAGCTTGCTCTCCAAACAAGCACAGTGATAAAATGGTCATTAAAATTAGCATCTCCATAAAGCTCGTCAGCAGAAGGAAGCATGGAGTGCTCTAAGGTTTGATGGCAGAAAGTTGCTCTTACTTTTGATTTGATAAAACACAGTGGTGCAAAACAAGTAAACGGCAAGACTCCCCAAATCCTCACCAACTGTGGGAACTTAATGAACCTTAAGCAACATGGATGCTGTGCCTCTGCACACTTCCTTGAGACTTCATGACATGATATTCTTTCTTAAAATTACCTTTAAAGAATCTGACAGAGAATTGAAAAAAAAGGGGCTTTTCTTAGCTACAATACAGACATATGTAATAGATCACTGTTTGCAATGAAATGCGTTAATTTCAGTTTTTGAATTACATTACATTAAATGAGATTCTAATTTTTCCCTGAATAAGACAGATGGTCAACCTTTAGCTGTGTTCAAGTTCTTTTTGATGCAACTTTTTTTTTTTGCCCTCATGGATTAATTTCTGTGTTTCGTTGCTTCTTCAGTCTCTCTGGTCGTCCCTTTGTTTCCCGCTGCAGTTTTATACATGTAGTTTGTCTTCAGGGAATTCAGTTTTTTTTTTCCCCAATTTGAGTCTCTTTCTTGGAAGTCCTTTGAGAGGTTGATTGCTTTGGAGTTTTCCTCTCAACATTTGGACATCTACACATATGATGGCAGCAAACTGAAAGGTATATCATGCCATCTTCCTAAAGGAAGTTGTACACCCCAAGATGGCAACAGTGAATGCTATCCAGCTTCCAAGCACTCACAAATGATGCATACTTTGCAAACTTTGACATCATGTCTGCCCATCAGAACATACTCCTGATCTCTGTAAGGCCATAGCCGATCAAGATTCTGATTAGAGGCTTTCTAACTAGTTTAATTCATTTTTCCAACAAGTTTCCATGTTCTGAAGAGGCGTAAATTTACCTTTTATGCTTTTAGAGATTAAACCTTATATAGACTCTTCTATTGTATCTGTGACTATAACAGCTGCCTATGATTTGAGGGCATAAGTTATGTCACAGCCCACTTTGTGCATTACCCTTATTCCGATTTGTATCTATCATATGCTAAAAAAGATTATATAGGACCGGTTTTACAATTTATTTTACTTCTTTACCCTTTCTTAGATGTGCTGAATGTTTCAGGGTTTTTTTTTCTACCTTGCTTGTAAATGTTATGGAGCTGTACAATTGGGGACAACTTTGTTAAAGAATATATGTTGTGTACCTTTAATTAACAATATAACCTTGTTGTGACATTGTTTTCTTTTGTTACAGAAAATAAGTCAAACATAATAATAGACCTTTTATATTTTTCACATATATTTGTTTATTGTATTTTTTACAACTTCATCAACAGCTGCTATCGGGTAAAAAAAAAATCAACAGAGCAGACAGGAAGCATAACTGGCATTACTTTTTCAGAAACACAGCCACTTTCAGAGAAAACAACAAATAGAGATGCAAAACATCACTTGCTGCTTTCAGACATTTTAACTTGCAAGACATTTTAAAGTGCAAATTCTACCTCCTTTGTTTGGATTTTGACCAAGGTATCATCCATTTATCTAAACCAGTGGCTCGGTGGTGTTCCCTTCAAGGAGTTAAGGGCTTTTTTTCCACTTCCCCCATAGAGGTTGGACACAATTGGTGACACCTGAGATCCCATGGCACAACCATGCTTGTGCCATGCTTCCGTCTGTTAAAACTGTCGTTATATTTTAAATATGTGGTGGACAGGCAGAGGTCCTGCAGTGCACAAATCTGATATCTTCTGTCTGTCTTCTTTTGTTGTGGAGTTGAGTCTTATGACGCTTGGATAAAGGTTTTGTCTTAATCTTGAACTGAACCGAATATGGTTCCTGTACTCTGCAGGTTTCCCAGATATCTTCTCATATTCACATGCAATAATAAAATGTATTTCTATAGGGGTTGTTATCAAAGCTTTTTGCGCAAAAGGTACAACTCCAGCCCTAGGACTTTGGAGGGGTTAAAACTCCCAAGAGGTATTGCTTCAGAAGTTGTGGAACTGATTTTCTTCCCAGATATTTGCCCCGTTGCAAACAGTTTGGCTTATGATTTATTCAATGAGTTGATTCAGTTACAGCTCTGTTGTCTGGATGCTGGCATTTTACCGAAACGAACGAAGGAAAAAATATAAAAAGAAAAAGTTTCAGAAACTGGACTGTTCTTGGCATGACATATGTAGACACTGAATGGCCACTTTATGCACCTTTATCTCTTTCTTTGGGTTCCCGCTATAATCGTAAGCGTTTGCATTTGTGGGTGAGTGCTTGTGAATGTCTGAGTGATAGAATTAAATCCAGAGTCTTTTGGGACTTCCTGACAGAGGCCCATTTGTCTGAGGCTGAAAACTCTCTGACTCTTTCAGACGCACAAACAGACACACTTGTAGAACTTTTGGCAGCTGTTCCCTGCTTCCTTCCCTCTCTTCCCTTCCTTTGCAAACCGAATGAGTCATTGTTTACTGGCACTTCACTCTGGTGTCCTATCACCCGGCGCTGACGCCACTTTTTCCATTCAATCACAACCCTCGCATGTGGTGACACGACACCAGGCCTGGCCTTGCACTTCCTCCTTGAGCTTTATTCTGGGTTTCCTGCTATCGTCCACTTGACAATCTAACAGCAGGATGCACATTTGTGGAACTTCTATCTGTGGTTTAGATTTCAAGCATGTAGAAAATATTTTTTTGTGCCGAGGTGTGACTCATTTGATTCAGTTCTACCACCAAAATAAAAGATGGAACTAAACTGTAACAACTGCCTTTTAAAATTGGAAAATTTTAATTCTGCTATCTCACTGAAAGATTTAAAACAGACATAAATGGGTTTCAGTGAATATTTGGCAAAGCTGCTGCTGGAAACATGTCCTGTTAAATTACGTTTTTGTTTCTCCAGTAGGAGAACACACACACACACACACACTCAGGCCCCTGCCTGGATTTAAGTCGTTAATAGGCCCTGGGACCTGACAATGTCTCCCCTTTTTGCCTGAGCGCGTGCGTTGACCAACTGTCCCCATCTTTACTTTAAAAGCTGGAGTACCTTGACGGGTACTCCGGCTTTCTCGCACAGTCCAAAAACATGACTGTTAGGTTAATTGGCCTCTCTAAATTCTCCTTAGGTGTGAGTGAGTGTGTGTGTGAATGGTTGTTTATCTCTGTGTTGCCCTGTGATAGACTGGCGACCTGTCCAGGGTGTACCCCGCCTCTCGCCCATTGACACCCCTCACGACCCCAACAGAATTAAGCGTGTTGGAAAATGGATGGATGGATGGATGGATATATATATATATATATATATATATATATATATATATATATATATATATATATAGCATGGTGGAGGACCTGTAATGCTGTGACCCTGTCCCTCTTTAAAAATTCTGGTCGGCTCTTCCAGAAAACTAAGAAACGATAGCCTGTCCAAGCAGAATTGTGATCCAATTTCCAAACAACGTCAGCTATGTTCTAAGGCTTTTTCAACCTTACAAAAACCTGTGTGATGAGCTGAAGAGAGGACCCATGACTATGGATGATCCCTCTTCTTGTATGCTTTAACCTTGTTAAATGTCGCAGAACACCAACTGCTGTCCTTCTGGTTAAATATTGACAGAACTGATACCAATAATTGAGCCAGTTATTTAGCGGAAAACAAATATTGCTTAAACAAATACTCAAATGACAGATTGGGTCTCAATAATACTGAGAGATTATGCTAGTTATTTTTATACAACTTTACAAAAAAAGGTCACAAATCTCTTAGAAAAATTTTAGTTTTACCACAAAGATTGCCAGGAATGTCAGGAAAAAAGAAAGACAGTGTAAACGAGATGACGGTCTGTTCGTGGAAACTGAAAATAAGTTTACTTTGTTTCTCCTCTTTTAAAAAGTGTTCCCTCATTCCTTAGGAGACCGCTTAACACCCACCCCCAACAGACCCAAATTAAAAAGCTTAGCTTGCGATACCTTTTCTGAGTAAATTAGAGAAAACAAAATCTTCAAGATTAGACAATTAAGTGGCACATTAGTCCAAGACTTAATTAAAAGATAGTGAGGCCGGCAGTCTTTAAGGATACATGGAGGTGACGGGAATGTTTAAACAACAGATTGAACAAATGGCACTTATTAAAAACTTGACTGCGAGTCAATTGACACTTTGCATATCCTCTGCACCTTGAGCTACACAAACACAGTGTCAGCTCCCTCGGTTCCTGCTATGCAAATCTCCAGGCCGAGGCAAAGCGAAGAAACGTGCTCGTCACACAACATCCCTGCCTGGAACGTCAAGATGTCCTCCTACAATCGGCAGCTTATGCTATGGCAACCGAGGAGAAGACATAACATTTGGCATATCACACTCTCTGCACGAGTCATGAATAGTGATGATCAATGTTAGGAATGAAATTCACAAAACTTTTAAGACGCATCTGGTTCAAGAACCGTGTGTTTGACTTATTCTCGCCAACACACACTTTAGCCGAGAAGTGTGTGTGTGTGTGTGTGAGTTGTGTCAGCTTCCCTACGGAAAGCATCCTTAATTAAACCTTTTGTTCTGTCGAAATGACAAAAAAAGTAGAGCGAGGCAAGCAAAAGGCAGTTATTGTGTCAGAGCTCCGAAAACGGAGGTGCACTAAAACATCACAGTTCACCGCTTGTGTTGCCATTTCAGCGTCACTTTCCATCCTGGAACAATGCGACGGCTGACAGCTCACACCCAAGAATTATCACGCTAAACTGAATTATTTCTGCCACGTGTTAATTTATTAACAACCTGTGCGCTCTCTAATGTTGCCCGCATTTGCATATACATTTTTAACTTGCCAGCCCGACCGTACTCTTTGTGTGTGTGTTTGGGGGGGGAGGAGGTTTGAAGAATGTGGTCAGAGGAGCGAAGGAAGACACATATCTGGCATACGTCCGCAGGGCACACATTCTTTAGGGCAGGTATCTGGTCTTCATTACCTTGCAACATGTGAGGTGGTATCTTCAACGTAAAGCCTCCTTTCCTTCTTCCTCCTGATGACTTCCCTTCTCAGTCTCCTAAAAACAACAAGAAAAAAAAGTACAACTTTGACTTGTGCTTTCAGGTGGCTTAAAAAAACCCAGCAAGCTGGCTTGTTTAGGTGGCTCCTCAGAACTGTTCTGTCAAAGAGGAGCAAACATGCAGTATTTATAATCACCAATGGACTCACATTCAAACACTGCCAAACGTGGCTGCTCAAAAGTGTTTTCCCGTCTGGAAATCAAAGATTTTACACAGTTTTTGTTCTTCAACTTGTACCAAACATCCATCCATACATCCATCCATCCATCGTCTTCCACTTATCCGGGGTCAGGTCGCGGGGGTAGCAGCTTCAGTAGGGAGGCCCAGACGTCCCTCTCCCCAGCCACTTGGGCCAGCTCCTCCGGGGGAATCCCAAGGCGTTCCCAGGCCAGCCGAGAAACATAGTCCCTCCAGCGTGTCCTGGGTCTCCCTCTGGGTCTCCTCCCGGTGGGACGTGCCCGGAACACCTCACCAGGGAGGCGTCCAGGAGGCATCCTAACCAGATGCCCGAGCCACCTCAACTGGCTCCTCTGGAGCAGCTCTACTCTGAGTCCTCCCCGGATGACTGAGCTCCTCACCCTATCTCTAAGGGAGAGCCCAGACACACTACGGAGAAAACTCATTTCAGCCGTTTGTATCCGGGATCTCTTTCTTTCGGTCACGACCCAAAGCTCATGACCATACATGAGGGTAGGAACGTAGATCGACCGGTAAATCGAGAGCTTCGCCTTTTGGCTCAGCTCTCTCTTCACCACAACGGATCGGTACAGTGCCCGCTTCACAGCAGACGGCGCACCAATCCGCCTGTCGATCTCCCGCTCCATATTCCCCTCATTCGTGAACAAGACCCCAAGGTACAAGCACATCCTCCCCAACCCGGAGAAGGCACTCTACCCTTTTCCGGCTCAAGACCATGGTCTCGGCTTTGGAGGCACTGATTCTCATTGTACCAAACACATGATGCAAAAGCAACATTGAAAATGACTGAATCTTAATTCACTTTTTTTTTTCTTTTTCTTTTTTTTACATATACATTGAACAACAGATGTTTGCAGAAATGAAAAGCTGCTGAAAAAAGTAGAGCCAGCAAACTTAAAATTGAACACAGAGGCAGTTAAAGTGTTGGCATAGAATAAAATGTGCCATTTTCTTCCGTTTCCTGATACAAATAAAACAAAAATCTGCTATTGACACTGCAAGGCAACCTCACCCACCATAAACAAACAATCTATATAAGATTATTAAAATAATTTTAAAAATACTTTTTAAATGTTTTTTATTAAATTAATTTAGGTAATTTAGTCGAAAATAGAGTCTCATTTTAAAGAGCCAGTTAGGCCGTGGGCCAGAATCTGTAGGATGACTTTTCGTATGAACTGTCAGGGGGCAACTTTCTTGCACCTGGATAAGTTGCTACACATAGCAGTGATCTCAAAACACCAATGTTCCCACATTTTCACTTGCACATTAATAAGTTTAAGCCGATAAAAAATCGAAACTTTTGCGCTCTGGTCCAAGAGGTCACGTGATTCGAGTTTTGCTGCTCAACCAATCAGATCGCTGTATTGTCAGCTGTGCGAGTTCAACCAGTTCATCATGGCTGCGCCCATAAAGTGTTGTATGCATCCGTAGAAAGCCCAATGATACCATTTTCTGGTGCAAGTTGGCAGAGATCTAGATTGCAAGGTAAAATAAATAGCCCAGTCTATACATCCATTAATTTTCCTACACGCTTATCCCTGCTGGGATCGTGAGGGTGCTGGTGCCTATCTCCAGCTTTCAATGGGCGAGAGGCGGGGTACAACCTGGACAGGTCGCCAGTCCATCGCAGGGCAGAAATAGCCCAGACTTTTGCCCAATTTACTGTGACATCTACGCCTGCCTGCCGCCTGCAAGTACTCTCTCTGCTGTGCTGCTGGTTCTGCTGCTACTCCACCGCTCCAAGAACTCTCATTGCCATGCTGCTGGCTCTTCCTGGATCCCAGCGCCCTCCTCGTCACCCCTGGAGGTTTCCTGGCTCCCAGCATACACCTGGCTCCACAGCACAGCACCCGCAGCTCCTGTGGTCCTTCATCCTCCTTCCCGTCTGCCCGCTCCTGTCTTAACCATCCACCTGTTCCATCCCGGTAATAGACTCTGGTGCTCATCCTCCACTATTCATCTAACCTTCAATAAACTCTCAGAACTAAGCTCCGTGTGTGGTGTGTGTTCGGGTTCGTCGTGACAAATCATGACAAATGTGTTTCTGAAATCTATTCCGTTAAAGTGTTTTCTCAAGTGAAACCAAAGGGTAATGTTTGATTATTTTACCCTCCTTTCAACAGTTCCGGTGTAACAAAAAAAAAAAAAAAAAAAAATCTATGAGCGGTCATAAAAATGATCAAGGCATAGATTACATGAAAATCTACCTGTATTTTACATGGCAAATACTAAAAGAACTAAAAGCAATACTGACCAACTGCATCCCTTGTTTTGGTCTCTGTTGGTCGTTGTCTGCCTTGGACAGCACAGCTGTTCTGTGTTACCTTAACCAGCTGATCGAACAAACTCCCACCAACCAAAACTCACTGCTCTTTAAAATGAAACCAAAAATGGCAGAAAAACAAGAGTAACACAAGGAAAAAAAACACATTTAAATATATGACACAGGGAATAACTTGTTCACAGTATATGAAAGAGAGATTTTACATTTTATATAATCCTTTATCACTTCTACAGAAAAAATAAGTAGTTCTCCTATTATCTTTTTCCGGCACTTGCAATTGTCACTTTAAATGTGTTCTTTTGTACACTATTGTGATGCCAGTTTCTTTGTACATAAAGCCATCCACCTGCAAACCTCAGTAGACGACTAAGTGAAAATAGTGTTGCAGTTTGCATTGTTTCATCCAAGGTACAGAGGAGGTGCGTCCTAAAATTGATTTATTGTGCCCTCTTTTTGGTCACCAGTGGTTTTTGCCTTGAAACTAGATACCAATTTTGCCCAGGTTCTATCGAACTGTGGAATCCATTACACAGACTTTAACTTAAATAAACGTCATTATTAGATGTCATTCTGGGCGATTTTGTGTACCTGTGGAGATCAGTTGTTGATGTTCTCTGAGTAATTTTGCTCAGATTCTCAAAACCTTAGAAATTAATTTTTAAGATCTTTCAGCCTACTTCCTGTTGTCAGACAGGTTTTAGTTCCTGTTTCCACAAGTCTTGCACTAATCAGGTCTGGTTGTGGCAGGGGGCGCTGTTGAAGACCTTCTTTTACTTAAGTTTGCCTTTCTGATGAGTTTATTCTCTGTTGCTCTAGAACTAACTTTAGATTAGATTATCTTAAGTTTTCATACCGATTTAGTGTGTTTTATGTCACCGTCACACCCAAATTTCCCCATTGTGGGACAATAAGGGATGTCTTATCTTTTATCAGCACATATATATGATATTGGCCGCAATAGAAGAAGTGAACTAAGGTGTGGGAAAAGTTCAGACTTAGACCAGATTAGAATAGTGCAGTGGAACCTTAGGTGGGTTAAGTCTGCAAATCTAAAGGAACTGAAACAAGTTAAAAAAATAAAATAAAAAAGTGGAGCCGAATTCCTTCAAGAAGACGTATCAGACCGGTTTGTATATGCATATGATTAAAGACACGGAGGGGAATGCTGTAGTGTTTTTCAGTCGTTGTTTCCTAAGCTTGTAAAGGCTAATTTAAAAGCAAACGTCTGCATGAAAGAGCAGCTCCAGCAGTAAATCTTCAGAGAACAGGCGTTAATTTACAGCTTAAGGATTTTTTTCTTATTGTGCAGAAGAATCTCAGCAGATGTTGCCTGCATGCACACCTTAACCCCCCCCCCCACCCCACCCCCCCCACACACACACACACCATTCCCTCTTACATGCCTAAAAATCACCCCGCCAGCGTGGAGTCACCTTTTCTTTTAATCCCTCCTGCACGCGCTACATATCATCACAAACAACCTGTCACTGTTTGTTGCCGAACAGCATGCAAACAAAGATGCAACAGGAGATGTGTTTATTTGTGGCAGATGAAACAATTAGGGGAACATGACAGGTAAATAAACACGTCGGGGCGAAACATCTGGGGCTTTATTGCCGCCGCTGCGTTGTTGTTGTTGTCGTCGTCGTTGTTAGGTGGCTTGCTGAGACAAGCATAATAACCGTCGCTGTTTGAAACGTGCTGTTAGGCAGAAGGGGGGGGGGGAAAAATGTTTTCAAAGATCTGACGAAATGCAAACAAGCGATAACCTTTTCTGTTTACGTGTGAAAAGAAATAAAAAAAGGCTTAGAAGTCAAAATAAAAGCTCTGAGTCCGTCTTTGTTGAACATACCTGAAAAAAAAGTTCAGTTAAATAAATTTTTTTTCCCTTTTTTATGCATTTTACTGTCAGCCGTGTTAATACGAAGAAAATGCTACAAGCAAAAAAACGAGTTATATACAGTAGTTTATGGCACCGGCTTGAGATATTAACACTTTAATTCATGTTGTCTGCATGAAGGAAGCTACGCTGGATTGTCCCCCCTGTCTCGGCCTGCTTCTTTATCAGAGTGATGCTACAACTACAAACCTAGATGTGTTTTCTTGATTATAGACCAACAAAATAATTAAATACCACTTGTGGAGAGAAAGGAAAATAAGACACGGTTTTACAACGCTTTTTGATAATGTTGATAAGTGCGGTATGCATTTGTCTTCAGCCCAGAGGCCATACTTTTTCTTGCTGCCTTTTCCTGCAATCACTGTTGCAACTTTCTACAAGCTTTGCACATTTAGAGACTTAAATTCATCAGAATTCCAGAGTGGACTTTGACTAGGTCCTTCTAATACACGTATATATTTAGAGTGATTTTGATTGATTGATTTTTTAGTATTGCCCTGTATTTAGCTCCATTGCTCTTCCCCTTTCTTCTGACCATTTTTTGCTATTTTTTAGTAACAACACCCCTACACCACAGTGCTGCCAACATTAGTTTTATGTCCAACATAGCATTTTGCAGGTAGGCTAAATAGTTACGTTTTGCCTTCATCCAACCAGAACATCTTCTTCCGCAAATGTTTACTATTCCCCCAGATGACTTGTGGGAAACTTTAAACTGAACCTCTCATGACTTTCCTAGAGTAGATTACACAACTTGTAGCTTTCCCGTTGATGGATCCCCCACCTGAGCCTAGGATCTCTGCAGCTCCTGGCTTTTCTAAAAAGCTATCAGAGTAAAGGGGACTGAACCCAAATGCATGGCACATTTTTCAGATTCACATTTTGAAAACAATGCCTCTTTTCCTTTCTACTTCCAAAGTAGAAGCTGCTTTGTGTTGGTCTCTCACACAGATTCCTATAAAGTACATTGAAGTCTGTGTTCATGCAGCTAAAACGTTGAGGATACTTGAAACTACAGCTTCGCCAGAGCAATACCGCCTACCACACACCCTGCCAATCACTCGTCTGGTGACTGGAGGCCCGTCGAGTCTTTGTTTATGTAAGTGACGCTCCGGACAAACAGTCAAAAGCGGCGGCAACACATCCACATGGGCATTTGACATGTATCTACGGTGACATCTAATTTATAGCTCCAGGAGCGCATGCAAGCAAATAAAGAGGCAGGCCGGATCAGTCCGTCCCTTTCGGTTCGCCTCTGCCACACTCCGTCGCCTTCCAGATGCAGAGGCAAAAGTTTAGAGTGCACACTTTCGAGCAGATGTCTTATTTATAGGCCCGTGATAATAACTCGTGCTTTTTCTCTGTCAAAAAAAAAAACCAGGAAGCTCCCTCATCACAAACACAGCGCAAATGCAGAGGCCTCAGCGAAAAAAAAACTTCAACCTGCACATAAGGTTTAGGATGCCACGGTGTCTGGGGAACACGAGAGGGGTGAAAACAGGGGGGGATGTTTTTCGGGGAAACAACTGATCTGAGACTTTTTTTTTTTTTTTTAAATTCCACTCCTCTTTCATTCCTGCCGTTTTTTCTTCTCCCAGGCAGATGCTGAAGTGCGGCGTCTTCTCGGGGGCACACAAACTTTGAACTTGACTGTGCCCCACCCGAAAAGGGAAGGGGAGGGGGGCGGTGGATGGGATGCTTAAAGCGCTCCTGTCTCGCAATCCTGCTCCTCTGCCACGTGTTGTCTTTGCATCGCCGTTATGACGCCTCCAGGTAAGAAGGAGATTAGAGGGAGTCGGAGGCCCATCCAAAATATGACAACTAAGCTTCGGCAAAAGGGGGTCTTTAAATATTTAAGGTGCAAGCGCGATCACACGCTGCATTTCTGGGAAGAGGCGGGAACAAAGGCGACAAATCTTTCCCTTGGAAATCATTTACTTTTCATTTCTGACACACTGTTTTCAGACTGATGTATTTGTTCGTGTTGCATTCGAGCTGCTGGTTACAAAAAGCGTGTAAGCCTTTAACTGACGTGTGACAACTTCTGATGAGGCAAAATTTGAATAAAGCCACACTTTTATGTTTTTAATAGATTTCATTACCTTACCTCTAACTGTTTTAGAGGAAAAAATAAGCAAATAAATATATTGTGCTTGAGGAAGGCTGGCTTCTCCGGCCTCTTGTCAAAGCCGATTAGACTTCTCAGGTAATGACCCTATTTGCATTGTAAACCAGGCCCATGTGTGAGAGGGCTAATGGGGCCACTACCTGAGGAGATTAATTGAAAGTGACATTAGCTGAACTCGCCTCTCCTTGTTTTTTTTTCCTTCTTCTTTGCAAAGCCCTCTGAAGACTCATCTCATCTTATTTTAATGTCATGCTGCAACTCTAAACAGCCAGGTCAAGTCTTTTGAAGCTTTGACATGAACAGAAAGGAGGCGCACAGAATGCTGCAATAGGGTACACAAAATGGAGATCTGAAAAGCAAAAAAGTCACAGATTGTGCGCGCAGAAGACAAGATTTATGTGTTGGAAAACACGGCAGGAAGTTTCAAACTGTCACTGTGTGAAACGCTAAGTAAAACTAGTAAGATGTCATGTAAGTGGGTGCAAACATAGAAGACAGTAATGCAGTTGCTTTTATCTAAATCAAAAACATATTTGTTGCCAAATCATGCCACTCACCTAAATGAGGATGGGGGTCTCTGGGCTTGAGGCTTTTTTAACGCCTGTTTCATAAAAGTTACTCAATACATTGATAGTTAGGTACCCACCAGGTTTAGGGCTTCTGAGCCTCATCTACAGCAAAACAATATAGTTTTTCACGAATGATATTTTGCATTTACCGTTTCTTATAAAAAAAAAAATCCCCCTATAAAGATTTGATACATTCTAGAAATGTCTTTCCATACAAAAGAAATGCCTCAAGACTAACAGTGATAACACCAGGCATGTATGTGGTGATGTGGCAATATAAGAATATGCTGTTTCATTTCAGGTGCTTTGTTTGGAGAATATGGTCAGAGGTGCAACTCTGACGTTTTTTTTTTTTTTATATATATATAGTTGCATTTCAGTTGGACATAAAAATCTGATTAGCAGAATATCACAAAATATGAGCTTACATGCTTCTTTGCCATTGAAACGTATAGCTACCATGCCTGCAAAGCATTCACTTTAAAAGAAAAATTATCATATTTTGTAGACCTCCAAAACTGTATGACCGCAGGCTATTGCTAATCTCAGTCCAGTTTAGCCTAGAACATTAAATATTACAAGCAGAAAATTGTTACCTATAACATTTATCTAACATTTTGATTTTGATGCTGAAACTTGTGCAGTAGTCTTAAGGAAGGAATTAAAACAAACCGCTAAAGGTGGCGGTTGTGTTCATGTGCTTTTTGTATTTAATATTAGATCTCTTGACCGTTCTGGTCTTTATAGAGAAACAAGCCGATATTAGCTGGCTAATTAGTCAGGCTATTTATTGGCTTGAGTAGCTACCTTGTAGTCAAACCGTTTTACTCTAACAAAAGTTATCCATGGTACTGTTTTAGTTTCCACACCATGACTGCTGGTCTTTTGAGACTAGAGAGTCATGTTTTTTTTTTAAACAAGGGGACAAGTGCAGAAATATCTCTTCAGCAGTACAGTCAGCAGTAGCCAACAAGTGGGGGAGGGGCATCACTTGGAGAAAATTTAAGTTTGACATCTTAAGCATCTCATTAAAGGGACTTTAAACCATAGGAAAGTTATGGTTTTGGAAATTGTAACATTTTAAAAGCTTGATAGACCTTGACACCACTAAGCAGCCCATGAGTTGGGTTTCTGTTTTGCATTTCTAAGTCGACCTAAGCCTAAGCAACTCAACTGGTGACATGGTATTCTTACTGCTGCTAAAATATCATGAGAGTCATAATTATGTTATCCAAAATATATTTAGCTCAAATTTAAAATTAAAATCTAAATATATTTAACATCTGATGTTAGCTGGTTAAGTCAGGTCACAGTAGTTGCAAAACGGTGGTATTTTAAGAGTACTTGGTGATGCTCCTTGGCTTCTACACCATGACAGTTTTTTTTTGAGACTAGAAAAAAAAATATTGTTTGGCACTAGTGCCCTTCATTGGAAGATAAGAGAGGAAATGAATTTGAGAGAGAGAGACTCAAACCCAATCAGGCTGTGGACTGAGGTGCCCGAACATCAGGTCGCTTGCTCTTCCCCTGCGCCCAGAACCTGAAATATTTCTCAACATCCAAATTTGTCTTTTTTTGTAAACAAAGTATATAAGCAAAGTATTTTTTTATCTCCTAGCTAGCCAGGAGCGCACAGCTCCCATTGGGGGATGACATCTCAATATGACTGAAAATGTTTGTGATTTTAAAACCATGACTAAAACCTCCTATCTTGATTCCATTACCCGGCACATGGCTAGAGCACAGAGATTTGTTGTATTATCTCACCTTTAATGACTGAAAACAATGTAAAGTAATCAAAACGAATAATTACAATTATAGCAGGTAGGTAATGATGGCTATTACAGATCCTATGAACTACAAGAAAAAAAATATATTAAAATACACACGTAGTCACATTTTCCTGACAAAACCAAATTATTCTGACCAGAATAAAAAGTAGATTGGAAACACATTAATGTCACCTCTCTTTTCCGGTTTAATTAGTCACATTATACATAATTAGGATGTTATTAGTATACAATTCTTACTGTAAGATGAGAAAGAAAAGAAAGAAGCAAAACAACATTAATGTTCCCCGTCATTTTTTTATTTTTTTTTAAAATCACATTCAACAGCAAAAAGCAGCATTTATTCTCATGGCTGAGGATGGAAGCCTTCCATTTTCTGTTAAAATAGGTATCCCTCCCAATTGAGCGGGTGGGGCTGGGTGGGTGGGGGGTGTTGGTTGGATGGATGGATGAACAGAGGAGGTGGCCGATAATTTATTTAAAACTGTGAAAAGAAATGACCTTGAGATCAGAGAAGCGCCGCTTTCTCGCCAGACGGAAAACAGAAACAATGGAGCGGCCCTAATTGTGACATTACAATCCGGCACACAGCGGAGCGATCAGAGGGGGATTGATTAGAGGAGCAGAAATGTGGAAGACTTTGTGAAAAGGTCATTGCGCACTCCACCTGGAGTTTTAGAAATTTTCAGCCTTCGACTCACACTTTAGAGGAGAAACAAAGTAAAGAAAAAAAAATATTAGAAGAAAAAAGTCAAACTCTTTCATGATTACAGGCTTTAACGACTGCAATATTTTTTTTTTTTTGCCTACCACATTAGGGAAAAAAGACAGCAATTTCCGGGGGTCAGGGTGAATCTGGGCACAAAGTGATGAGGCAAAATAAAGAGAAAATAAAAAGAGCATATTCTCCACCAGAGGATCTGGCCTCTAGGTTAATTGAGAGGTTAATAGGATGTAATGTTGGGTAAAGGTCAGGATGCTGTCCCAGCCAGCAGGAGGTCCTTGCTCCCTACAGACCTTACAGAATGTTGTTGGGCGTGTACTTATGTTGATGCTGATCCCCTAGGTTAGGACTCTCCCAGAGATAACATGAGCGTGGGAGACAATGATTTGAGGGGGCAAAGAAAAGGATGTCAATGACTGTTAAAGATCAAAAAAGGGTTTTTAGTTTGAGATTTGTACATTGTCATAAGACAGACATCAAACGGACATATTTGAAAACTTGCAAGGAATTGAAAGTTTAGCACTGTTGTTAATGGAAAAACCGTTACCGTGGCGTTTTAGAAACAAAATGCGTCCATTATAAAGAGCTGGCTAACATGTCTGTCTGGTTAAGGAGCTGCTGCATTGCCAAACAGAAGAGTCCAACATTGGCAGACTGCGAATGAATGAAGCGCGTGGTGACTGTTGTGTTTTAAAGTAAGTATGTGCCCACTACCAGAAGGAGAGAACAGGGCACTTGCATCCTGAAGATGCCGCAAGGTTCGGGGTTTGAATCCCACAGACAGCCACACTGGGTCCTTGAGAAAGGCCCTTAGCCCCAGAAAGTTCCCCGAGCGCCGCAAAGTGTCAGCCCACTGCTCCCTAAGGAATGGGTCAAAGGCAGAATCTACGTTACAATGGCAAATAAAGAACAGTTTGGCAAAACAAGTTTGCTGAATAATAACTTGAAACAATGAGATCTAACACGCTTTAGAATTAGGATTGTAAGCTGGATGTTTGACACAACTGATTGTTCCGCAGAGCTCCACATGTCAATCTGGGATCGCTATATTGAAGATGTATTTCAGAAGGAGGGGTCTTATGAAAAGTCCTTGCATATGATTGGATAAACCACTTATCCGTCATCTTTACTGACGTGTCACTTCAGCCACTCACATCAAAACCAACCTGTGACGCTGGCGTTAGGGAAGACCAAGGGCAAAAACATTGCTCCACTAACAATAGTCTTCATAGCCGTTCTCTGGTCTTCTTTTGAAGAATGAATATTTGGTAGATTGGACAACACTGCTGAAACAGCAGCATCAATGTTACCGCTTGCTTCCTCGCTGCGAGCCGCCATTGTTGTCTGAATCCAAACAGTCGCTTCTCTGATACGTCACATCTACAAAAATCCCGCCCGGCGAACCTGATTGGCTCGTCCATTTTACGTGGCATCGAAATCCCTCCCAATGGCAGCGAGTCCAGATGGATGGGTGGATTTGTGTGGAGCTCAGCAGAACCACATCCATCAACCAACTTTTAAAGGACAACGTAACTGAAGTTTCCAGCTGCCACTTTTCTCAATTCCTGCCACGGCTCTGGACAGTTTCTAGCAAAAAATCTGCTACAAATATGGAAACATGTATGAAGTACTTTGCTACTGTTTGTGTAAGGTGACTGCTGATTTATGCTGCCATGTTCTTCTGCCGCTATATCAAAGCAAGACCTGAGGGGAAACAATTTCATATTCACACACAGGTGTGTAAGAAAGCCATTTATCATGTTTTTTTGTTGGTTTTTTCGAATGAATTCTTCACATTTTCTAAGCAGCGTTTTCCTGACACTCTTTGACGTTTGAGCTCCCCATAAACACCAGCACAAGTTTTACTTCCTGAAGATTATCCAGCGAAGAGGTGCCCATCCGACCCCCGGGCGCACACATGACGCTGAGCTATTAAGACGAGCTCCGCACGACAGCGCGCCGTCTTTGATGCCGTTAAAGAAAAAGGGACATTTATTGTGACCGTTTAGTAAGCAGTGCTAATGAGGGCCGGCGTTACGCGTCATCACTTCCACAACTACAAAGCGGATCTCTGGCACAGGAAATGACTCTGCCGGTGACTCACTGTCACCTCATCACAAGATGCACAAAATTTAGGAACAGAGGAAAATAAAGAAACGCTGCCTTTACCCTGCAGTAGTTTATTATTTTATTGTGACACTTGATTCCTTTCTACTATGACGAGTAAAGTGACTGGAGACCCAAAAGCCGCTGTATGGCAACTCTGGCCATCATTTGTTTCAATTGCTATTTTTCATATTTGTGCAGCATTCATGTTAAAATAAACATCCCATTACATAGGAAACTAGAGGTTGAACACATGCATTATTATACAGATTAATATTCTGTTGGTCAGACCTTTTAATGAGAACAAAATGTGCTTTTTTTCCAGTAAAACAAAGTTTTTCAATGTTTGCAAACTAGGAGATGAGATTCTTCAGAGAAATAGAAAACATATTCCAGCACTTTCTACATTTCTTGCAAAGCATATTAATATTTTTGTGCAGCTCTATCCTCTACCGTTTTGCTCGTAATGCTCAAGACAGAAACATAAATGCAATTATTCCAGATAACACCCTTAGGTTTTGTGTCAGAAGGCAGCAGAAAGAATCAAGTCCTGAAATATTTTACATTTTTCACCAGTTTCAACTGCTCTACAGTGCAACAGTAGATAATGTTTTCATGAAATCTGCAAAGCAACAGTATGAAATTAGGAATGTATTCACCGTCACAAACCCTTTAGTTTACAGTGTTGACTGGAATAAAATTGCAATCTCAGTTTTTTTTATCATAAACAAAACAGAAAATATCTGCAAAATAAACGAACATCATCAAAAAGACCAATCAGAGGCATAGGAAGACGTAACTAAACAGCAATTCTAAAGTAACAATAAAATGTTTTAGGACAATCTGCGATAATACTTTTCTGTAACAGTAAAAATACTTACAAAGCACAACATGTTCAGAGATGTGAATCTATTTCAAGTCCGTGCTGAGCTGTTTACTTTGGAGAAGCCCAGTGTCCAACACATTCACTCACAGACACACCTTCATATTTCTGCCGAATTCAAAAATCAGCAGAAGCGGTCCCGTTCGATGTACATCTTGATAAATTAGAATATCATCAAAAAGTTTGTGTTAATCAATTCAAACTTTAAACTCATTATGCAGATTATATATATATATATATATATATATATATATATATATATATATATATATATATATATATATATATATATATATATTTATTCATTGAAAGTGCGTGGAAGGAAAAAGTGTGTTTGAAAGAAGGTGCACGAGTCAAAAGGGATACTCTCAGTTTTGGAGGGATTGTGAGGCAAAGCCCATTTAACAGTTTCACCATGGTTTTCTCTCCTGACAACCTTAGTTGTTAACAATTTTCCTTTTTCAGCAGCGATCGGCACCTGCCTACTGCAGAAAGAACCGATACCGGGTCAAATGAACACGTTATCACTGTGATCACTGTGTTTAATTGGCTAGCATACTAACCTAAACCCTGCAAAGAGCCTGTGGGGAAGAGCGACCTGCGTTTACTTAATACATCAGCAATGGCATGCTGTCACGGCATGCTGCATTGATGCTATAAGTAAAAAAAAAAAAAAGCAAGTAACGTGGGCATATACAATCCTCTTAAGACGGTGATTATTCTTGCGCAACCTTTTCTATCACATTTATTTCCTTCCACCCAACCTTCCATTAATAAACTCGGACGCAGCACTCTGGTGTGGCGTCATTGACTGTGTGCCGGCAGCTGTCAAGTCAGAAATCTTTCCCCTGATTATGCAGGACAATATATATATTTTTTTTTAATCGGTTACAATTAAGATTCAGATTTTCCAAGAAATTGAATTTCGTGTTTGCGTTGGGTGTAAGCTGTAATCATAAACAATCTGAAAATGGTTAGTGTTCGCGTAATGAGAACGGCTGCGCTTTTCAAACGGAACTATCAAAATAAAGGAGCTTTTTGATGAATATTCATTGAGATGCACCTGTTTTTACTTCTATCCAGATGGACCGCACATCCGCACCATCGAAGCTGCTCCGCTCTCCCCCCCCCCCCCCAAAGTTTATGTGGGGAAGCAGATGCCGCAGCACTCCATGCAGATTTCCAGGCAATCCGAAGACTCGCAGCAGGCGTCCATGATGCCGCAGTCCATGTCACAGGGGCAGTTGCAGTCGTCGCCCATGTCGTCAGCGCAGCAGCAGCAGCAGGCCTCGGACGTGCACGCGCCGCACGACGCCTGGGCCACCACCATGTTGCAGAGCGCCAGGAACTCGCAGAAGAGGCAGGCGAGGATGCAGTGAACGCAGCAATCTGAGGGGCGGTGCCGCGGCCAGTCAGGGCGTCAGGGGGTGAGGGGACACAAGTGTGAGAATAAACAAAGACATTTGAAAATGAGGTCATTTAGTGGAAATGTTTTTTTCTGTTAACGCCAAAAGAAAATCTTATGTTTGAATTCCCCCCCCCCCAAAAAAGAAAAAAAACAAGTGGGAAGCAAGTGAAAAGTCAGTTAGTGAGGCAAACAACGGAGGGAGGGGTGGAAAGAAATAAGGACATTTTGGATTAATAGGCTGTTAATTGTGACATTATCATGCAAACTGCTGGGTTGATTGAACAAACACGGTTATCAAAGTCCAAGAGTCTCACTCCGCCAACCAGATGGGTTTATCCTGGCAACACTTACACCGCTGATTAACATTTAAGCTCCTCCTGCACACCTTCACTGCATCTGAGGCAGGGCTTCAGTTTGTTGCTTCGCTGCAATCGCGAATCTGACAGTTTGAGTGACAAATCTGCCCGTCAGCCATCAACATTCTGCTTTTATGCCACCAAAAGCGTTGACCGATGGGACACAAAGGAGTGAGGATGAAGCCATTCCCTGAAAATCAGATTGTTTATTTCTTTTAAACTGAGAATTTGCTCAGAACCATCTTGAACATAATAGCGGGCGCTCCATGCTGTTGGGATGCTTTTAAGCAGCTGTAAAGGCAGCAACATGTGGGAAGACATGACACAAGGGAGGAAAGAAACAAGGGAAGGACACAAGGGAGGAAGGAGGGGGAGTAGGGACACAAGGCAAGCAGGAAGGACCCATAAAATATAGGAAACATACTGTACTATCAATATTTTCCACACCCTCATTTTCTTTTTTGACTTAAATTCCAGACTTTTCCAGGCTACTTCGAAGAGATGTCAATTATGCATTACTTTGTGTTGCTCTACTGCAGCCGATCACAATTACACAAAATGAAGAAAGTGTTTGGAGCGTGGCAAATTGGGAAAGCGTTTATAAGGGTATGCATACATTTTTTTCAAGGCACTACGCCTGGAAACAAATCTGATTTAAAGGCAATAAGGCATGACTGCACAGTATTAAGGTTTTCCTAACTCCTTAAGCACACGAGAAGTTTCAAGAAGTTCTGTTGTTGCGCTATAAGTCGTTCTGAAAGTGAACCCGGCACAGACACCTCGCAGCTGTTTCTTTTCTCTTTTTTTTTTTTTGATCAGAGTTCAGAGCCGCGCCACTGCTTTGGAGTGTTAAAGAGACATGATGTGGATGGATGCGGGGAAAAATAGCATTACAAACAGGCTGCATTTGCATGACTTTCATCACCCCATCTCCAGCCGTCAGAAGTGCCTGTTACTGATTGGGTTAGAGGGAAAGAAGAAGAAGAAGAAGAAAAAAAAAAAGGTGCAGAGTGTGGAGGACAGAACAGGGAAGGCGAACCGAGGCCCGCTGAATGTTCATGTTTGATTAATCAAAGTAGAAAGGGTTTTTTTTTTTCCCCCCCTCCTGTAATTTTGCAGTGCTGAGGGCTGCAGAGCTGACCAGAAGCACAGACTGATACAAACAAGATAGCGAGAGGAATATGAAATGAGGAAGCGCCCGCGTACGTGTCCGAGTGGGCGCCTGAAGTTTGAATGCATCTTATTATCCTTATCTTAGGCCGCAACACGGCGGGTGATGGAAGATGCATGAGGACGTGCAGCGCTTGGCAAAAGTATTCATACCACTTGAAGTTTTCCACATTCTTTTACATTATCTATACCATAGGAGTTAGGGTGATAGATATATAAAACATAGAATACAGCACAAACTGTGGCGTGGAAGGAAAACTATATACGGCTCATACTTTTTTTTTAATCTTTTTACAAGGAAAAGTCTTAATGATGTTTACGTTGCACTAACATTCCCACCTCTTTTCTCAGTTTCAGCTGAATTGGATCCAACACAACCAATTTGCTGTGGAAGTGCTACAGTTTGTAACTGGAGGCCAGCTCAGGTCATTATAAATCCAGCTGTTCTCTGGAGGTCCAAACAGCCCAGCGACAACCAATATGCCAAGCTCTGAACCCCCTTCAACTAACCCTTCAACTAAACATGGGAATAGTTTGGCTCAGCCGCAAACCTACCGGGACATGCCCGTCCACATAAAACAGCACGTCAGGAAAAGAGAGGACAACTTTACTTTGGAGTAGCCGTAGAGATCCAACGCTCAGGTGGGAGAATGTTATACGACAACCAGCCATGCCTGACGTTAATTAACCAACTATTATTCGGACAAATCTGGCCTTTGTATTAGGGTGGTGAGAGGAAAGCTGTGAGAAATCCTACCGGTTTGCTTCATGAGACCAAAGGGTAGCTTTGTTTGTTTTATGTGCGGAACGCTGTGAGCGGCGGAAAACTAAACGGCACAACACCCGGACACATCATCCCCACTGAGCCACGTGGTAGCGCATGGTGACAGCGTCGAGCGGTGTGGATGCTCTTCCTCGGCAAGGTCAGCGAAGCTGGCGAGAATTCTTTCCGGCGCCGGATGAAGCGTAACGCACGATTTCACAGCAGGAAAACCCGTTAAAGAATGCAATAAGCTTGAGACGGAGGTTCACTTTAAGGCTGCGCAGGACACCGAACATTAGGGATGAGCGATGTGGAGTTCACATTGTATTGGGATATTTAGTGGTATTTTTTTTTTTTGGAATTATGTCAAAAGTGACTATTATTAAGTACTTCGATTCCCTCTTTTTCACAAAACCTCTGTCACTGCATACAGTCAGTGCCAAAAGCTGCTCTAAAACTCAAGTATTGAAATTGTACCGCTTAACAACACTCAACAATGTCACTAATCATTGATGGATACCATTACAGAAAAGTAGAAAAACCTAAAATGCTATTGTTTTTAAAGAATCTGGAAAAAAACATGTCTCTCTAAGAGAATCGATTAACTATATTAAAAGTTCAAGAATAGCAAAGTCCAAGGGGTATAAATACTTTTGCAAGGCACTAAGGCAGAGAACCCGTTTCCTATTTGCCCGGAGAGTTGGGCAAATAGACACTGTGATTCATTCTTCTGTTTACTGGCAGTGAACCGCACCAGTTCTATGCTCAAAACTTTAGAGTTCAGCTTAACAAACTCTGAAAGACCCAGAGGGTATAGCCATGCCAGCAGTGTAACAGCAGACTTTTGAGTGTGATACAAAAACAGTACACAGACATTAAGCAGTGGACAGCCATCTCAGCGATTCACTTGGATGTATAATTCAGCAACAGCGATTAGTCTGGATCTTACAGAAGCCAGCGAGGAGGAGGAGGAGGAGACGGGAGCAAGGGGAGCGAGGGAGGGCCGTACATCGCACACGAGAGAGCCGGACGTGAGGCACAGATCGGCGTGAAAACACACGAGAGAGACGGAGAGAAGCCAACCGACGGACAGACCGAGCGCAGCGCACACTGACAACGCTCCTGTTTAATGTCAGTCGGTGGAGATGAAGCCCGAAAACCGCCGTCCAGGGGTCTCCGAGGAAACAGTACGAGACGTGTGGAAAGCTGACATCAAAAAAAAAAAAAAAAATAGGGGGGGGCTGAGGGGGGGGCATGGCACAAAACAAGCTGGATGGGCCTTGGAGCGGCAAGCTGTGCAAAACATTGAAGCCTGCAAAGAGGGAGAAAAAAAGGAGAGAGGGTGATCAGACAAAGCCTCAACAACCACGTGGGTCGGACAGTGAAGGTCTACCACATGCAACTTAAAAGCGGGTCTTTTTATAATGTATGACTGAGAGAAGGATGACCGTTGAGAAAAAAAAAAAAAAAACATCACAAAAGCATCCAAGGAAACAGCAAAGAACAAAAAGAAAACGGAGGGGGGTCTGGGTCTGAGTTTCCAAACGAGGCCAAAGCAGCTTGGAGATCTGGACCGGTGGCAGACGATAAGAGCGGAGACGGCCCACCCTGCTGTGCAAAAGCGGCCTCCTAAACGGCTGCTCAGACGCACCGGGTTGTTTGCTCCGGAGCCAACGGCGTGTGCCAAGAATCATTCAGAGGAAGCGAGTCCCCAGAGCTAGCTTCTGCTAGCTCGCGCCTTTTATTTCCGGCGTTCAGAGGAGCTGTTTAGGAGGCTAATTTCACAGGCAAACAGATTATGTTAATCCATGTAAACATTCAAACAACAGCTTGGCTGCCATCCGGGGGGAAATAAACAGTTGAGAACGAGCATATTGCTACTGAGAGCTTTGGCATCTTCAAATAAGCAACACGCGAAAGCAGTAATGAGACTTGTTGAGCTGTTAGTGTTTTTATTTTCTCCGCTTCCCGCACTGCCGTTTCCCCCTCCACCCCCCCCCCCCCCTCCCACCAATTAAGATGTGGAAAACGTGACACATCGAGACCGTCTCTGGCGGTCGCACTTTGTGTGTAATTGAGAAGAACTGAGGACGAGTCTGCGCCTTTTGTCTTGGCTGCGTGGATTCGGCTCTGGTGCCTAACGATGGGCATCAAGTGCAAACCTGGCAGCCCATTTATGTCCCCGGCTTAAAGTCATCTCCCGATCAAAGCGGGGAAAGACTGCTGATTTGAGTCAGCGATGCCACCTGCAAAGAGGGTGCCACAACCGATCCTGGAGGGCAGGATGTAAGCATATTAATGGAAGGTTGAATGGAAGGGAAAACTGTAGCAGATGCAGCCTAGAAAAGTATGTCATTGTACTTTAGAGGGCAGTATATATATTTTTTTTGCATAAATTGCTGCACTGATGCAGTATGTCATGGGCACAATCAGCCTTCTGCTCTGCTGAGGTGTTTCCCTATGCGCGGGCTGCTTTTATAGCGAGCTTCAGCTTGCTTGCATTGTTGGGGCAAGCAAGCTGAAGCATTGGGATACTTCAGTCATTAAAGCAGGAAGCAACACTGCGTTGAAAACAGAGAGACACAAAAACATCGTTATTCCTTGTGTCAGGAGTTACTGAGAAACTCGGGAGAATTTTCTCCAAACACAAGATACCAGTAAATTTCAAACCTAATAACGCTCTCAGACAATAACTGCTTCATCCCAAAGACAGAACCCCAAAACCACAGCTGAGAGGCGTTGTGAGCGCGGCCCGATGCAGCGAGGACTGCTCAGACTCCGACATCGGAGACACTAAACAACAGCTACATAAACACCTGGCACACCACAGGAGGGCCAGCAGCTCAGGGTGAAATTCAGCGGTCCACCTGCACCTCAGGAACAAAGGGCACTCTTTTGACGACAATGGTGTCCAGATATTGGACAGGGAGAACAGATGGTTTGAAAGAGGGGTGAAAGAAGCCATCTTGGTCAAAAGAGAAAAGCCACCACTAAACAGAGGGGGAGGATTGCGCTTCCGACTCCCCGGTGTTCAAAGCTCGGTCCTCCAACACATTCCTAAGAGATTACATCAGCAGGAAGTTGTACTTTTGGCAGAGTTGGCAGATGCCAAGTGCTGCTGGAAAATTACTTCAGCATCTAAATAAAGCTCTGACCACAAGAGACTTGAATTCTGGTCCCCTCCACTCTTCCTTCAGACTCTGGGACATTGGTTTCAAAATGAAATGAATCCGGCAGTCGTGACACAGGTCCTTGATACCTGTGCAGGGGTTCCTGAAACTCTGGCTCCAGCCACAGTCCAAACCTTGTAAATCCCCACCTAAACACACAAGTGGGCTTCAGGATCCCAAAAGCTACCATTACCCTTGCCTGCGCACCTTTATCTAACATATTTTTTCCTTCCATCCAACTTTCCATTAATACCGTTGGAAAGAGGGCTCTGAACCGCCAGCTTCTTTATCATTAAAGACCTATTTTGAGGTTCCCTGTTTGTGGATGGTTTCAATGACTGCTGGACAAATGTCAAATCAGCACTTTTTCCACATGACTGTGTCGGCCATCAAAATCTTTTTATTTATCATGTATGTCTAAGTGTTTTTCTAATTTTCTGAGAAACTGAATGATGGGTTTTCAGTTTCTGTAATCTGTAATGTAAAAACTGCTTATTGCAACGAACCTGCAAATATGGAAAATAAACAGTAAAAAAAAAAATGCTCATAGCCTGATAGAGGATTGAAATGGTGGCAAAAACACAGCCATCGGATGCAGTAGATTGAAGAGGGAAGCAACGGGGCCCTGCTAATGAGGGCCAAGGTGTTGCTGACGGGATGCGGGGAGAGCCAAAAAGGGCCCAGAGAGGTGTTAGGGGCCCGAAGAAGGTTGGTCACGACTTATAATAGGCACCCCGCGCTCTCCGGCCTCGTTAGACGCTCGCACCTATCTCCCCGACGGAAGAGGACCGGCCAGCCGCCTTCATTACTGGACTCACCTCAGCCTTGCACCTGACAAAAGTGACGGCTTCCCCGCACGCCAAATGCACGCTCTGACTTATTGTTAAGGCAAATAAAAGCCACGGGAGAGAGATAAGATGTCATTTGCTTGATGGGAGTGATAAATAGGAGAGGTCAGGCACCTTCGTCATTAAAAGGTGAGAGAAGGTAAGAATTTATTATCGATAGCTGACGGGGGTATTACTTCATGAGCCTCCAAGAACCCCCCTCCCCCTCTCCGGTTTGGTTCGGCTCATCTGTTCTCCTGCCTCACGCTCATGAGATGTTTCTATTTGCCTACATGAAAGAAAAAAAACTGGATGAGACGGACTACTTTATTTTATATAAACAAGACCAGCATCCTCACTTTCTAAAGACAAGAATGCCCTGCAGAGGACAGAGAGGGGATCTGAAAACGTCACCGGGTTGCCACTAACCTCCGTCCAGGATCTGTTACAGAGCCGCTACAGGAACAGGGCTCTGGGCATGGCCAGATTCTCCACACACTTTCTTCATGAACGTTCTGAGCTGCTGCCATCAAGCAAAAAGGAGCCAATAAACAACACTTTGAAACAGAAAAGTCGGTCCGACTTGCCTGACTGAATTCCTGATAAATATTATGATTATATTGGCAGCATAGGAGTGAGAAATTATTTATGAATAGGATGAAACCTCACACCACATTAGGCCGACAGTTTAAAAGGGGCTATAAAGGTCTCATTAGTCCCTAAATTATTTGATAAATCACCTTTACCGGCCCTGATTCAACCCTGCTGCTTTGAAGCTCTCCTAACAAAGTTAAAATGATTTTAGGATCACCAGAAGCTGAGATGAAGAGACAGAAGTTTATAATTGGCAGTCAGAAAAGTAAGTTTGAATTAGTGCGGTGTAGTAATCTCCTTTAATTGCGCCGATACCAACCTTCCGGTAAAGGAGGTTTCTGTGAGCCTGTGGAGCTGCCTTTGCTCCGTCTGCTGCTGTCGCTGTTGACCGACAAGCTGGACTTCAGCTTCCTCTGCATCCTGTGAGACACGGGGGTGGACGGCTGCCTCCCGGGCTGCTCCGTCTTCGGCGCGGTGGTCATCGCCGCGTGCCCGGGGCCCGACCCGCCTGTTGTGCCAGCCCCGACGCCGGCGCCGCAGGTGCACGTCCTCGTGCCCTCAGGGCTACCAGAATGAATTCCGTTGGCGTTGGTCGCCGTGGGCGTGCCGGAGCTGCTGTGGTGAAAGCCATTTTGGTCCTTGGCAGCGGCTCCCTCTGCCTCCTCAGAAGGCACCGGCTTCGGGTCGGACCCAGACTGCGGTTGGGCTGTTGAAAATAAAGCGACAGCGTATCATTTTCAGTTCCGCGCAGTCTTACATAGAGCCGCACGGTATATCCAATAACGAATCCCAATCGTTACTGCTGTATCAAAACGTGCTCTATCGCAATGAAGGAAAGGACACAGTCAGGGTGATGTGGGATGCTTGTAATAAAATAACGGCTCAATCTCAGTCCTTTGGACTTTGACTCGGTCATTCTAAAACACGAATGTGCCTTGATCTAAACCTAAACTCACACGGCTTCTGCAGGATCTAACGCATCGGTGATTTCGCTTTAGCTCCATCCATACTTCCCATCAACTCCGACCAGCTTGTCTGAAAAATATCATCTCCACAGTATGATGCTGCCACCACCATGAATACCTGTGCTGGGCACCTTATTAGGCTTCAGCAACTCAGGGATTTAGCAAACTCTCAAAACTTTCAAGCCCTCCTTTCATCTTGCACTTAATGTGCCACCGTTCTTAAGAAGGCAACGTCAATCATGTGACTAATATTCCAACGGCGAAAAAGTGAATGAAGAGCAGAAATGTGCAACTTCACACGTGAAAGAACCATGAAAGGCACCCGTGTAGTCAAACACATTTGTCTCAGCAGCTCCTTGCCGAGTTAAGTCGGTGTCAGACGGAGAGTTTATTACAGCAAAAAAAAGAAAAAAATGAGGAAGAGCAGCCTGTGATAGTGTACAAATTTGTAAAATGGCTGCTGTCTGCAACGGTAATGATCTTCTCTCCCCTGAAAGCTCATGGCCTCAACCAGACCTTCTAAGTGCGCCTGTGACAGCCGCAGAAAGCCAAGAGACAGCAACCCGTCTGATAAGAAGGAAAAGGAAGGATGCCAGTGAGGAAAAGGGAGGTGGCATTTAACGGAGAGGAACACCTTGCACATTCAGCTCTACTGGGAGTTAACTCCTGCTTTAGCTTCCCTGCACATCAGAGCCCCGGTACATGTGCACACGCTGCCAGATTTTGTGAATTATTCATCTCATCCTCCCCCCCCCCCCCTTTTTTTCTTTTTTCCAAGTTTGTCTGAACGAACCGTTCTTACTTATTTTAGGCCTTGTATGCATTGCATATATGGGATCTTTGCAAATAAACTTTAGATTCTGTCACATTTACCAGCTGTTTTATCCTAAAACATTGCAAGCTTCCAGATGTCCAAGAAAGAAAAAAAAAGGGGGGGATGGGGTTGATTTTCCAAAGTGGATGCATGCATGGATTTAATGTAATGCTGGTAATTTGTTTCCATATTTATTTTCTTTCTGTCAGCTCACCAACAAGTGCAATTACGGTTAACAAGAGAGCAGGAGTGTGGGAATGGGGGCCTTGCCGTTTTTAACAACGCATCACCCTGGGAGAGGCCGGACGTGAATGTGGATGTAAAACAAAGCAATTAAGTACGCACTCTGGGCCTTTGCCTTCTCCTCATACGAGCTTCTGTGCTCTGCTTTAATAAACAAACACAGACTTTAGGGATCAGGATTCCATGCAAGTTGAATTAGACAACTGCGTGGCACACGGCGGGATTCATTATGCAGCGATTTACAGGCCAGGTTGATGGATTTTCATCTCCGAGACACAAAAAGCCAAAGAAGCCCGTCCATGACGACGTAAGGAGAGACCAAAACCTTTCTAACAAGGAGACTCGCGCGAGGGTACATCTGTTGCTGCTTTTCACACATTTTTAATAAGTGCGGATTTCCTCCCCCCCCCCCACCAATGTAGTCATTTTTGGCCTTGTTTATCGGTGTCAGCACAGTGTGCAATCGGAGTGTTATCACAGTTTGCAAAGTCTGGGTGCTGGCAGACACGGAGAGCACTTAAATCAAGGACTTAACTAGCAGCGGATATGAATGCATTTGTTTCACGTCATTTTTAACACAAAAAAAAACAGTTTGAACCGGGGGGGAAACAATAAAAATATAATTGTCCTTTTCTGATTGTGGATGACCTTTTCTTCCAGTTGTACTTCGTGCAACAAGAGTGAATTGGAAATCGCTTTGTCAGGCCAGAGCAAATGAAATTAATAAAAGGTTTCACTTCTGTCAAATGTGCATCTTTTGCTTTTTTTTATTGTTTATTTATTTTCACCATATTTTGCCCTGTTCTTTATTATGAGCGGGAGTGACGGGAGATTTCTCTGGCTGTATGGAACAGGCGGTAACGCAGCCCTACCCCTCGCCTACCTGTTGCGGCGCATTGGCTGCTGGTCCGCTGGCTGAGAGGAGTTTCCCTGCAGTTTTCCTCGCTTAAAAGAAAGAAGCAGAAGCAGCTGCTGGGGAACATTTCCGGTGGCGCAAAAACACGGACAGTCGTGGTGTGGAAACGACAGGAGCGCCATCCATCGCTCTAATCGAGTTTTGAAACTCGAGTCAATTAAGCAGCTGACTGCAGTCTGGTTACACCCGAGCAGATCGTCTGATCAATAAATCCCTGTCCTGTTATTCTATGAAGAGCAAAACAGGAAAAAAAAAAAAGTACAAGATTCCACACATAATCTTGAAGACTATTACCTAATGTAACGTGCGCTTCATCTATTTTTGCTGATGGTTGTGCACCAAGCTCAAAATTACAAAATATTAAATATATAATTTAACATTTATATAAGTGTAATAAAATCCAGCTGTTGCTCCTCTGCATTGAAAAGTAGTCAGTTGGGATGGTTGGGCATCTAAAGAGGAGGCCTCCGGTGAGGTTCCAGATGTGTCACATGGGAAGAAGACCCCAGGTGAGGGCCAGAACGGAGGGTTGAGGGAAAAAGAGACATCTCAGTTTCCCCATCCACCAGATTCATAGACATTTAATAGAATAGTGCTTTATGTATTAAATAAAATTCAACAAACTCATCTCAATATCAGAACACTTCCTGAACTAATTTGTAAACTGTCATATTAAGCTTAATAACAGCCATATCCCATATTTAGTTTCAGCGAAGCGGCCGCGCGGACCCTCACATTCAAACTCATGGCGATGCATAAAAACGGGCGAAGACGACTGGGAGGCATAATTACCTTCCCTTTGGAGGAAGTCAACCTTCCAATTTGCCTACGTATAAATACTTATTAAGAAACCACCAAGTAAAAATTAGAGTACATAAGCGGTTAGCTGGGTTTCAGGCACACTGCAGAACGCCGAAGAAGTGGCTAAACTGAGAACAGAGCAGCTCTACCCGGAGCAGGTCCTCGGCCCGGACAGTAATCACACAGTCGCAGTCTTTTATTTTTAACCTGCTGAAAATGGTGACTGAGATTAATGGACACAATGGAGCAATATTCATAATCATTGATCATAATAATGATCATACTGTCAAAGATGGCAATGACAGACTCGTAGAGTCACCAGGAGACAAATGAAGAGATAATGAGAAAAAGCAAGAATGGGGAAAAACTGGAGGATTGGATTCCATTAAAACTTTTCACTGTGCATTTACTCAGGCAATGGCAAACTAAAGCCGAAGTTACATTCGAAACTTTTGTTTGTCAATGAATAACTGTAGCAGTGAGCCGACGTTACATGTCAAATGGCGTATCGTTGTTTTAAAAATCCATAGAAAACAGTTAAACAACACGTCAACTGGTTTTTCCTTTTTGTTTATTTTGTTTGGTTGGAATTTGTGTTTATTTTCCGGGCGTGTCTTCACCTGCAGTGGAGGGTCCTCATCCTGGCATGTCACCCTCAGGTGCGCAGACAAAACAGTCCCAAGGGATTTGCACACAATGTATTGGTTCCCGGTGTGGCTCAAACTAAGAAGCAGATTAAGGAGGGAGGATACTGGCCAGAGCTGATTTTTCTGTTGATACAGAATTAAGTAATTATTGGAATGGGTTTAAGATATTTTCAGTTTGTATTAGTTAAATGTAATGCTTTGCTTGCTCTTTGTCTAGTGTAAATAGTGTTGTATTTTTTCCATTTTCATTTGATGCAACCCTAACAATAGTTTTTCCCAATTTAGGTTCATTTGTATTGAAGCTGTTTGTCATTTGTTGTTCATTGGTGGTTCTGTTTGGTTACACTGCTGGCTACAAAATAAAAAGAACAAGACGCTTCCACAGATGTCACATTGCTTTGTTTTTTTTTTTACTTGACCGTCTGTGTCCCACTTCCATGGCCGCTTGACCAGTTTGACAAGCACGTGACAATAACAAAACCTTATTTTCATTATTTCCCTGCCAACCGGATATCCATAGAAGTTGAGTTCAAATAAAATCCCAATAACCGTTTTTAACAAAAAATAACTGGTGCCACATTTGTTGGCAATTCCTGTAAAACTCCTTTTTTGTTTGAGAGGTACGTCAGAAAAAACAGCTTTGAACTTACCATCAAAGCATATAAAGCTGTGGAGCTTCTTGCTTAATGCAACAACAACTAACTAAAACTGTGGATTTTGGTCGGATGAGACTGAGATTGGCCTTTCAGGGAACAAATGCATCAGATGAGCTTGGACAAAAGGGATGGACATGCGGAGATGTCCCTCAAACTTCTTTGGAAACTTCTTTTTGCCGAAAAACGCATGGCCCGTTTGACACAGGAAATGCTCAAATGGGTTCACAAAGTCTTTCCGACAACCACGCGATGCCGTGTGCATGCCAACAGACGCCACAAAGAAAGCCGTCTTTGCCCGACCGTCTTAACTGAAATTATACCGACCTTGCTAAATCTTACAAAGATTTTCATTGGAAACCCGTTTAGTGAAACGCAATTAGTGTTACCCTTTTTTTTTTTGGCGGAATGAGACACTACTGATAGGTTTGGCTTCAACCAAAGCATTCATGTCTGGGAAACAGACCTCGTGCCCACTGTAAAGTAGGACATGTGATAATGTGGGCCAAAGAAACTTCCATCAGGTGCAAACAACTGTGGCGGATGTGACGAGCAGCATAGGTCAGAATCGGGGTTTTACTAAATTACAGGATGTTTTCGGAATGCTAATTTACACATGAAATCAAACTTCAGTTTATAATAAGTCCATTTGTTGGCCATCTTTTTGAACAGATACATGCTAATATTTCATCTAGGGATCCAAGTTACTTTTCTTTTTTGTTTTAAATGACACATGGGCCTGGTATAATTGCTGGTGGACTCAATCCTACGGCCTCGTGCCTACTACAACCTATGCCGAATTTAAAAACGTACAAATCCCTGCAAGTTCAGTGCAAAAACGTATGACAAGCAAGGAGTCCTGAAATGACTGAATGAACAGAGCTAATCATAGGCACCGGAACAACATGTTGTGGGGGAAGAACTGGACATCTACACAAAATGTACACACACACACACACATGCACACGCAAGCTTCAAATTGGACTTGTAACTGCCCCATTTCCAGCACATCAACAACTGTTGAGGGTGTACGTTTGTAGTTGAATAAAACATGGTATTCCCCTACACACGCTGTCACACACATCACAGGGGAAACTAGGGGCTGAGTGGTTCTTGACTGTCTAAGCAGCATCCCAATTTGGTCCCAGCTAGTAGTAGCTGACAGCCTCAAATATCTGGGGAGCATTTTTAAAAGGCCAGCGCTTGATGGATTCATGAAGAACACACAAATATAATTGCTATTTGTCACAGAGTCTTCAGTGGCTGTGCCACACAGGGACCACACGGCGGAGTGCCTGAAAAGAACGGGAGTGCAGGGATGGGGGGGGATTGCGCACTGTATGTAAAACTGAGTTTTCTGTATAAACACCTCGTTTTTTGGCACAGAAAAATGGGTCCTACAGGAGGGAGCTGGAAACTGCACCGCAAAAAGAAGGAGAGGGGGAGTAGAGGCGGGGAGGCCCTTTGTAGGTTTTCCACATGCACACGCTTAGCGGGGCGAAATATGCATACATGCATGGACGCATACATGTCAACTGAAACAAAGCTGTATAAACAAGCGTTGTAAAATAGTTGAGCGCATGAAAATAGACCACAAAAAAGGTCAACCCGGGCGGCACGGAGATTCTCATTTGCACGGCACTGCATCGGAAGTCGCAGGTAAAGGCGTGGGGCAGATTGAACAATCACAGCACATCCGCGGTTCTAAAGCTCGGTCCTTTTTAATATTAATGCCCCTGAGACTCGGAGAACCGGGCGAAAGGTGTTTGCTCAGGCTTATTAGAATGCCCATCATAGACAGCATACAGTTATTCAAATGTCACATCAGTCCCTCCAAATAAAACACCCCAATCCAGATCTTGTAGTCATCTCCTAATAGCCGTTATTACACAACGCCGCGAGTTTGTGAGTTTACACTGAATAGAATATGTGAGCACCTTTAGTGTTAGTTAGGAACCACAGAGGGCCCCCGCGTCTTGTTTGTCTTTTTATGCCCCGCATTCGAAAAACACGTATATTTTCTGCCCGAACGGCCACGTACCTGTATGATTGAAATGCTAATTTGCAAATGTGCAATGACCTAGACAGACTCCTCTTACCACCCTGCCTCCGCTCGCTGCCAAAACAGCCTGAGGTATCATCTCTCCTCCTAACAAACAGCGGTGTGGAAAAACCCCTGCTTTCAATCCAAAGGGATACATTTTCTCATTAGAAATTATACATCTTCCCCAGCCATATTTATAGACGCAAAACCAAGGGAATTACGCAGCAGACAGAGAGGGGGGGGGACACGCAGAGAGAGGAAAATAGTGCAATGAATGTTATTACAAAAGGGCTCTGATTGTAATTTTCCTTGGGCGTATCAAAGCCTTCGTTTACTGTCTGACCTTCTAAACTCCAAGACAAGGACTTTCTTTATTTTCTTTATTTTTTTTTTTTTTTAAAAAGTGGATTTTTAAGAAGGAAAAAGCTACAAAAAAAACACATACGTGGAACCACATTCAAGTGTCCCATCAAATTTAAAAAGTATAGATGCACCGATTGCTTGGAAGGCAAAAGGAATGGGCTGATTCTTATTTTAAATTTTTTTTTACCAATTTCCTCCCAAACACTTCACTTTATGAAGTCTAAAGTTAGACACTCGTATTTGTAAGACCCATAAAAATGCAAAAAACTGTAAGAGATGTAAAAAGGCGCTTAAAACACGATGATGAATTTTCTAAAGAGGGAAGTTCACAAACAGCTGACACTTTTTCTTTCACTCAGCAGTTTTCTTCATAAGAACAAGAAGACCGACGGTGTCCTCTAATTCCCATGTGTTTTAATCCGTCTTTTTACATTTGGTTAAAAAAAAAATTAAGGATTACAGACACTTAAAGTTTATTATATTAGATGCAAAATCGCAACATGTGATCCAATAAACTAATGAATTGGTCAAGCAGGAGACCCGAAACGGCTGATAAGTCAGACAGAATGAATGAATGAATGAATGAATGAATGAATGAATGAATGAATGAGGCTAGATCAAAGTCAAAGAAAGAGGCTTGGGTGATGGCTGTGTGCAGCCGGTTTAAGAAGGGCAGAGAACAGGTGTGTGCAATGAGCTTGATTGCAGCAGTGGAGCAGTGGGCTCGCAGGTGCAGTGAATACATCCTGATGACGGTGGCAGAATGTAGACAGGCCAGTCATGACGCGCTTGTGCTACCTTATAGCTATATGGATATATGAATAACAAAAAATGTGATTTAAAGTTTGCTACATTATATAATAACAGAAATCTATTTTAGTTTTTATATATATCATTTAAAATCAATCATTTGCTGATCTAACAGATCAGAGTAGATTCTATGTTCTGCATTTCTATGTTTCGATAGGTGCAATCTTTTTTTCTTTTTTTTCTTTTTTTTTATGTTTGACTTTTTTCCAGATCCATAAGAGTCATAGGTTTGTTTCAGATATTAAGGCATGCCAAAGTTAAAAACTGTTTTGGTAAAAAAAAAAAAAAAAGAAGTGAACAATCATGACATGAAAAATAAGAGCGTCCCCCAGCACCTTTATTAATTTAACACTATTATTACAGTTAGCACTGCACATCATAAAACCAAAAATCTGATCCGTTTTTGGTTTTTATTAAAAGTCTCCAGCTAAATCAGCTAAAGGTTAGGGACATGACATGGTTATTATTGTTAATTGAAACTAAAGAAATTATGAAAACTAGAAGTAAAAAAACTATTTAGTTAACTGAAATAAAAAATAAAAATAAAAACGAGACCTTGCAAAAAAAAGTTTACAAAACTAATTAAAACTAACTGATTTTAAGAGGAAATTATTTCATTTTCATTTTTTTGTGTCTTCATCATTTTGCATTGACATGAAGTCTAATTGTCTAAAATGATCGTTTTCTGGGATTTTGTTACAAACACAACTGTTTTATTTTCTTTCCAGTCTTTCTCCTCTTAAGTCGTATTACATAAAAGACTAAAACTGTACCTGAGACTAATAAAAACTAAACTGAAACTAAGCATTTTCAAAAAATAAAGACTAAACTAGCAAACAAATACTAAAAATGTATTAAAAAACTAAAATAGAATTGAAAATAAGAAGTTAAAACTAAATAAAAATAGAAACTAATGAAAATTTCAAAACTATTTAAATTGGGACAATCTTTTATTTCATGTCTTTTATTTCAGATCTTATAGTCTTTAAGGATAAATAAATAAATCTGATTTGGTCCAAATCTGAACTGGCTGTTCAAACCACCAACTGGAGCATTTCTCATATAATGTTACACCTACTTTATATAGAAGTTAAATGTTTAAGGAAACTTTTCCCAGCTTGGTTCAACTAAACTGGAGGGTATAATTTATTTATTTTATTAGCACTAACAGAGAGAGAGATTACATTAAATGATCGAATTAACCAAAATTTATATTTTTAGGTGTTGAATATTTGTAATAAATTTTACTGTAGCTTTATATACGGATCTTCAAATCCAAAAACAGTCCAGAAAAGTGCAAGTTGGTGCTAAAAAGAGAAAAAAAGAAAAAGGTAAAACCCTTTCATTAATATCTATGCGAGACGGTCGTATTAGGCATGAAAGAGGCCAAACTGTCAGAAAGAAAAGTGCCATTAAATAGAAAAATTTGATTGCAAGGAGGTGAATCTCTCACAAGCAGTCAGTTGTCTCATCTACAGCATTCCCCAGAAACTGTAGGACGACCTGCCACGGGCTAACAGAAATGTCACTTGTTCCAATAGACATAAAAAAAAAAAAAAAGTGATTCCAGACATCAACCAGCAATCCTTGCCCTGTCAGTTCATTTACAGGCACACAATGTTTTGTATTTATCCTAGATGAAATGATGATGTTCAGACGATGATGACTGCTAAAGAAAGCTAAATTGACTGCTCTGATATTGGATCCTCATCAGCAGAAATGACACACTGGGTGTGTGTGTGTGCGTGTGTGTGGTAGCCAGCCGCAGAACTCTATTAACTGTCGTCACCTGTCAAGGCTGATCATACCGCTCTGCATCTCATTTAAACAGGAAGCATCACCTTCGTCTGCTTTTCTCTGCTGCTCTGGGTCACTCCAAGGGACATGGCTTAACTGGTTTTAAGTAGCCGCGCGCTCGTATCCCTTCCTTGTTTTAGTTCTCTGTAACACTCATTTATATTTGACTTATCAGACATACTGGGGGAAGTGACACTTCCTTTACTTGCGCCGCAGCCGGCGCCTCTACCCAACACAAAAGAGAGAAAGCGTGTCAGGGATTTACTAATTTCAAATTTTGCTGCTGATTAAGTGGAAAAAATAACCCCCTCGGACCTTGTTCTGCTTAATTACATTTAACGGCAGCAAAGGCATCTTGAAAGACGAGAGCTTGATTTGGCGAAATGAACCTCTCAGCACAAGTGGTAAGGTGTGCATGCTGGGAAAGGGGTGGAGTACTGGGGTAGGGTGGGGGTGTCATCAATTATTCTTTGATTTCAAAATTGGAACATTCGCCCAAGATTAATATGTTTGACTGCTATCTAAATCACCAAATCGGCCAAATGAAATGCTATTTTCTTTCATTTTAAATGTGTTAAGGCGAAGTCATTCACATCCCAACCCCCAGCAAAAATCTCCTGCCACTGAAGTCTCTGTTCTCATTTGTTGTGCTATATTCGGCAAGTTGGTCATTTGAGTCCGGCTTATGCAACTCGAAGCAGAATGCACGCAGTATTCATGCCTCTGGAAACTTTTCACGATCTGCGATGTCATTTCCTCAAGCCTCACTGTAATTTATCTGGACTTCATGTGATGACACCAGCCCATAAAAAGCGCATAATTCGGATAAAAATGGATTTTCAAACACGCTTTGGCAAATACTAATCTGAAAAGTAAAGCAGGGATCTGTATTCCAGTCCCCTTTCGTCTGATACTAATCCATGCGTTTATTTTTAGTCGAATTGATTACTGCAACGGTGTTTTTACAGGTCTGTTAAAAAAGTGGATCAGACAGCTGCAGCTGGTCCAGAACGCTGCAGCCTGCGTCCTCACTAAGACTAAGAAAGTAGAGCACATCACCCCAGTTCTAAAGTCCTTACACTGGCTCCCTGTATCTCAGAGAATAGACTTTAAAATACTTCTGTTAGTCTATAAATCCCTGAATGGCTTAGCACCTAAATACATCACAGACTTGTTATCAGTGTATCAACCCTCCAGACCACTCAGGTCTTCTGGCTCCAGCCTACTCTGCATACCTAGAACCAGAACTAAACACGGAGAAGCAGCATTTAGTTCCTATGCTCCACTTATCTGGAACAAACTTCCAGAAAACTGTAAAAGTGCGGAAAGCCTGAGTTCCTTTAAATGAAGATTAAAAACACATTTGTTTAGGATTCCCTTTGACTGTCCTACTTAAACTGTTTTA
This sequence comes from Fundulus diaphanus, assembly GCA_037039145.1. Lineage (NCBI taxonomy): Eukaryota > Metazoa > Chordata > Actinopteri > Cyprinodontiformes > Fundulidae > Fundulus > Fundulus diaphanus. Next base: position 17,832,710 of record CM073144.1, read on the forward strand.
CTGAAACATCATTAGTTTAAGTTTGTAGTCCAGCCGTCTTTAATATTTGCTTTTAGTTTCTATTTTGCCATGTTTTATTTTGTTTCTACATTTTATTTCAACTTGCTTTTATTCTGTTTTATTTTCCTATATTTTAATCATGTAAAGCACTTTGCATTGTCTATGTACTGAAATGTGCTACACAAATAAATTTGCCTTGCCTTGATATCCCAAAATAAAACTCATTTGAATGAACCGCCGTCAAAGGTTAACGTATACCCAAATACAGCCAAAAGCCAGTAGGTGGGTGTGGTTTGCGCAGGAGACACGCTAAAGTTGGTGCTCTGGTCGAATCAGTTTAAATTTACCTGGTTTGCCTTCATACAAAAAGCTAAAAAAAAAAACTTTAAACCGGGTTGGAGGCTCACCTTCTAGCAGGACAATGTTGCGTATACAGCCAGAGCTACATTAGAATTGTTTAGGTCATGTGTTAGAAAGTCCCATCAAAAGCTCTGAAGTATAAAAAAAAAAAAAATGTTCACAGAGGCTCTCTGTTCAATCTGACTGAACTTGTGCTTTTTTGCGATGCAATAGTCAAAAATTTTAGCATGAAAACCTCCAAAGACTTTCAGCTGCAATAGCAACGGATTTAGTATTTTAGTATTTTCATAAAGTGCATCTTTTTCCTTCTAACTCAATTATGCACAACGTTGTGCCTAATTATCACATAGAATCCCCGTGCAACTCTTACTCTAGTAATTCTTGGATGAGTTTGAGACAACGATGAAGCTTTTTGAATAGATTATTGTATTTTTCCAGATTCCCACATGTATATATGTTTTTATTTAGACCTTAAGTGACCAATTAGCACAACCTTTTTTTTTTTTTTTTAAAAGATCAGTTTTGACGTGACTCAGAGCAGGCCTGGGGTCGCTGCCAGGCTCCATAACCCCAAAAATGGCGCTCCACCCTCTTTTCTCTGACGACTCAAAACAAAACTCGGAGCAACGGCGAAAGAGGGGAAAGGGAGGGAAAGAAAACGGAGGGCTGTATTTTCAGCTTGACTCAGTTTTTCCACACAGCTTTAAATTCTCCTTCCAGGGAGGGAAGCTGGCCGTTTTTTTTTTTTTGTTTTTTTTTAAATTCAATGGAAGGCGGGCTCACACTGTGCCATATGCACACTGGGGTCAAATAGAACAACAAATTAAACGGTATTCAGGAAGTCGGCGATGGGCACGGATATACCACCGAGGTCCTTCTTTGGGTCAGAAAGGGGTTAGGCAGTCTATCAAAATACCCCCGCACCCAGTTCCTTTATTTGCTCTGTATCAATCTCAGCATTAACCCTCTACTAATGGGACAGCTGTGGGTCAGTGCCTCACGTCTCAGAGATGCCAATCAAGACCTTAAGCTAAGAGATCAGCCTTTGGGACAGAGGTGTTCGTCTGCCTCTGAGTGGCTTTTAAAACACAGAGACGCCGGTATTGATTTTAGCTCTAGCCTGAAAGAGAAAACGGGGGGGGGGGGGGGGGGGGGGGTGGCAGCGGTGGTAGTGTCAGCTGTGGCTCTGTGTGTCTGGACGGCAGCCAGCCCATGGTCCCTGGTCACCCTTCAGTGATCCGGGGGGGCTCTCCGAATGACCTAACAGAGAGGCGCTGAACCTGCAAACACGGAGGGGCCACGGAGTTTGAAGCTCGAGGGGTTCGGGGCTGGGGGGGTGGGAACATCAGCAGAGATCTCATAATAGAAAAGGGTTTTAACCTTAATGTTGGAGCCAAAACCCTGTTAGGAGCCTGGTAATACCCCCTGTGCCGCTGTCATTTCAACTAGTTGATTTTTTTCCCTCTTCTGAACCCCCCACCTCCATGTTTGAGTTCATTGCGAAAGACACTGACGTGTGTGGCGGTTCACAATCAGAGCTTCACCATTGACAATTGTGATTGCTATTTGTTCTTTTGGCACATATTAAGAAAATCTGAGAGTTGGACACTTGCTGAACAGGGACATTTTGTGGACATACCGTCTCTTTCAAAAAGGGCAGAGGTATACCTTCCAGCAGGGAAACAACTCCAAACAAACAGCCAGGCCCACAATAGAGTGGACTAGATCAACAAAATCATGTTAAAGCGGTCCAGTCAAAGTACGGACCTAAATCAAATTGGGAATCAACAGCAACGCTGACGTTCACTGACGCTCTCCATCAAATCTGACTGAGCTTGAGCTATTTTGCAAATAATGGACAACAATGTTCACATTCTAGTAGTGCAAATTTGTATAAGCATGCTTCGATACTATTTCAACCGTATCTGCAGCAAAAGACGGCTGTACGGGCTCATTGGGCCGAAACACCTTCCAGCCTTGTACTTGCAAATTACGCTCGACTTTGTGTTGGTTTATCAAACAAAATACATTAAAGTTTATGAACAGAAATTTAAAAGGCTATAAATAATTTTGACCACAAGTCAGCTGGAATCACAATGGGAAATCCGGGCCTTTCACAAGAAGGGAAACATAGAAAAAAACAAATTAAAATCCATATGTGTACCCTTCTATCTAATGTGCACTTAAAAGACTAAAATCCATGAATTGAGGTATGCATATCTAATCAATTGGCTCAACTACTTTGGATATCTTAAGAAAAAAAAATAACAGTGAATAGTCTTGGGCACTTTGAGTAAAATATGCTAATTAACGCACTTGAAATTTCCCATATGAAATCTATCTGCAGCAAGACAATGAGAAAATAATTACAACAGAGGTAGAATTACAATGACCATTTTAATCAACCCCTGCACTAGCATTTCACCCTATTTATACAGTTTTTGATTCCATGACCCACTGGTAAGTAATCACTTGAAAATTACGGTGCAGTTTATAATAGGCCTTTGCTTTAGAGGCAGTATTTCTGCAAAGACAGGGCTCTGGGGATTACAATAAAGATATGAATCTTGCAAAACAACAATCAGCACACATAGCTCTAATAACTGGCAGAAAGGCCCAAAGAAAAGCAAACTGACATGAGGTTAAAAGTCTTCACGTACCCCCAGGCACTTTGCAAGGAATATACGGTAATGTGTAGGGTGATTGCAGTTTTCGAGCCAACGCCGGATAAACATCTTACGTGTCCAACTTTGTGCATTCACAAAGTCGGGTAAAACGGCACAACCCGGTCCGATTAAATCCTTTCTGCATCTATTATGTCGGGGGGTCAGAAAGTTCTTTTCCAAAAGGTCAAATCTTCTTAAAAGGTAATAAACTTGATGGTGTGCCACCGATGAGCCGAACCTGAAACTCACACAAAGGACAGACTAAAACCTTTATTTTCAAAGAGTTGTGTTATTTGACCTTCCTTCCTTACTAAAGTTACACTAAGATAAAAAAAAAACAGGCTAGTAAGGTCATCTTTATCAACCAGAGAAGAATTAAGAAAAAAAATGTACAATCTGGGGAATAATGTGATGATTAAAGTCCTAAAACCCGCTGCGAGGTGGTAGTGATTTATTCCGAGGCAGTGGCGGAAGAGGAAAGGCACTGTTTGCTGAGATATCAGCCGCTTGAAAGAGCAGAACGGTCTATTGAGGGACGTCTGTCTCTGTCCCCGCAGGAATTCTCCCACCTTACCCTGGATGGCAGATCTACTGAGGGGCTATTCTCCTGGAAAGGCAGCAACCGAGGCTGTCCGACAAACCAGACGGCTCTCAGAAACAACATGTTTCACGCTTCACAGACATTTTTCATGGGGGAAATGTTACACTGTCCAAAACCCAGAGTCCTCGGTACATTTTTTGGACCATTTTAAAGTACTGATCATTCGTAGCTGCTTTGAATACAGACGTTCTGCACAAATATGGCACAGATTTCGAGTAATCGGGCTAAAAATTTAGAAAAAGGATGGATGAGGGACAGGATTAGCGCACGTTTTTCTCATGCTTTTCGGTTTTGTTCATCCGTACGATCACCGTCCCCCGTCAGTATGTTTAAGGTGACGGGTATCAAGCGCAGGAAAAGTTTGTTTAAGCGATCTTATATGTACACGAGGGCCATTCAGAAAGGGATCAATTGCAAGCAAGGAAGGAAGGATAATCAGATTGGACAAATGGATGGGTAGATTAATGAATGGATAGGTTATTAAGACGATGGGGCAGAGGCTAATGTAAAGAAAAAAGGAATATTTTCCATTCTTAGACCTACAAAATACTTAAAAGCAAATTAGAGACGACTTTTTCCGGACTTTGTAAGAGTCCCTTAGGGCAATAAATCAAAATTATTTTACAGCTGCGTCCTGTCGCTGTTCACTACAAACTCCTGCAACTGCACCCCGTGCCCTAGGAGTACCATTTTGGGAATTATGCAACCGCTGCCAATGTTAGTTTCCCGCTTCGAGAGGAGTGATGTAATGGTCGACTTGTCAAAATAGTGTTTTTTTGGGACTGAAATGGGATCCGTGTTGTTATCAAAACAGTATAATGGGCTTCCTCTTGTAGAGAAAATCCCTGGTCCAGATACAGTACACAAGCTCTAAATCAGACAGCCGGAGGAAGAGAAAAGCGCGAAGTCTGAGACGGAGGCAGGCAGATGATTTCTTATTGATTTCCTGTTTCTGTGGAGGAGAGGGCTCTCAATTACCCCTGGCAGCAAGCAGAGGTCCCCCCACCCCCCACCCCACCCCCACCGACACAGCTAAACTACAGTGGGCCCATGGGAGTGCATGATATAAATAAGGTAAGTTAACTTGGCCAAAATGGATTTTCAACATAGGGAGGAAAAATCAATTACAACGCAAAAGTGATGTCAAAGACCTGAAAGTAAACTTTTTTTTCCATTCTCCTCTTGTAAATAACCCACTACTAAGTAATTAAGCTTAATAACAAACAGAAAAAAGAAAAGAGAAGGAGGAAAAGGGCACTCTGGAAAAGTTAACAACTGTGAAACAAAAGGGAACTGTTGTCGAGAATGCTGTTAAATGAAAACACCATCCTTATTACGGCAGCAATCAGCTGCTATTAGCCCATGTTGACACATCTCACTCCCCTCAGGAACAATGAGGCACGCATACGCAGAGGCTTTTAGTCATGTTTCACTCGGTGACCCGCAATCTATATCTTTGTATGGAGTGGAATTACTGTGCAACTAGGTTTAATTAGAATTGCTTCTAAATCAATGCCAAATTGCTGTTTTGCAGAACCTTGCTGTGCTCCACATTTGCATAAAACAATATGATTGGATCGGAGTCACAAGAAAGTTTGCAGACTGAACCAGAAGAGACGTGTAAAGAAAAAAAAATGGTGGTAGTAATAGGATGGAAGATTTTTTGGGAATTATTATTTTAGTTTTTTTCTGACCAGGAAGATGCATCCAGAAACTTGTAGATCCCTTCTTAATAAAAAGTTCTTAAACATGCTCCGTTTGTTATTCCAATGCTTTTCCAGACTCGGGTTTCAAATGCTCTCAGAGTTCACTCTGGATTTACATCAGACAAGCGAACTGGCTGGGTGAGGGTTCATTGACAAACGGATGGTTGATGGACGGGTGGAATGAAAGATGACCATATGTCAGACCAACATAAGGGACACACACATGGATGTATGAAATGATACATATAGAAGAATGGAAAAACGATGGTGGGACGCACATGTGAACAGAGAGAAAATGTTGATCAATGGCCATAGGAATGGATCAATGACGGACAGAAGGGCAAACATTTATGGATGATCCGGCAAACTGGATGGATGGATCATTTGGACGGTGGGACAGTTCGGTTTTCTTTTTTTCTCGTGCTTGTATAAACCTGGAAAATCCACGCTTTCCCAGGCCACAGAAGAACCCTGTGAAGAGGTAAACGTTTGGCACAGGGGTAAAGAAACTGCACGTTGGACTCAATCAGGACGTGGGGACGGCCAACGTCTTGAGTACGTGAGGAAGGCCAATACCGCAAACCGGATTTCCCTTGTTCCAAAACACATGGCCGAGGGTTTGGAAGAAGTAAAAACGGCAGCGCGAGCCAAGTCTCGGTCATAGCGTCAGAATAAGACAGCAGGCATGTTACACTTACTTGCCAAGTAACTAAGCTGCTATCTGGCGATTGCTGTAATTGGAAACAGCGAAACTAATATTTCAGTTGGCCAACTGACCCTGACACAGGAACAGCACAACAGCGGCCGTTCTTGAAAGACGGAACGTTGCCATTAAATACAGGACTGAGACTAAAACAGTTGCCAGTGTTGAATAAAAACTGTCACTTGCTACAGTTAAGCTGATCTGACATGTTAATCACTTTGACTATCTCTAATTAAGTGTCATTGTTGTTTATTCTTTGGGAGGGAAGAGGGGGGGTGGGTATCAGAGGTTTACCCAGGTCATTAAAACTTACTCCTCACAGGCTTGCAATGATTAGGCTTCTCCTCTGTCACGTGACTTTGTCCTTCAGCGGGGTGCTTCCTGGGAGACAGGAATCTTCCTGATGACTCACGGTCACAAGCATCTGGGGAGCGGGGGGGGGGGGCACAAGAAGATGATGTTAGAAGTGGTTTAAAAAGGAAAAAAGATACACTTGCTGCAGCTGCAGAGGTGGTCAGAAGTGTAAATACTGTCATCATAGGCATGGAGACCATGCTACTTTGAAGCGCTTCATGATTTATCGGAACTGTTTGTTTCTCGGAGCGAATATAAATTAGTAGAATTACATACAGCCCAACAAATATTTGCTTTAAAAAAATCCTCTTGTGAGTTGCAACTCAGCCGGACACTTTTTGTATCCACTAACAAACTTACACGTGATTCTGGCTCAATATTTGACCGCCCTTAAGGGCAGAATGGGTGGCGTTTCTTTATATTGGTTTCCTGGTCAAAACGTGAGGCAGAATCATGCCGAAAAAACCTCTTAAAGGCTTAACGTGTTTGTCGCCATGTGTTTGTTTGCATAATTGTTTTTATGTTTGTCACGGCGTGTGCGAATTAGAAAAAAACCAACAATAAAAATCTAACCGGTGCACCCCATTATAGTTTTTCCATTGCATAGAGTTCTTCGTATGATCATTTCACCGCGAAAAAAACAAACAAAAAGAGCCGTTCAATGCATCACCAAACGACATACAAAGCAACAGGACATGCACGGCCATAATAAGTGGGTATAAACTCCTGACTGACGCAAAAAGCGACAAACAGATTAGCGGCGAACGTTAACGCGCCGGACTGGGTTAGTCGCAACGGATAAAATGTCAGCTGCATAACTCGTAGGTGCAAAAGGCCGCCCAACGTCTCTCGTGCCAGCAAAAACAAACTCCTGGCAAGCTTTGCGACATGGTGGGACGGTTCAGGTAAGCGCCGCTGCCAGAACTCTGGATCTCATTTTCTCTCTCCCCAGTGCTCCCGGGTGCACTCTACCTGCCAAGATTCTTTTACTGCTATAAAGGCCACATTCATCTCTATTGGAAAAACATCCAGACAAAAAAAAAAAAAAAAAAAGAAGAAGAAAAAAAAAACTGGCCTGATAACCATGCAAAGACACGAGAAGCACCCATCTGTCTCTCTGAGTGGCTTCCTGAGTTCAGCGTTACGTCTTGTTTATCGCATGCTGTTGCTTTGTTGTGAGACGAAACCGGTCAATGGTTTAATCATGAGGCGTACCCGATGTAGCAGCCCTGTTTGTAAGCAGTGATGGATGAGCGTTCATCCATAGTAAAGGCATACCTCAGCTTGGAGAGGACGTATAGTGAGATCAATTGCAGTATTTAGCGATCGCAGTTAACTAAATCGGCCTATTCCCAGCAGATCCACGGGTATGGGGGATCTAGTCTCAACTGCAAGCGGCTGTGAACGTCCACCCAAAACAAAAAAATGGAATCCATTAACAATGCAGCAGCCCCGTGTGACTGCTTACTTTGTCCTACTTTCGAATTTCTTTTTTTAAAAACACCGCCGCAGTGATGATCGGTTAACGGTTCGTTGCATGTTTAAAGGAAAAATGAAAAGCGGGTGTGGGAGTAAGCTTATTTTACATGTGATAATCTTAAGGGCAAGTGGAAAGTTAATTAAAAACTATAATTGGCTGTGTGGTTGCTGTTAATAGTCAGCAGGGTGTTTCCTCTGACTTTATTAAGGGAAAAAAAAAAAATAGAGGCACAAACATTATCAAGGTTTTGAGACTAGAGCACAGATAATGCCTCAACGTATAAGAAAATCCCAACCCAAAGCTACTTTTGTTCATGGCTTCTAGGAGCTTTTTTTCCCACAGGTTTGACTGTTGTACAAAATAAGGTGTGCAAAACAGAAGACGTAACTAGATATTTATGGCTCGGTTTTATTAGCAGAGGGAGAACTTGATGTGCACATGAGCTAAGTGAACATTTCACACATTTTAGCTTGCCAGCCACAACTGTTTAGTGGCTGTTCTAGCACAAACAGCGCTCTGGGCAAGCACTCCTTATCCAACAGTCCTTTCACCAGTCCAGTTTGATGCATTTTACTTTTCATACTTGTCTGAGTAAAAAGGTGGCGCTAACACTAAAACAAACCATTTAAATTGCTCTTTTAGGGAGAAAAAAAAAAAAACAGAATAGAAAACAGATTAAATAAATCTGTGTTTTAACAAATCTCAGTTCAATGTAGTCTAACCCCATTCAGGTATGAGCAGTCCCAAAACAAAAGTCCCTCTCGGCTGCTGGAATGCTGCATTCCATTTACCTCGGAAATCGAAACAAGGAGCTCGGGAATGACGTAACGCCCGAGTGAACAGCGTTCCAGTTAACACTGTCGGAGAAATCGGGATTCCAAAACAAAGACAAAATTTCAGGAATCCAATACGGCGATGGCTGGGAAAGTTGTACTGTTGTCCGCGGTACCTCTTACCAACGTCGTTTAAAGCTGTACTTTCCAGATGCAGACGGCACTTTTGGTTTGTCCGGCTAAGAGTTGCGGTCGCTACACGCAACTTTGATTTTAGATGCACTCTTACAACCGTCTCTTGTAAAATAAACACGTCTTCTTCTTCACAGCTTACTGTTGTTGATGCGAGGAGCTGCCATATTGGATCCGACAATCGGGCTTGAAAAATGTATCCGACTTTTCAAGGGGAAATTCAAACTTTAGCTGCCTTTCCGGTTGATTCTCCCAATGGGAAGTCGGAATTTCCGAGCTCCCACCAAAAGCAGGAGATGTACACCCCCGTACATCCAGACGGCAAATGAATCCTGCCTGCTCTGGCTAATCTCGTAACAACCAGAGTGGGATGTAAATGTCAATCTTCCTGATAAATGACTGGAAGTATATCGTCTCTTTTTAATCGAGTCACATTTTTAAAAGGTATAGTGGAAAATCTTTTTTTCCGCTTTCGAATTCCGGGGGGGGGGGGGGGGGGGGGAATGATTGTCCCACATGCCGATCATTGTGACGCACTCATGTAACGCCAGTCTGCATGTTCCTGGCTAGTTTCCCATTGCCGCACATGCGCACTTCTAGTATGCGTCCCGGGAGCTTCAGTTTCAGCTGTTCGCTGTAGCTCCGCTGCTCTCACCGTATACTTTTGAAAATGGCTGAGAGTCGCAAGAAGCAAACCGTCGTACAAGTTTTACGAGAAGAAGAGAAAGGCCTCAGAAGAACGACATAAGACCTGCGTGGGAGATTCTTCCACGCGATCCCCTTGAGGAGCGGGAGAGCGGGTAAGATGGTCTTGTGCAAGCGTGGTTAGTCAAAAAGGGACTTGGCTGTTTCTTGCAGAAGAATCATCAGCTGCACCTTTAAGGTGGATTGTATAAAAATAAAACAAAAAAAAGCTATGTTTATATTGTGACTTACTGCGGGTTTCTAAACTAAAACAAAACAAACAAACATAAAGCTAGGCAACAACAGGCCAATTTCGGTTCACTTTAGTCAGTCCCAAGCTTGGAAAAAAAGAAAAATAAGGAGGGTTTCACTTGTGACATTAAAAAATATTGAGTAAAGTGCATTGGTAGGCCTAAATGTAAACACAAGGTGTTTTAGCTCATTTTGTCTCCACGGTTCTACTGTCACGCTCTACCACGGGGTTCATTCCCATTACATATAAAGCATTCTTGCCGCCCACCAGCCCTGCCACCCTGGGCGGTGAGCCTCTTCTGCCCACATGAAACTCCTGCACTTGACTTTAACCTACAGTCACCGGGTAGAGGCTCCATCCAAAGCCACTGATTAATGGCCTGTCGTGTGCTCTCTTACCGTGTGACGCTGACAGCAGGGGACTTGTCTCCTTCCGTGGGCCCTCGCCTGGCCCCGCCGGCCCTTCTGATGGATAGACAGTCTCCTTGGACATGAGACAGTCGTCCTCTTCGAAGGGAGAAAACGAAATTAACGAACCACCAGCAGCAGAAGTCGTTCCTCCCTTTCTTTTTTTTTTTTTATTCCTTTAGCCCGTCAGCCCTCAGTCCTGCAACAAAAGCAATAAGTCTCACAATCAGCGCCGCTTTGGAAACACGAAGCCAAACTGTGGAAGTCGTTAGTCAAACTGCTTATTCACACAGCGAGAAAAGTGACGTGGAGCTCCAGTAAAACTTAGTGGAAATTTCCCTTCGCTCGCTTTTTACATAAACGTTTCGGTAAGGGTTCACAGGCGGACCATTTGTTCACACTCTGCCTTTTTTTTTTGTTTCATGAAAAAGAAAACTTGGATGAAAAAGCACGCTGACTAACAACAGTTTAATCCAACTGTTTTGTATATTACGACTTACCTTTCGAACATGACGACTCCCTCCCTCACTTCAAATCGGATTCATTCCCATCCTGCTCTTCCTTCGGCTGCGTCCTCGAAAGTTAAGGGAAAATAAATAGATAAATCAAACTCGAAGAGTGACTCCACGCCCGAGAGTTTTCTCCAACTTTAACTACCAGACGTCCCCGATCCTAAATATCCCAGACGGTTTTTGACGTCCAAAAGTCAAAAACATGGTCCTCCTGACGCCTTCGGCGCGCAGTAGCGCTGGCTGAGTTTTTTGCTCAGGTCTAAAACATTTTCATCATATCCGGATTCCTGCAGGGCGACCAGTAAAGCCGCACTCTTCTCGCCTCAGCGGCAGGGAGGAAAACAAAGCCCTCCCTGTTTTTGTTTACTCGAATTAATGTTAGATAGGGAGAGAGAGAGAGAAAGAAAAAATAAATAAATAAATAAAAGACTCGACTAGTTGTTTTCTTGATGGAAATGTCTCATTCTGGGCTGTAGGATGTAGGATGTTTAGGAAACTCTTTACAAAGCCCTTACTGAAACGTTGCCTTTTTTTTTTTAAATTCAGATGTTATTAAAGAAAAAAAGAAAACGTTTAACATCAACCCCGGCAAAACTCAAACCAGCAAGAAACCTCTACACACGAAAGTGTAATTATGGTGGAAAATTACTTGTCGGTAAACCATGATGAAAAACGACTCAGCTCAACTATTTGTATTGCTCATAGAGAGAACATCCTGACACTGTGGTTTCGTTTAGCTGTTGGATGGAGTCCTTAAGAGAAGTATTCCAGCAATTAACTTTGTATACGCTCCTTTTGTTCTTTTTTTATCACTATTTTTCCACACAGAAGGTACTCCTTATCTAGGGCTTGTGTGTTTAACTGTAGATCTTGTTTCTAGAGGGAACCATTGATGGACCCGTTGGTGCTGTCAACGTTATGCACTCGTTTTGTCAGTCCACTGCAAAGTGACCCTGACTCAGTGATTCTGTGTTTACACAGACTGGACTGAGCCAATGACAGTTCCATTGCTACATTCCTGTACTGTCTTTGCTTTTTCAGCCCCATAGAAAGTACACCTGTCTGTTTTTCCCGCTCGTCCGTGTTTCATGCTTGAATGCAACCACTGACTTCCTTGTTGATATTAACTTTGTCTGCTCTCCTTATTTTATTTTTGTTCTTCATAGAACCAGTTTTTCTGTTTAGATGGGCAGAGCCATCGGCAGTAATATTGTTCCTATTGACGTTTTTTACCACCCCATCATTTTTTTTTTCAGCCCTATAGAAAGTATTCCAGGAACAGTGCTTCTGTTTAGCTCAAAGTGAACCTTGTTCTGCCGGGGGGTTTCCTTCTGTTAAACTGGAGTTTTTCCTTCCCACTGTTGCCACATTCTTGCCCTGGAAGAGGGATTGCTGGAAAGTAAATGACTCAGTGAAGATTTTTTTTAACAGCTGCTATTTTCTGATGAACTGACTTTGACTGGATTTGCAGATTGGAATTGATTTAATTGTGTGAAATTGGAGCCAAACCTTACTCTATGATCAGATTTCAGCGGGAAAAATTGCATTGCTCTGAACTGAATTTGGCTCAGATTGGATCCTAACTGAAAACTATTTAAATCAGTTTGTCTTGTAGAGTGTCTTGATGTGACGTGAGCTTATTTGTTGCAAATTCGCATCATTTGAATCAACTAAATCTAATTGAACATTAAAGTGTCGGTGGTACTGGACAAACGTAGCCCAAATATGAATTTAATGATGATTAATATTGTTTAGTTTTTTTTAAAAAAAAGCATAATGACAGCTTAATACTTGGATAACAAAGTAAAAAAACAACCTGAGTGTTTGACCAATTAACCAATTTCAATGTACTGCAAAAAATATTTGCTAAAAATAGATTAACTAATATAGCACAGCTCAAAAGGAGTGATCCATAATTGGCTTTTGCAGTGTTCTGTAGAGCGCATACCTTCTGTGACGACCCTGTGTCACTGCGGACTTTTGCCTGCCAGGTCATGGCATCATTTCACATACCTGTGCCCCAAAGTCCATTAACCCAAAGCCCATCGAAGATGAAAAAGTTAAGGTTGGGTTCATTTGAGGGCAGCAGTCAGCTGAGACAGTGAGAAGGTAGGAGCAATCATTGAATCACCTAAATGGAATGTAGGCATCAGCGACAGTGTTTGTTGCACTGAGGTGCCAAACAGTCTGCAGTGAAACCCCCTTCTTCAGTGGCACTGTAGCTGCTTAAGAAACAAGGAGCGCTTTAAAAATTCTCTAAAGGTAAACACTTTTGTAAGAAACTGAAATAGAACCAACTGACTAATTGTTTTTAATACACATTGTGACTTTTTTTTCTCCAAACCATGATAATCAAAGGGGGCTGGTAGCATAGTTTACTTGCAGCCAGAAGGTCCTGAGTTGGGATCTTTCTGCTTGATGCATGCGTGGGTTCTCTGCGGCTTCCTCCCACAGTCCAAAAAAACACGCCTGTTGCGTTAACTGGTCTCTCTAAATGACCCTTAGGTGTGGGTGTGTGCATACATGCCTGTAGCCCTGGTGTACCCCACCTCTCAGTTATCACTGGAGATACGTACCAGCCGATCGACGTCCCCTGCTTTGCTGCGTCAGAGCCTGAATGAGTTGCTAAAACTGATGGAATCGCAAATTCCGCTCTCTGCCAGAAAATCCTCAAGGAGACTTTCCAGCGATGGGGTTTTCACCTTTTAGCTCTGGTGCGCTTGTGTCATGATGCAGGTCAGTGGTCCAAAGCACATACCAGCAAGTCCGCCTTAGAGGGGCTCAAAAAGCAAAAAGGTTTTAAAGGTTTTGGAGCGGCCTGATCAAAAATAAAATGATTGAGAGGCTGTGGGTGGACTTTAAATAGGCCGTTTATGCTTAAAAGAGGAATAGGTTAAAATTCCTCTGCAGCAGTGTAAAATAATCCTATTGCAAAAGCTTGATGGGAGTAAAGTGAACAATCTTTCAATATTAAGCTATACAAAAAGGTTGCATGTTTCCAGATGTACAAAACGTATAACCCAAAAGCCCCAAAGATTTAGGATGCCTTTGTGCAGTGTGGTGCAGGGAAGTCACGGGAGCTTGCCTGTTGCATTGTTTGTTTGGGGCCAGAGTCCCTGTTCTCCCAGCAAAGCAGGGATTAGGCTTGTCAGCGTTCGCACCGACTGAGCCGGAGCTCCTCTTCGCCACTACACACTCCAGCAATCAGGCAGGCTGCCAAACAAACAGATGAAGTCAACAGAGAGACGCTTCCCCGTGTCTTCTGAGATGTGACTGCAACAGATGCAACGCTGACACCGCGCACTTGACACAGTGTGACAACCCCGCTATGTCTACACAGCCAGCTCCACTTTGACTTATTTTGAAAGAGAGGAGGGGAGTTAGGGAGGTGGGGGGTGGGGTGGGGGGGGGGTGACACTATGCACATGATCACACACGAGATAATGTTTGTCAGCAGCAACAGTGGTGTCACTGTGTAGGGTGCAAAGACTGACAACAGGGGTTGATTTCACGGTGCAGTCATGTTGCGTGTACTGTACTCAAAAGATTTCCATATCCGGGTGGCGGTGGCGGGGTGGTTACAGTAGAGATTTCTTCTCAGATCATGATTTATTCCCTGAGAAATGGTCACCACAGAGGTCAAAAATCCAAATCCTTAAACGCGTTTTCAACATTTTTTTTTTTTTTTGTACCCCCTCCATCCTTCACATTTCCACACAGCCACCCAGATAGACCAACCGAAAGCACTGCATGCTGGTTAATGGAGTTTCGAGCCACTCTTGGGGATGGAGTGAGGGAGTATCTGTATTCAGGTAATTACAGTCTGAGGGGGCACAGAGGTCCTCTGTGATTACACATAACGCCTGTAATGGATTCAACACTAACAGACGCAGAGAGCGAGGGAGAAAGCGAGCGAGCGAGCTGCATTCCTTACTTTCTCCCATTGTGACGGCTGAGAGCATGGGGCGGCTGAGGGCTGGCAAGGTAGGGTGGGCTAGGGGTAGGTATATCTGCAAGATGGATTACGTGGGGTTTGCCGAGTTCAACATTGACACAGATTCATCGTAAATCATTATGCTCGGGACCCGGAGTGATTTCTGCATTAGGAACAGAAAATGGAGTTCATCCAGTCAATGAGGGAGGGCATATTTCACATCAATCACCTGCACACTCATGTTACCGAGGCTTAAATCTCACTTATGCTGTTACCAATAGGGTTCAATGGCTATGATGACAATCAGCCGAGACTCTGCACTAACAGTAACCCACTGACTACAAAGAGGGCAGAGGACGGCAGCTTCGCGGCTGATCATTTAAAGTAAATAATATATGAATTGAACTTGAGCAAAAAGGAAAGTTTTAGATAACATCTTTATTGCCACAATAACGATTCTTCAAAGATGTAGGTTTGGTCAAAGGAGTGTAAGCTTGAGTAAATTCAACCAGACCGGGACTGGATCATGCAGTTCTAGATGCAGACAATGCAAGAACTCAGAAAAAGGGTAACGTTTTGTTCTGTCCTCTGACTGATGCAAAAGAGAAATGTAGCACAGGCAACAACAAAAACAAACAACACGTAGATTGTGTTGTTCCAAGACACTGCAAACTGAAGTAAGGTTCTTCTAATAGCTGATGTCAACAAAGAGCTATAAAGTACCCAACCTTACAAATACCGAAAATTTTAACATAAAAAAAAGGCATCAGGAAACAGCAAGTGGATTTCCAGACAGTATGCAAACTCTGCCAATTAACCTTTCTACCACAGAGAAAAGTCAGGAGTCTACATTGCTAATTTCGGTTGTATCTCTGTGTTAGATTACAGTTTTAAATGTTAATAATGTATATTCATCTGTTCATGAGAGAATTATGGCATTCCTCAGGGTTTGACACTAGGTCACGTCCAGTTTTTCCTCATATATGCTTCCTTCAGGCAACGTGAGGAAATATGACATCCACTCTCACCGCCATGCTGCTGACAATCGGCTCTAATTATAAGTGAAACCTGATGAACCTATTTATCTATGGAAGTTATGGGCTTGTCTTCATGACACAAAGAATTGGAGGCCTAGTAATATGAGTGTGTGTAAAATTGGTTTGGCATGGAATGACTTGCATGCATTGTGCCCTGCAGAAACACGTCGGGATTTTAAAGAGACGTAAGCTGTGAATAAAGATCTGACTTTTTCTGGACTGAGGTCATTTCATCGTCTCAGTCTGCATTACTTACAGGCCCAAAAGATCTGGACCAACCAGTTCAGGTTACATATTTATAGGCAATAGTTGAGAGACATTACAGGATAAACAGATGGAATTCAATAGCCAGACTGACCAACTATAGTCTAATTTAATCTTAAAGGTATACTATGCAACCGAGGTTGATTTTCCAGCAAGGCTCCCCCCAGAGGGCGAAAGTAAAAGTGCACTGTCGTAAAGATGCTCAGCTGTTCTGGTTTCTCCGTCAAGACAGGCGCGGTTGTTTTGAGCTTAGCAGACAGGCGAACGCAACGAAAAGTGGAAAAAACGGCAGTACAAACAATGACTAACACAGTGAAGGTATGAACATCAAGCTTCCCGCAGCGCTATCTTGGCGAGGCGGCCGCGGCGGCCGCCTCGCCAAGCCGCAGCCGCGGCCGCCACCTCGCCGCGGCCGCCGCGGTAGCGTCTCGCCAACATAAAAAAAAAAAAACAACTAATAATAATAATAATAATAATAATAAAACTCGATATGCTTGCATGTTTATTTGACGTTAACACGCGGTTCTTTGTTGTTGCTTTCGCGCGTGCATATAGTGAATGGCAGGGCAAAAACACATGGAGTTCTCGCCGTAAAGCGAGACTTCTGTGTGTGCGAGCCGAGGGCTCTTGCATTGCAAGTGCGGTATTTCCCCCACAGACCCCCAGGGCGGCCGAGAAAACCTTTGTTCGACCTGAAATGACTCATTTAATCATCCAAAACGGTATGGAACACATTAATTAACTGAAAAATGTTGCATAGTATGCCTTTAATATTACACTATGCTTTTATGTTTATACAATAAGATTTAGTTGATTAATTAATGCCATATTAAAAAGGCATTTTTCTCAAGAGGCCCAGCTGACTGCATTTAGCCACGGATGTTCCCGCAATCTCTCACAATATAAAATAAGCATGTGGCAACAATGGAGAGGAACAACTAAAATTTAACAAGAAACCAAGAACCACAGGCAACAGGAGCAGTTTCAAAATATTTTAAATAAAAGGTCTTGTTGAAAGACAGGAGGCAATCAGGAGCACATCAGGGAAATCCTGGAAAGGAAAGAGAATGGTTAGTGGCCGAGAACAACTCAGTGAGATATAGTGGGCACTAAAAAAAGCCACCAGCCTTCTCAGAATCCGAGAGGTTGCATTGGATCCGATATGTGGGTGCAAGGGCTCCGTTTGGCTGCCGTTTTTGTTACAGCAAGATGGCCGACTGATCCACTTAATGCAGACAAATGACAGAGCTGAGACAAGGGGAGATCCGTAGTCCAGGCGTGGGTCATTCACAGAGTATCAGATGCAGGGGGGAGGTAACCGGACGGCTAAGCAGACAGGCATGGTTAGGCGGATGGCAAGGTCGCCGTCCAGAATCAGAGGCCAACAGATGACCGGAGCAGAGCTGCACAGCCAGAGTGTCACACAGTCAAAACACAACAAATCATGAGAGAATGCCGGGAAGGCTGAGCGGACACAATACAATATAACCACCAAGCCATGAGTACATTATATGGGGAAAAGATAAACAAAGATTGCCCATAGTAGTCGCAGCAATGCCTTGATCCGAGGGAGAAAGCAAAATTCAGAAGAGCTGAACAAGTAGTACATCCAGTGGGAAAGAAAAACAAAGAGATTTAAGTTAAAACAGCATATAGCTTCCTTGCTAACTTAATTCAGGAAAGAGTCACGGCTGAACACAGAAGCACTGAACCTGAGACACTTTTTAAGCGAAAGAAAAACAGAGTGCACCAAGGTAAAGGCAGCAATTGATCCCATTTAATAAAGAGACAGTAATTGCATAATCAGCCAGCTAAGTGTACCTTCCGCGAGGTAAAAAATAGAAAGAACACAAAATCAGTGGCAGCAAAAATTGCAAATAATGCATAAATGGAGAGCAGAGGGGGTAAAGACAGCAGGGTGAGGAAAAGTGATGAGTAAGAGCTCCAGCTGAAGCCTCCAGTAGCTTATAGCATCATAACTACAGCAATCTGTCTCCTGATGCTAAAGGGGCAAAGGACGACGTGGACCGCAGAGTGGTGATTACCGGAAAACTTTCAGATAATAAAAAAAAAAGATTCTTCACGCAAAAAAACTTTGTGCATCCTTAGTTCCAACTTCGAGAAAAATAAGAAGGCAGAAACATTAGTTTTTCCAGACGTGCCCCAACTTTGCAGAAATGCTTTTATAGATGAAAGAATACAAGCTTTATTAACAGTTTATAATTAAAAGTTAGATGGCCATTTTCTTTCTCCAGAAATATTAATACATATGATTTAGACTGACAGTACGCCTTACAGCCCAATTAATAGCTTGCCAGTTCACCTGTTTTACCCAATGAGAGGCAGTTGTTTTTTTTTATTCCTTATAAGAGTGCCAACCAGAGTAATTTGGTACTGATTTGCACTTTTGCAGAAACTGAGCTGAAAAGAGAAATGGCTTCAGGATGGAACATCTGTAATTAGGCTTAATGAGTCTAGTCCTCAGCAGTGTGAAACAAAAAAAAAAGCTAAAACAAAAAAAAAATGCATAAGTTGACCCACACCGGCCATTCTATCGGTTTTAATGGCTAGGGGAAACATTCTGAGGTGTGCTCGGAGCGGCGAGAATCGACACCTGTACCTGATCAAATCTTCAAAGGTTTTACAGCCAACTCCGCGCGGAATGAGAAGAACTTAATAAGTCGAGCTATTTTTTTTTTTTTTGAAGCTGACCATGACACCAGCTGAACCTTGACGCCCTTGCATGATTAATAGCATTATGGTAAGTTTTCTCCCTTTCCCTCCAGCGAGGGATTGTTTGAGTCTGTCAGATCAAAACAGTCGACATTTTACTGGCCCAGCTGTCAAACAAAGCAGACCACGGGTTTGCCGATTGGAATATTCCCGTCTCCAGCTAAAGTGAGCTCGATTTGGACAAACTGAAGCGCTCGTTAAGGATGCATCTCGTCGCGATAAGGAAGAGTCCAGCTGCTGCCGCCGATTAGTGTTTCAATGGAAATAAACACCCTGGTCCCCAAGGAGGGAGAGCTCCAGGAGCAAAGAGTGCATGACTTTGTGCTTGTAAAACTACATCTGGAGTTTAAGTAGGGAGTGAGAAAAGGGCACGTAAATCAGTAGCAAATGTGTGTGGAAAAACACTAGACCTCATAAATATGTATTCTTTGGCAAAAGGAACGAGAACGCCAGGTGATTGGAGATTAAAAGTGACATTAAAAACAAAAGATCTGCAGCTTTTCACGGTAACTTGGGCATTTGAAACTACACATGTGAGGATTGTGCCCGGATGGCAGCGTTAGTGAGGAGTCGAAAAGGATTCCATCGAAGGAATACAGGATGAAAGCTGACATGCATCTGAAACAAATTTACCTATCAGTTATCACTAAAGCCCACCATCAATCAGGCTGATCCCCACGGCCTCTGATGGTGCTGTTGATAAAAGGCGGGAACTGAAGGAATGTAACTTCTAGCACAGACTTGACAGGCATTGTTGAAATTTTGCATCCTAGAAATCATAAAATCCTTATTTATTTTATTTTTTTAGAAACTTTTCCAAATCTTCAGCACCAAAACACAACTATGGAACAAGTGCAAATAAAGCATGGCCGGCCACCCGCAAGGCGGGCATTCATCAGAGAAGAATCTGAGAGACCCATGGTAACTCTGGAGGAGTTGCAGAGATCCTCAGCTCAGGTAGGAGAACTTTACTGGGTTCCAGCTATTTACACGCATATAATCCCAGCAAGGCCCTTTTGAAGTGCACTCTATATGGCATTTACCCAGTTGTCGACAACGGGACTATTGGTGGAACATTTGCTTTTTGTCAGCTGACATTCATCGAACCTCAGACTATAGCAGCAGTGTCCCTTTTGGAGGTTTGATGTATAATTTACAACTTTTCTTACTTCTAGAAAACATTTGTCCCCATCGTCCTTTGTTGCCTTTGTTGTCTAATGGAAAATGATGTTTGGATTTCTTTGATCCTTTGCAGCTATGCCATTAGCATAAGCCATAAACCCGGTTAAAGCAACGCTGGCTAAAATAACAGCGGGATTATTATTTGTTATGGCTTGATGTCTCATACCCTGTTTGTCCTGCACTGAGCTTTCTCAAATGCCACCAGCACAAACCCCTGAGTCCCGTAAGCAAAACTACCCTCACACCCCCCCTGGGTCTAGATGGATCAAGCGTTACTTGCAGCCTTTCTCCCCAAGTAGACAAACCCATATGTGCAGATTTTTAAACGGAGAAAGCCTAAAAAAGCTCTCATATCTGCAAAAAAAAGAACAGCTCTCTGTCTCTTTGGCCTGTGGTTATTCGTATATCTTGATTAATTGCTTGGGCTGTCTTTAAGCTTCCAAAACGATGCTGGTTCCAATGGAATAAGATGAATTTGGGAAGAGTATAAACTCTCTTTCGTTCGGAGCTGAAATGTGAGTTTTAATTTACCCCATGCAGAGACTCGCTGCAGTTACCTGCAGAGAGACGATTCACCGTGCACCAAGTCTGGCTTGAGCAGAATGTGTCATTTAAATAACCCCCCCCCCCCCCTCCCTCCCCATATCCCCCAGTGCCAATTTATGGAATGGCGGTCAAATATTTATCCAGTTGATGAGCTGGGCTGTGTCTTCCTTCCTGACAATAATTAAAGACAAACCCCAGCTAAAGGTGAGCCTCGGCATAATTTCACTCAGACCTCCTCTGAATAGCAGCTAGTGGACAGTGTTTATATTTTGCTCTTCTGTCTTGCAGAAGGCATTAGATTGAGGGGCGCTTTTTGCACCTTCAGCTGTTTGTTTCTGTTAGTATGTCTGAGAGATGCTGGGTAAATATCCACATTGTCGATAGACCAACACAACCTTGAGCATAGTATATGAAGAGGAAGGAAAATCATACATCTTATATTCCTTTTTTTCTTTGCAAAACAGCTTGAGATCAGTCAGACTCAATGCAGGGCGCCTATGAATACTGTTTTCGTAGTAAGGCTTGGACTGGAGTAGTCTAAAACCTAAATATGCGCTGATCTGACCCGTTCTGTTGGGGTTCTGTCTGTGGGTTTAGGGTTGTTTTGCTGGAAAGTGAACCGGCCCTTGCAGCTGAACTCTTTTTGTGGCCTCCAGCAGATTATCTACCAGGATGGGCCTTCATGCTCCATCCGTCATCCCGTTTCTTTTGGAAGACTGCAAATTGGACTTCTTTCAGACGTTGTTCTTGCAACTCTTTCATAAAGGACAGATTTGTGAAGTGTTTGCTAACATATGTCCAGTTAGAAAATTCTCCCACCTGAGCTGTGGATCTCACCAGCTCTGCCACAGTTAGCGCGGTCCTCTTGGCTTCTACGCTTGGTAATGCCTCGCCTAAACCTTTCAGGTTAGGTGGATTGCCATGTCTTGGTAGCTTTGCAGTGATGCCTTAGTTTTTTTTTTTGCCTTTTTGGAAGACGTTTTTTGTGAGATGTGCAAATCTTTGGAAAGGGATCCATAACCTAATCTCTGTTTAAACGTCTCCCTGGACCTGGCTTGTGTGTTTTTTGGTTGCCATGATGTTGTCTGTTCACTAACTCTCTATCTGAAGCCCTTCCAGAGAAACTGGATTTAAGAACAAGCGGATGCTCTCTACTCAATTGATGACTTCTGAGGCTATCTGTTTGTACTAGGCTACTTCTAGTATTTTGTATTGGTCCATGGCATTAAATCCCAGAATCATGCATTGAGGTTGTTTAGTATGAACATGACAAATTGTGGAAAAGTTCACAGGGTATAGATACATTTGCAAGGCACTGCAAGATTGAGTATTGCCTTTCCGAAAAATTGAGATGACTGACTTGATTCGAAATCATTCACCTACAAGGAGCCACTGCAGATCAACATGATGGTGAAATGTTGTCATCTTGGAGGGTAAAAAGTGGAATATAGTCCCCGTTTTCTATTGCACAAATACAACAGAGCTGAAAAGATTCCAGGATAAGCCTCCATGCCGTTATTTTCTATGGTTGCCCTTCTACCTCCTGAGTGGAAGCTATTGAGATGTAGGCAACGGGATGACGGCTTGTGTGATGTAGGAAGGGTGTGTTGTGAGAGCTATTGGAGGCAGGGTGGGGGTTTCTCAGAGAAGGATCACAGCCTGAGGTTCTACTTGTGTCCGGTGAAGAGCGCTCGGTACCTGGGGATAACAACAAGACCTCTGCAACTCTGGAAAATCAATAATGTGCTGGAATTATCCATGGTTTCGTAACAGCATGCCAGAGTCTGTGTCTCTTTATTTTCTTCACTGTCTGTTCATGCTGTCTTGTGTTTAATGCCCCCCCCCCCCCACACACACACACACACAACACATATATACAAGACAAATCTCACACAGTAAACATAATCAAAGCAGTCATATTTCGATATATCTTTTGCTTAAATATGATATAAATGCCATCGCTAATCCATGGACTCAAAGCATTAATGAAGAGAATGGAGATTGCAAGATTGTGCATAGAAACAAGTCAGGACAGCAGAAAAGGGGGATTTTGTAAATCTGCCATCAAAGTTGTCTAATTATGTTAATCAAGAATTCTCCAAATGTCAGTGTTGCTGAAGAGGATGGGATTTGGAGAAGAGGGCGCCGTGTACGAAGAACAAACCAATCAGCTGGACGGCAACGGTGGTGGTGACAATTAATTAAAGTTAGATATACAGAAAGAGCCAGGCTCCGCTGGCGGACTCGCATCAAGAGTGAACGCACAAATTAAAAAAATCAATTTGTGTCTGGATAAATATTTTTCTTGCTGTGAATCGGCAAAGATTTGGTTCCGGCTTTGTGGGAACGAAGAGTTAAGATGTGTGCCAACTTTTGAGAGTGGCACTCCCGTCTGCAAGTCTCTGATCAAACAAAGTTAACTGAAATCTTGTGAAAAAGCAAAGCAGAGATGCTGTCAGTGGTAAAACTGAACAAACGTACTCATGTATAATCTAAATCAATGCTGCTGGACTGAAATACGGGCATGGTTAAAATTAAAAGGACTTCTTAACAAGCAAATTTCAGAGCTTTATAAAAGTCAGTCTTCTATGTATGCATGTACCCACCTGGCCCTGTCTTTAAAAAATGTAAAATCTAAATTGCCCCCTCAACCTAATAATGGCTTCTGCCACCCAAGGCAGAAACAACTACCATGAGGCATTCGAGATAAGTGGCATTGAGTCTGTCACTGTTACAATCACAAATGGTTTGTTCAAGGTTATGAAAAAAACATCGCAGTTGGATGGAAATTGAGATTTTCACCAGGCCCTTCTAAAACCTTGCTTTTTGAATCATTCAGGAGTGGACTTGTTCTTGTAATTTGGATCATTGTTCTGCTGCTCATCACAAATCGTCCTAGAATTAGGGTTACTAAGACCAGACGTTGTCCTGTAGAATCTTCTGCTAGCGAGCTGAATTCATGGTTCTATCAATTATGGCAATTAGCAGCAAAGCATCCCCAGACCATCATACTACCACCGCCATGTTTGATTGGGTGTATGATGTTCTATGCAAGTTTTACATCAGAAGTAATGAGACACACAATGTCCAGAAAGTCTCCTCATTTCATCCCTCCAGAGAATACTTCCCTAAATGTTTTGGGGATCATAGTGATGATTATTTTACCTTCGGGCTTTCCCTTGGATGCTAGTTTAGGTTCTTATTGTTGAATCATAAACGCTGGACCTTAAGTGCTGGATCCAGTGCTTTAGATGGTTTTCTGGGTCGTTTTTGTGACCTCCTGAGTGAGTTATCAATAGATTCACGGAGCAACGTCTGGTAGGCTAGCCATTAATGACAAGGTTCCCTTCTGTTCAATGTTCTCTCTCTTGGTGGATAATGCAGTCCCTAAGCCTTGGCTTTTTTACTTTTTCCAGACTGATAGATGTGGATGACTTTGATATCACCTGCATTTCTTTAGATCAGAGCATGACTTTGCTCTTTTAGATCTTTGAGCCAACTTTATGTTGTCAGACAGATGCTATTTAGGTAAGTCACTTCTTGATTCTTCTAGTCTGGAAGCAGTCAGGTCTTGGTCTGGCTTGTGTAATTGGATAAGAAAGCTATGGATAATTACAGTTAATTAATAGTTTAATGGCAAAATAGAGCCAACAACGTATACAGCAAATGTTAGCATACCATACTTCTTATGCTCACTTCTCTGGCAATTATTATGGTGTTCAAATAAAAAAATGAAGCGTTCTGCAACAGCAATATCAAAATAGTCCCAATTAGCTATTTACATTGTAAAATGTACAAAAATGTACAAAAACATTTGAACAAAATGTGTGTCTTCTAGGTTTTATTAAGATGAAACAAAACGCCACCAGCTTTTCTTTAAAATAATCCCTGTAAAGCCCCGCAATGCATGCAAATGGCAGACGATAAAACAATCAATCTGTTTGTTGTGCTGACAATAATTAGATCTTTTTAACAGCGGGATGTGTTTTCCCTCCGACTCCCTAATTTGATACGATATCATCTCATTGCCGTGCCACAGGTTAGCCACATAGGGAGGAAACATTAATCTAATCTAACACTTGATTCAAAACTCCAGGGGATCCTCAGCTAAGTGTAGCACTCTTTGCTCATTACTGTTGTTGTTTGTTCCGTGATGAAATGGGATACGCTTGATGAATTAGCAGCTTTGTGGAGGAAAGTCGAAATGACGCGCAGAAGTGGCTGTTTTGCAGGGTTCATTCGGTTTACGAGTAAGACGTGCCTATTAAAAGAGAGAATATTGACTTTTTCCATTTTAAATTCTCCACTTGAAGCATATTTGTGGTTCAACTGGTGATGTGTCAACCTTTTTTTTTTTTTTTTTCAGACACTCATGTGAGCTAATAATTCCCAAAACACCAGCAGAACTCTCTGATTTGGGCCTGAGATGCAACATAACATTAGAGCCCATTTGCATGTCATTAAGAAAAGGCAAGCCCCCTCCCCCTCTGTGGGTTTAACCCCTTATAAATACATTTAAATATATAAATATCATGAATGCATTAATTCACATTGCAGTCACAATCCTGAATGAAAACATGCTGCCAGAACGGATGAGCTGCCTTTCTCTGTAGATAGCTTGCACACCTGGAAGCGTGCACGGGTCCTGACCTGTCCCTGACCTTCTTGTTAACGCCACACAGAGAACTTCACAACCAGCGCTCTGTAAAAGAGTCACATGCACAATTTCTCCCCTGGCACCCACACCTCTGGGCATGCACATCACAAAACCTTTTCTATATTTTCCTACTATTCTCCATCCTCCCCCCCCCCCCCCCCCTCTCACCCACCCCAGTTTTCATGGATCAACGGAGAGAGCATTCACATCAGCGTCGGTCTGGCGGCATGGAGATGAAGAGCTGCGTGGCTACGGGCAAACACCTGGCCGTGGTTAGCGGAGCCGCGGCGGAGAACCGGTGCAGACAGATGTGCTGCAGGTTCTTTTGGGAGGCCTGGAAGCGCAGGCGTGGGTTGGTGGTGGGTTGAAGGAGAGTAGTGGAGCACAAACGTGAGAGCCCCCAACAAGATGTGTGTGAGCGTGTGAGTCTATTTGTAAATCATGTGTGAGCGTGGTTGTGCCAAGTCAGTGGAGCCCTAAAACACTCACCCCCTACCCCACCCCATCACAAGCGGTTAACATTACAATCCTTCACAGCAGTCAAAACTCGGCACCGGCAAAAAGTTTGGGGCTACCCGCCCCCGCATTGCATCCGCTTTTGTGCCTATTGACAGAGCCGAGGCCATTTCCATTACAAAAGGGAATATTCACAAAACATGTCATCTGTGATATGACCTAAAAAAAAAAAAAATGCTTCAGAAGTGCCTCGAAATTCTGCACTCGAAAATAAAGCAGGGCAATGGTACTAGCTATTCAGTCATTTTTACCCCCATCTGTTGCTGGGGAATCTGTAGCTTTATGAGAAACAATAATTTGCAATAATAATATATCAAGTAAATCCAAACACACTTTGGCTTTAGGTAACACTTTCAAAACAAGTCTATACTCAACTAAATCAAACATAGTACGAGCATACTTTTGTATTAGATTTGAAACCAGGTAAAATATATGTATGGGCTGAGTCATGAATGCTAATCTCAGTTTGTTTCAGTGCGCACATAAAAACCCAACCGGCCGCTTTACAAAAAAACATCTAATCCAAACATGTAATGTGTCCTCTGCACCTCTGAAACCAGCACGATTACACTCGCTGCCGATGAGTGTGAAGCTGCTGCACATCTCCTGGCCAATTAGCAGCCAGATCATCTCGAACAGATTTTCAATTGATAAATCTTTAATGATATCAGGGATTTTACACAAATACATGCTCGATGGTGCTAATTTAAAGCAAATAAGAGGCTTGATTAAAAATTCCCCAGGCAGCTGGGGTGGGAAGATAAATGTCTGAATAATTTATCGGGTTTAAACCGACACGACGGCGACGCTGTAAACAGAAATATTTGGATTTTCGGAACGCTTTTTGACACGAGGACATTTTTTTTTTTTGGGGGGGGGGGATGCTTTCACAACATGAAATCATTTGTCAAGGAAGCAAATCAACCCATAATGCTTGTTGTGTACGTTTTATTTCCACATCCAGCTTACTGTGCAAGACCCACTGAGGGTGTGTTTTTTTTCTTGAAAAAAGGATGGAGAGGTGGTGGTCTGTGATAGGCAGTGAAAATGATCAGCAAACACAATGATACACAGGCCTGTGAGCTAGCCTGAGGCTATAGCACTTTGGTTTGACCCCCCCCCCCCCCGAATGTGACACTAAACAAGGATGTAGATACAGCGTAAAATGGAGAGAGGAAAGAGGAGAGAAGGAGGGTGGGGGGAACTTCTTAGGCGGTGTTTATATCTTGTTTGCCTTAGCAGAGCGCTCATAAATACAGGCACACATGAAGATAAACAGAAAGAGAAGGATGTGGGAAGGAAAACGGCGATCGCCTTGCCCTGTTCCGCGGCTTACGTTCCACAGGGGACCCGGCAGGGGTTACACGGCCAGCAGGTGCGAGGCCACCGCTAGTTCTGATAAGAAATCCGATCTGCATGTGCTCGCCTGCTTTCCTGTACCGGTAAACATTCCCCTTATCTGCAAACAAACAGAGTTTACTAGTGACTATGAATGAATACATCACATTTCGATAGAACTACCATGTAGGGGCCTCCCGCGCGCTCAGAAAGCGTGTCCTCCATGATACAGTGTACACCTGAATACATGAATAGACAACAAGGAGGCCCTGGCTGTTCGTAGGGGGTAACGCCGGCTGAATTTTTAAAGGTGTTGGTTTAGATTTGACATGGCCGACAGCCCGGGAAGGAGGGTGTGGTACAAGACGGCCGAAGGAGGAGATGGAAATCATTCGAGGCGGGCTGTGTCTTGGGAAGGAAAGTAAACAGGAGTGGGAAAAGCTGGGGAGGATAGAGACAAAAGACAATCAGCTGGTGAGAGATTTAATCAGCAGACTGGCTATCAAGGGGATGGACAGTATGGAAAGCACGGGGCGGGGGTTGTCGGGGGGTAAAGATATAGAAACCTGGAGAGAAACGGCTCCAAAGATGACAGATTCTCTTGCCATCCAGTGTAGAACCGGGGTCCCTGAAACCATTCTTGATACCGATCTCGAGACCATATTTTCAAACTTTTGGTCTCGTCGTGGTCTCAGATGTGCTGAACTCGGGGCTCAATCAAGACCACAGGGCCACCACTCCCATCCCCCCCCCCTCCCCCCCGCTTTGAATATTTCAATGCTGCTTCCAGTGGCACTACCGCCCCAGGATGAGAAGATGAGTTTGTTCGAGAGAATAAGAGGGAAAGACATTTTCCTTTGCAAAAAAGAAAATCAGTACTTCTCTGTCAGTACAACATGCATAAAGAAGAAAATGCAGAGTAAGTGAAGTCCTGGACCTGCAGCTGTTGCATGCACTCGCGCTGCCTGCAGCTAATGCTAAGTCAGTTAACATTTAGCTGGATGTTTGCACTCTTCAAAGCTGTCTGTCAAACTTGTCACCAGCTTCTCAGATTGATTTGAACAAGTGGATAAAAGTCCTTAACGTTGTGGCAGTGCAGCTAACAGAAAAACTGTAGGTTAGCCTTTATAGGTTAGCTTCTCAATAAGCTGCACACAGGCAGGTATTCCTTAAGTTTTTGCAGAAACAAGTGTTTGTACGTGATTAAGATAACAGAATTGCTCTGTGGAGTGGGCTTGCATGGTTTTGATCTTGAAATAGGTCTCACCTTCCTCAAAGTCTTGGTCTTGTCTGGTCTTGACTAGGTCTGACTACAACCCTAACGCAGCGCCAAAGCCACGGCCATATCCCGCTGGTCACAGGCAAACAAGATAAAATTAAAACCTCTTGAATCTTTGGAAAATCAAGCTTTCAAAATCATGGAGAAAAAAGGACACCATTGCATGCCTATTGCCATATACTGAACAAAAAGAAGACTTTAAGTTTAGAACCCTTCATCACATTTGCTAATGTGTATTTAGTTTTTAAAATGTCCATGCTCTATCACTTCCACTTCTCAATTTTTTTTTCTTCATTTTTTTTTGGCAGAGTAACAAGGTTAGTGGAAATGTGGCATCCCTAAACATAAAACAGTTTTTTTTTGACAATTTGCTTTTCGTATAAGTCCTTTAAGGAATTAAACAAATCTCTGCTGATAATAGGAATGGCTCATGGAGTGGAGCCAAGTGCAGACAAGCAAGCAGAAGCAGCACTGTGAGTTTGAAGAATTTGATGAAAAAATAAGAAGCAAAACAACGCACTAGTAACAGGAAGGCTACAAACATGCATGGTCAACTTGGCTTGGCATTACACGAAACAAACATCATTCATCCATGAGGAGTGACTGGAACGACCCAGTATTAAATAGCAAAGTGCAACAAAGACAACAATGACACTGATTGGGATAATCAGGTGAACTAAATGAAACTATTTAAGGTTAGTGTCATTCAGTTTGTGACTACAACTTAAGGGTTAAGGTGACTAGAAGGTTAGGTTTAGGGTTTGGTGTGTGTGTTTTTATGGCTAGAACTTAACCAACAACACTGACAAAATCTAACCGAGAAAACAAGCACAAGAAAAGTGAACACACAAATAAACAAGAAAGCTAAAAGTAAAGAAATGCATAAACCTAGAAAAAACGCTAACAAATACGAACATGGAGAACATATATGAAGATACACTGTAAATAACTGATGAACCTTTGCCTACTTTTGGCACCTTCTTCTGACTATTGACTATTGAGCCGATGTGACAAGTAAATTTCTCCAATGTGAGATCAATAAAGCCTAACTTATCTTATCTTATCTTATCTTATCTTATCCTATCTTATCTTATCACAAGTATGGCAAAACCCAAATGGCAAAGAACAACAGCAGAGTATGGCAGAGTATGGCAGGTTTTAACACTGAGTGTATCTTTTATAACATTGGTCCTTGGATTTGGACTTTTACCATTGTTTCTGCACTAACATCTTATTTCTCTAAATCTCTCCTTTCTCTCTTCCCTGCCATAGGGGCTACAGATGGAAATTTGCTAAGAAGCTAGAACCTGGTGCAGTGCATCTTTTCCCTGTCAGAGTTTAATGTTTTTCTGCGCATCGTCTCCGATGCAATAATAGAATGAATCTTCAGTTTGCTGTTTGCCACAAGCAGGGCAGCAAGATTTTTGGAAATGTGTCTTTCTTCTTTGGGTTAACAGCAAACGCAGACCCCAGATGGATAGTAGTCCATCCAGCAACTGGAGAAACAATGAAAGTCATTATTTCCTTCTCAACAATAGTTGCTGTTTTGCCAATGAAACAACCTATTCATAGTTTCTAAATGAACTGATGCAGAGAACTTGAATACATGGCACACTTTAAGATATCTATATGCCACACAATGATGCTCAGAAGTGGCTGGTAAGCAGTAAATGTACTGCTGCGAGTAGTTTCACTGCATCAAAAGTTTCACTTTGAACTCTTTTTTTTTAAAAACCTCTTACTCCATAATATTATTTTGAAGTAACTTTATTTCTACTTGAGTGCAGTTTTACACTAACCACCTCTGGTCACTTGAGTCAAGAACAAGCACACTTTTACCAAACATACACCAGATAAAGAAGCGCACCCACATAGCAACGTTCTTGCTCTGATGTTATTTTATATCTGCTTAGTCTGCTGTCCATTCTGGAGAGCAAATAAATATACGGTATACCATGGTTTAAACATGCTTACATAGTAAATATTAACTACCGGTTTCAAATGCTTTATGTTGCAAAAAAAAAAAAAGAAAGATTTGGAAATGTATGCTTTTTTGTGACTTAATTAGAAGTTTTTAAACCCACACCAAGGCCCTACTCCTCCACTTCCTGTCAGCTTTCAATAATAAAGGCCACTAGTGCCACAAAATAAAATAAAATAAAAACATTATGCTGTAATTCTGTTTGATTAGACATTTTCTAAACCAAAAAAAAAAAATCTAAATTATGATCAAGCAGCTGGAGATAGGCACCAGCACCCCTCGTAGGGATAAGCGTGTTGGAAAATAGATAGATGGACGATCAAACAGTTACCAAGTAATTGAGTATTCATTTGACTAAATAACTTTTTACTCTTACCTGAGTGATTTTTTTATGGCTAAAATTTATTTTGAAATAAGGCTACTCTTACTTGTAGTGCAGACTCTACTCACTTCTGGTTATCCTCAGATAATAAATAACTATTTTAATGTCACGGCCCCCACAAGAAGACATGGAGAGGAAACTGACAAGGAGGCCCCAAATTCATCTTTCACAATCCCCACTGTGACTTGAAGGAAAACTTGTTAGAGGCTGCAAAAAAAAATCAGAAAAAAACTTGAGACTGGGGCAGAGATTCACCACCTACCGGCAGGACGAAAACCGCTGGACATGCGGCCAGAGTGAGCGGTTTAAATCAAAGCATATTCATATGTTGGAATCGTTTGAAAGACTTGTAGCTTGCAGTGTGCGGAGAGACTCGCAGCTATATTTACAGAAAAATGTGGTTGTACAAAGTGCCAGGGGTCCTCAGGGGAGCTAAATATGAAGGCTTGCCACACTTCTCAGGTTTTTACTTGCAAAATCTTATATAACCCCAATAAAACCCGTAAAGACACTAAATCCAAACGCAAAGAAATATGGAAGCATGATACATCAGCGTTACATAAAGTCACCCAGGCTGCATGGTTGTAATCTAAGTAATCGGCACTATTTGTTTCTTCGCAAACCCTTTTGCACAACGACAACAAAAGCCATCGCAATGCGTCTCCGCTCCGGCAAAAAGGAAGGGGGCCCGGGAGCAAAGCTGACATTACAACACACGCGTTTATGTTGCCTGACAATGCATCGCCTCCACATCAAAGGAAGCCTCACCTCTCGCAGAGGAAGCAAAGACGAAATAAGCGGAGGGCCCTCGCTTTATTAACTCCCAATCAATAAACATGCAGTCGGTGGCGAGGTAATCAGGAAACACTGGCAAATGGCCTGACAATGTATCAAAGCCGACGCTGCGAGGCAACAGCGCAAACTCTAACAAGCATTTTATTACCGGTAGCTGTTACTGACATTAGTCAAAAAAAAAAAAAGAAAGAAAGAAAAACCAAGAGAGATAAAATAGAATAAGGAATGCGGCTTGGCTGGCTGAGAGGGCCCCTCGGCTGAGAGCGAGCACCTCCCGCGTTTGATAGCCACGCGTCTTCTCTTTGATATGATAACAAAAATAAAATTGTTTTAAAACATCAATACACAGTAAGCTGGAAACAGGCCTGCTGTGGCGGATGTCTGGTTTAGGGGCCGATAATGCTGCTGGCCCACAAGCGTGTGAATATTCTGCTGCACGCTTTTGTTGTTTTGAGGCCAAGGATGTTATGGTGGGATGACAATGCAGTTTACAGCTGAAGCTGTAACAAAAACATTTCCTTTTCATTTTGAGGTTCTCCGAAAAAAAAAAAAGCCCGGTTATCAGAACATGTGCGACAGCATAAATCAAATGTAGTTTGTCCCGAACATGGTCATTTTCTGTGTGTACCCCTCTTTGCTCTACCTTTAAAGTTTTCCTTTTAGACCTTAACTGGATGTCAATAGTCTAGCAATTACAATATTCCCATTTAACCCGAAGAGTTGCCCATCATCCGTAGGTAATTCCACAAAAGAATGTCGCCAGTTTTTGCAGGAACACATGGGATTGTGGCCCTTCACTATTTTGTACTTTCCCAGTTTTGGTCTTTTCATGACCAACATTTTCAAGTCAGAAAATGAGCCATCTTGCTTCTTTCCTTACCTGCCAGGGCGACGGTTTGTTGTCTTATTTGACAACATAAATGCACAGTATTTAGTCTTCTGTAAAGAAACATCATTATGTGAGTCCAATAAATAACATTTACCAGAAAACAAGACAATGACCAGAACAAAGTCAGAACAGAGCATACAGACATAACAAGGCCATAAGGTGCACATTAAATAGTGACCAACTAAGACAAAATCGTGAAAACAGGCTAAGCTGATTTTGGAAATCCTCGAAGCAAGGAGGATGACAACGTGGGTCCGAAGCACGAGCCCCAGATCTTATAGATGGCATCTATTTTGAAGTGTTGTGCCATGACTTTTTTGTTGGAGCAATATTTTTGTTCCAGAAGAGTAGGGCGTTCTTTGTAGCAGCAAAGTTCTCTGACAATGTTGATTTTTATCTTTGTAAATTCAGATGGACATTGACACCCAACTTAATGCATCTTTTTGCATCAGTAAACATTACAATGCATGTTCCAACAACTCATGTTACACAGAGAACTGTGAGGCTTTCTTCACCAAAACAACACATATTCGAAAATAAAATTGAGACTCACCTGCCGCTTTATTAGCTGCGCCCGTTCACATAGCTTATGAGCACAAAAAGCTAATTAACAGGTCTCACTTGTAAAAGGGAAATTGTGTCTCAATGAGACTATCTGTACAAATTAAGATTTTAAAAAAATAAAAAATCAGCCAATTACGTGACAGCAACTTAAAACAATTGGGTTCATTTACAAGTGGTGAACAACTTGTCAAAAATAAATAGACAGCATTTCAAAATTTCCTGGACAACCTTTTTGCTGGTTTTCAGTGCTGACTGTTTTGAGACAATAGAAAGGTGAGACTATGCACTGCATGCATTTCAGCCATGTAAGAATGGTTCAGACCAGTGGTGGTGGAGTCATTGTATGGGGGCAGCAAGAACTGTTTGATGCTATCGAGTCAATATGGATAAAAATCTCGGATGAATGACCTTATTTTGCTTTCAGAGCATCCTTGCCCCTGTGGTCAAAAACAGTTTGACGTGATCATTATTGACACACAAGTAGTATGTGGCGTTTAAATGGTGCTCGGTTGGTATTAAAGCTGCAGTAGGTAACTTTTGTATAGATGTACTTTTTACATATTTGTAAAAACTGTCACTATACTACTGATACAAATAATGACAGATCTAAGCTTTTATGTTCTTTATGCCAACGTTTGACCCTACCATCTAAATGTTGCAGCTAAAACCGAGAGTCGTCGGATCAGACGGCGTTTTTCTTATCTATTCCTCTCTGGTTGTGGTTGGCTTGTGCGAATTGGGAAGTTCAGCTGCTGCAGCCCATCTACCTCAAGGTACAACGTGTTGTGCTTTTGGATATGCTGTTCTGCAGACGTTGGCTGTAACGAGTGATTAGTTAGACTACTTTTGCCTTTCTATCACCTTGCCCATTCACCTCTGACCTCTAACATCAAAAATACACTTTTGGTCCACACCACTTATATAACTTTTTTCTTTCTTGTTACAGAGAAATTCTAGTAGATCTGCAGTTTTTTGTTTTTTTTTTACATGTCCTGTCTGACTGTGAAGCACTAAGGATTGCTGTCTTAGTGCCAAAGAGAGCCCAATAGATTTACTTTCACAAATGGAGCATTAGCACTTTTAATATAGTGTTCCACTTGATACATGCAAAATACTTTATTCAATATTATTTTGGGATCATTTCAAGGTCAATGGACATCGAAATGGAAAGGTAAAAGAGAAAGAAAGGAAGAGAAAAAAGATGAGGCAAAACATTAAAAGGGAGAAAATGTGACAAAAATAGAGCATGGGAAAAAGAGTGCAAGATAACAGAGCCTACTTCTACACCTGCAGAGGATATATAAAAAGAAAAGCAAAACCAGATTAGCACTTTCTGAGACATTCATGCCATCTCGTCTGGCATCAACTGTCATTCTATGTTCAAAGTCACTTAAATTCCAATTTTTCATCATTCTAATTGTTGTGCCTTCAGCCACGTAGGATGAAATATAACTGTATGTTTAAAGCCACTGAAATGGGAGACTTTTACAGGCACCAAGGGACTATCCAAAACAGCAGGGGATGCCAACACTGCTATGTACCAAGCCCCCTCGGATTTACTTAGACTTAGACAACTTTATTTCATTTTGTATGCACAGGGTGCGTACAGAACAAAATTTTGTTGCATACAGCTTGTAGTTTACAGTAAATTAGATTACAGTATGAGGTGCAGCAGTGATTTAAAAGTAAACAATTGAAATGTAAACAATGCAGGAGAAAAATCACAGTGTGAGGTGCAGCAGTGATTTAAAAGTAAACAATTGAAATGTAAAAAATGTAGGAGAAAAAATCACAGTGTACAGGTGAGTATTTCTAAAAACCATTTGTATGTGTAGAATTGATTGTGCAAAGGGCATTTGTGCAAGAATGCATTTAGAAACTGAGAGTTCGGCAGCATTTGTAATGCTAGATAGAGATGCAGTGATGCAGTGATGCAAATGTGCAAATGTGCAAATTTGCGAATGTTGTGCAGAGTCTATAGTTTATAGTTCAGCAGTTCAACAGTCTGATGGCAACAGGGAGAAAGCTTTTGCAGAACCTGGTGGACCTGCAGCGGATGCTGCGGAACCTCTTCCCAGAAGGCAGCAGGGAGAACAGTCCATGGTGGGGGTGTGACGGGTCCCTGATGATGTTACGGGCTCAGGACACACAGCGCTGAGATGAGATGTCTTTTATGGAGGGAAGAGGAGCCCCGATGATCCCCTCTGCTGTCCTCACCACTCTCCTCACGTTCTTCCAGTCGGAAGCACTGCAACCTCCACACCACACAGAGAGACAGCTGGACAGAATGCTCTCTATGGTGCTTCTGTAGAAGGTCGTGAGGATGGGCGGGGGTAGGTGGGCTCTCCTCATCCTCCACAGGAAGTACAGTCGCTTCTGTGCCCTCTTCACCAGTGACGTGGTGTTCACAGACCAGGTGAGATTGTCTGTGATGTGCACCCCCAGGAACTTGGTGCTGCTGACCACCTCCACAGCTGAGCTGTTGATGAGCAGTGGAGCGTGGTGCGGCCGGTTCTTCCTGAAGTCGACAATGATCTCCTTGATCTTCTCCACGTTCAGGATCAGGTAGTTGTCTCTGCACCAGCCCACCAGCTGCTCTACCCTTTTCTTTGTCCGTTGGCCCTCGAGGAGAGGAGTCCTGCACTGAACATGTGTTCAAGCTGGAAGCATGGCGAAGTCAGCAGTCTGTCTTCTGCGTAATCAGAAGCTTATTCCAAAACCAACTTTTGGTATAAGCAACAGTTATTGAAGGAAAACTGAGCCGAACCACACTCCTGCAGGAGTACAAGAGTGTGCTAGCTTACTGCTGCGAACTAGCTTCAGCCTGGAGCAACTTCTTCCTACCGGACGGGCCATATGTGTGCAGAGTTTGCTGTTAAAGGAACGCCAGTGCTCGAATC
Source organism: Fundulus diaphanus (assembly GCA_037039145.1). Lineage (NCBI taxonomy): Eukaryota > Metazoa > Chordata > Actinopteri > Cyprinodontiformes > Fundulidae > Fundulus > Fundulus diaphanus. Next base: position 17,868,398 of record CM073144.1, read on the forward strand.
ACCCTTTCAACTATTGTCCTAATATCCGCTGTTTGGGCTGATAGTCACCGGTCAATACTGAACAGCCAGAGAGTTATTTATTAAACATTAAATAACTTGTGTAGTGGCACAGCATAATGCTCTCCTATGACTTGAGCAAGTTTTCACAGCTTCAATATCCATAAATGCCTTGAATTCCCCTTATGTGGTTGGTTGATTGGCTCCTCTGAAAGTAATTGAACAGGTTTGCCAAATAATGTGGCTGTTTACTAAATATGGCAAATTAAAAAGTGCATGAAAACTGTTACTATTTGAGTAGCAGAACAACTCAGACATATGGCACAGTCTTACTGCTTTCCCAGGTTTTTAATCTTGGTTTTTACCAGCGGAAAGCTTTCTTTCTGGCTGGAGTTTCCACCCGAGGATCACGTCCAGGTGTTGAACCCCGAATGCCTTACACTCCGTTCTCCCGCCAGCTAATTTGTTTGTTTCGTTCTGGGACACCGCTGATATTAAAAGGAGATCTTGAGCAGCGGGGATGGAGGGAAAAGGGGAGCTGGGGAAACAGGGAGAAAGGGAGGGTGGTGAGGGGAAAGGCGGGGAGGGATGAGTTTACAAGCCCCAGGTACGGTGAATGGGTTAGCAAGAAGATGCAGAAAAGAAGGCAACGAGATAGTGCGAAAGAAAATCTCATCCAAATAATTTTTAGCCCGTGGGCGCTGAAATGCAAATCACAGATCAAAGAGGTGTGCAATGGAAGCTTGCATGATTGGGAGAGAATATCATCAAGCTGGGGTTATATATGTATGTTCAGGATGTGAGAGAGACATGCTGGACTCAGGTAATGGAGCTGACCTGCACTTAAGTACTGCCCCCCCACCCCCCCACTGCCACTATCATTTCCCCGCTTTCCTTCTCCCAGGGTTAGAACACGTATAGTACACTGGAAAGTAATTTACTTTCTGCTTACAGTACCCTTCTTTCCCTCGCTGTTTCCTCCAGACTGTTTGTAAAAGCCTTTTTTCATCAGCAAGCGAACGCGCAGTTTACACAAACCACCTCTCCAAGCAGTGCCAAATTCCCCTCCTGCGTGTTGACACTAACCTCACGTGTGAAAAAAAATAATGGCCTGTTTGCATGCTGGAGTGCACGGAAAGAAACATCCTTCCCCTGCCTGAGCGACTCTTGTAAACAGATTTAGTCGAGAAGGGAAGCGAACGTGAGCTGCAGTAGCCAATGCTGTATTAGTGTTTGAAAATTCATTTGAAATGTTTTAATACCTGCAGAGTTTTGGTTTTAGAAATAGAAAATTCTGCATGTGACTTAACACAGGGGAAAAAAAGTGTTATAAAACACTTGGGCAGTAGTTTACCTCTCCCTGACAAAAACATTTATGTGTTTTATTGCTATTGTAGTTCTTCGTTTTTTCTTTGAAAACGATGCATGGCTTTCAAACGCATCTGAAAAGTGTGGAGGGCATTAGTATTTAGCACCCCTGGCTTGAGACTTATCCAGCTGGAAGGTATACCTCTCCCCTCGTGTCCAGTCTTTTGCATCCTCCAACAGATTTTAACCTAAGATTGTCCTGTATTTAGGTCAATCCGTCCAACTTAAAAAAAATAGTATGTTGCTTATACCATCACATTACAAAATGGGAATTTTTAGGCTGATTTGCTTCTTCAACATGTTTGGTGTGCCCCCAGGATTTCTCACAACGTTCCTAAATCAATAATTTTCTTCTTGCGAGTGTCCTATTAAGCTCAGAATTGTGGAGTCCATTAGCAGTTGTCCAGTCAGCAGATTCTGCCACCTGAGCTGTTAACCTCTGCAACTCCTCCAGAGTTACCACGGGCCTCTTGGTTGCTTGTCTGATTAAAGCACTCCTTGTCTTGCTAGTCGTTTCGGGTGGTCTGAGGAGTCCTGGTAGCTTGTGTAGTTCTGTCAATACTCTTTCCAATTTTGGTTACGGGTGACACTGTTAGATCCGTTGCCTTACGCCGAGAATTTCCAGGGAATGTATCCCACAAAGAGGTTTCTGCATGCTGCTTCCCACAGTGCATTCACTTCCAAGTTAGGCTATTCAGCCTTTCTAAATTTCCTTAAAGATGCATAGTGCAAGTTTTGAAGTTAAATATATAAATATATGCCCTCACAAATGCCCGACAAGTAAAATGGGTTATTTTCTATTTACAGTTGCATCTATAGGCTGGATTAGTCTGTTAATCAGAGAGTGATTCAGGTTGAATCCTCTGGGCATGAGCGTTTGTTGAGTCTCTGTTGTAATCGCATTTGCGCGAGAACACAGGCTAATTTCAATATTTATAGCTTTCTTACCCCATAAGAAAGCTATATATCTAAACAAAAGACCTATGCAGTCGCAGGGGCAGATGCTTTTCCTCTTCTCCCATGCACATGCACAACACTGGTGTCATTTCAACTTTTCGCCAGAGGGGGCAGACGTCTGCAAAAATCCTGGAACTTACGCTATGCTCCTTTAAAGTTTGAGCGTGTCCATGCATGGCTGAGTATCTCTGTACTGGAATTACAATGTGCACTAGTAAAATACAATGCGACATTGTGACTGATGTGACAAAATGTGAAAAAATTTCAAGGGGTATGAAAACTTTTGCTAGGCAGTGACATTTTCCGCACACTAAGATATGAGAAAACATCCACTGGACAGAGGGCGGATAAAACTATAGTTAGAACCTCAGAGGAAGGATGTGACGGGGAGAGGGAAGACTGTGCTAGGAGTCTCCACATTAATACCTAATTAATGTCTGTCTCCCTATTAAAGCCTGATTAACAATTTATGTCTGTCTCATCCACCTGAAGCTGTCATAACTTTTCTTGTCTTCAGAAATTCAATGTGACAATGTTTTCTACTGGCAAGTCCTTTCACTGTCAGCTTCCGACTACAGCGGCAAACGACAGAATGGAAACAGATTTATTTTAAATACGCTGTTGGACGACACAAGTTTTAATATTTGCGAAATCCCAGGTTGTCCAAAGGACTGCAATGATACAATATGCCAGTCATGGACTTTTAACTCAGATAATTGATATCAGGTGTTCGAATCACTTCCATGGTCACGTGTATAAAATCTAGGTATGCAGGCTATTTGTAACAAACATTTGTGAAAGAATGGGTCACTCTCAGGAGCTCCATGAGAGTGACCTGTGCAACATTTCCAGTTGTGAAATTTCCTCACTCCTTTTGGCAATATAGTGTGTTTGTCAGGTACTAAAAAAGTGAATTACTTCAAGCACCAGATTTGGAGAACTCTTTCTGCAGAAACAAAACTCTAGGGATAATATCACTAAGCTGATCTAATTCCGGCGACAGAGCGGGTATTCAGTAAAGGTTCTGTGGGTGATGTCTGCATCAGCACTGAAAGCTTCCACAGATGTGGCTTAGGGGTTCACAGCAGTTTGACATCTGAATGCTGCAGGATTCAAAAGACAGCCGGGTTTTATGTCAGGTCAGCACAATCTATGCAGGGCTACCATCTTTAAAGGCCCTGCTTTGTCTGTAGAAATGGTCATTGTCTCTTTATGTACCTTTGAATGATATATATATATATATATATATATATATATATATATATATATATATATATATATATATATATATCACTGATGTGACATACATATATATATGTATGTATCTTCTCTATTCTTTCATTCATCCACTTTTTCTCTTATTGCAATTAAAATTGTCCCTATCTCTTTTTTTGCGCCAGGTGTCACCTGCAGTGTACTCTGATTACTTCACGTCTGAGTCATTATGTATATTTAATGCATTTTCCTCCTCTCCTCTCCTGTCTTTTTATTCTTTTAAAATCTTGATGAGTGATGCAGGAAAGAAGGGAGGTGGGGTGGGGTCGGTCCGCTCGCATGTCTAGCGGATATGCCAGGGCCATGCTAATAAATGACAGCTGATTTATGCGTCTGTATTCTTTTATTTATAAAAAAAAATAGCAACCGGGCTGATTTCTGATATTAATAATACAAGTGGGTCCTTTTTGATTAGGCTTCTGCGGAGAGCTGTGCATATTCAGCATTACAATTAAAGCCTCTGATGCGAAATAGGAATGACACGCTAATGAAGCGAGCTAGCGAGCCTGAACCGCAACTGTCCAACAGCATTAAGGCCCATCTCAGATGAAGAGTAATTATACAAAGAACACTGAAATGTCATTAAAAATCTTCAGTAAGTGATTTAACCCAGCATTCCTCGCTAATTCTTGATTTTTTTCCCTTTAAAAAAAAAGAAATCTTCCACGCCACTCCGAGCTCCAGATCAACTCCGAACCACAAACAACTTTTAAATAAGGGGATCCAGCACCTTAAACAGTGAAATTCAAACAAAGACATTCAGATGCATTGTCCCAATTTAATTTAGGAACTAACACTGCTTCCAGTGGAGGTAGATAATTGAAATCACTCCATTATAAATTCCATTATGAATTGTTGATTAAGACCAGATGTGATTACAATGGATTAATGATTAAGTTATGATTTTTTTTCCCTCCCCCAACATAACCTCTCCACCCTCTCACATCTCAAAGAGTTTGTTTGTCCCAACTAATAAGACAAGGAGCAAAAACAGTAATGAAAGGCAGTTAAATGTGTGGAACCCATGATAAAGGGGAATGTGAGTTCATTCTTCGAGGATTTAGGTAATCCGCCCGCAAGGGCTGACGCTGTTGTTGTTATGAAAGCATGAAACAAACAAACAACGCGTTATATCATTTTACATGTATCACTTCCATTAAGGCTGGTATCAATTAGTGTCCATGACGAGGATTGCTGAGGAAGAGGAAATCTGATGTGTGTGTGTGTGTGTGTGTGTGTGTGTGTGTGTGTGTGTGTATGTGTGTGTGTGTGTGTGTGTGTGTGTGTGTGTGTGTGTGTGTGTGTGTGTGCGTGTGTGTGCGCTTGACAGATGATGCCACGGGCAAAAATTCCTCAATCTCAGCATTTTCTCACCATTTTGCTGGGTTAATCCTTTGTTTCAGTCTGGGGGGAAAAGAAACATACATTTTCCCCTTGCATACATTAAACTGGTGTCTGGGCACTGCAGACGCACAATATCACCGTTTACATCAGTTGTCTGATGTGACGTCAAGTGATTTTGCACAGAGCCTTGCAAAAATACTCATAATCCTTGAACTTTTTCACATTTTATCACATTACAATCACACAGTTTTACGTGTTTTAACTAGATTTTCTGTGATAGCTAAGTCATTCAAAGTTGAGAAGTGGAAAGAAAAGGCTAAGGATCCATTTTGTTTTGTTTTTCATTTTATTTTCTTCGCTCCAGCCATCTTTATCTATTAACTTTGATAGCTTCCCTGTCCCTGGTGAGCAGAAGCATCCCCACACCATGATGCTGCTGCCACCACCGCAGTGTTAGATCTCCTTCACACACATAGTTGAAGGAGATAAACAGTTGGACTCTATTTACCAGTTGTGTGACTTCCTCCACTGGTTGCCTTGGATTTTTTTTAGGGTTCAAAGATTATATTCATTTATATAAAAAAGTCAAACGAATTGCTACTTTGTGTTGATATATTATATAAAATCCAACTGAAGAGTGTGGGTTTAAAGCAACAGAATGAAACAATGCTCAAGGGGATGTTTACTTTCTTGCCCTACTCTGGCATTTGGTTACACATGACTAAAGCATAACGCAACATATCCAAAAACATTTTAAATACCTTAAGCATTTTGGTCTTAGATTTAAAGTTTGACAGAATGTGACCAAAAGAAAAAAAAAGGTAATTCACATGAGTTTTTTATGTTATGATTTTACATAGGAGACATGTTCGATTGCCTCCTGGATGAAGCACAGTGTCACACCAAAGTTTGGTTTGACGAGGAAAGGGGTTCAAGTGTCCCCCTTTTGCCCATCACCAAACCAAACGTCATGCCTCTGAGCCATGCAATTATTTTTGCACCAGGTCCAATATCAACTTGAGAGCAATGCAAATTAGTTAAGACGTGCTTTTCAGGGCCCACAATTATAATAATGATGATCTCAATTAGCGTTGCCATTGCCTCGGACTATTTAGCAGGCAATCTTTGCAGCCTGGGGGCCCTGGGTCTTCCCAGGCAGTCGACACGCATCGTCAGGTCAGAAGGGCTTTGGAAAAAAAAGAAAGTGACCGAGACGGTCTACTCTCTTAATCAATAAGCTGAAACTAGAGATATTTACCAGCCGGCCCCATAAGGGCATGCCTCATAAATTGACCTAATTGGTCTGTGTTGGAGATGAGATGAACGATGCATGGATACAGAGTCTCATTTAGACATGTAGGATGTGAGCTGGGGTGCCATTTGCTGAGAATTATGGCATGTCAGTGCACACGTTACCCAAATGAAACTAACAAAAGTAAATTCACATCAATTCCCTCTAGACTGGTAAAACTTCTTTGAATGTATAAATTATTGAAAAGGGCTTGGTGTTAAATTACTGCAGCAAAGAGTGAGATAGAAAGGGGTCCTCTGGTCACCCTAGCTACATGCCAACCTTTTGTCTGAAGAGCTGCACCAAGAAAAGCCTTTTCTGTCCTACCATCATAAACATAATTGGTGGAATATGCTCCACCCTATAACTAGAACTGTGGGCTTTGGTCTGATTGAGTTTGGTAACAAACCAGGTGGCTCTGAGGTAAAATAAATAATGAATATGTGGAAAGGCTGCTCAGTACAGTGTATGATCTGTGATGCTCTGGACCTATTTCTCTTCAAAAGACCCTCAGCATCACCAAATATGGTGGACTCTGCCAGAAACTGAAAATGAATCAAGACTAGGTCTTTCAGATTGAAAGGGATCCAAAACATATAGCCATATCAATGTAGGTATTGTACAACATACACAAAATAAGACGAACCTTCCATGGCCATCTCTGTCCCTTGTTCTGCAGCTGGTCGACCTTTCACCCTTACAGGCAAAGCCTGTGCAAACTAACTTTCATCGTCTGTACCATTCCCGTACTTGCCTGTGCAATGTTTTGTCACGAGGTAAAACACATAAATAGAACTTTAATGGTTGTTATTAAATGTGTGAATCTTTAAACATAAATAATCTCCCACAGCAAGATCAAAAGAGGGGACTGAAACAGGCAAAGGCATGGTACAAAAAGAAGGTGTAGAGCAGGCTGCTGCAAAATAATATCATGTGGTCCGGAGAAAGAATAGCCAGGATGTGGCTGGGGATGAGGACATCAGCAGCAACTTCAATCTTTTCTTTACCAGGTTTGATGGTAGGAGCAGTGTGCAGCCTACCCCTGTGCCATGACCTGTCAACTTGCTGCGCCCCTCCAGTGGATCTTGAACAGGAGTCTTCCAACTGGCATGGTCCCAGTGCAGTGGAAGACATCTTGTCTTATGCCAGTGCCTAACGTTAGAGGCCCCGGTGAGCTGAACAACTACAGACTATTGGATCTGTATTCCTGTCACATAAATACTCTGAAGACATCGCTGTTGTGGCCTGAATCAGGACAGATCAGAAGCAGATATACAAGGGCCTTATCAGACAGCATGGGATTAATTTCCACTGTTATGCTGATGACACTCAGCTATATTTATCCATAAATCCTGATGAATTCAATCAATTACTTCGACTGCAGTCATGTCTTGATGACATCAAAAGCTGGATGACTTTAAATTTCCTGCATCTAAATTCTGACAAGACCGAAGTTGTAATCTTTGGGCCAGAGTCCTCAAAAAATAAACTTCTTAACCAATCACTTAATCTGGATGGCATTAACTTGGCCTCTGGTAATAAAGTAAAAAATCTTGGTGTTATTTTTTATCAAGTCATGTCATTTAAATCCCATATTAAACAAGTTTCCAGAGTTTCCTTTTTTCCCCTCCGGAATATCGCCAAAATTAGAAACATTCTGTCCAGGAGTGATGCTGAAAAACTAGTCCATGCATTTGTTACTTCAAGGCTGGACTATTGTAATTCTTTACTATCAGGAAGTCCACAAAATGCAGTTCAAAGCTTTCAGCTGATCCAAAATGCTGTAGCAAGAGTTCTGATGAAAATCAACAAGCGGGATCATATTTCTCCAATTTTAGCTTCCCTTCATTGGCTTCCTGTTAAATCAAGAATAGAATTTAAAATTCTTCTTCTAACGTATAAAGCCCTTAATAATCAAGCTCCATCATATATCAGAGCTCTGATTACCCCGTATGTTCCTAACAGAGCACTTCGCTCTCAGACTGCAGGTCTGCTGGTGGTTCCTAGAGTCTCTAAAAGTAGAATGGGAGGCAGATCCTTTAGCTATCAGGCTCCTCTCCTGTGGAACCAACTCCCAGTTTTGGTCCGTGAAGCAGACACCCTGTCTACTTTTAAGACTAATCTTAAAACCTTCCTTTTTGACAAAGCTTATAACTAGAGTGGCTCATGTTACTCTGAGCTACCTTTATAGTTTTACTGCTATAGGCTTAGGCTACTGGAGGACATCAGGATCTAATTTTCTCACTCTATAGAGTTCTACTGTTCTTCAATTATGCATTACGTGTTGTCATTTCTGCTTTAACTTTCTGTTCTCTCTCTTTTATCTTCATAGTAGGTACACCTGGTCTGGCGTTCTGTTAAATGTGACATCATCCAAAGAAGACGGCTCACCCGTTATTACCATCTAATGTAGAACAGATTACTGGATCAATGTGTGCTTCTGTGCTTTTTTGTCTTTCTTGTTGTGTCTCTGCTCTGTCTTCTTTAACCCCCAGTCGGTCGAGGCAGATGACCGTTCATACTGAGCCCGGTTCTGCCAGAGATTTTCCTTCCCGTTAATGGGGAGTTTTTCTTCCCACTGTCGCTTCATGCTTGCTCAGTATGAGGGATTGCAGCAAAGCCATGTACAATGCAGACGACTCTCCCTGTGGCTCTACACTTCTCCAGGAGTGAATGCTGCTTGTCGGGACTTTGATGCAATCAACTGGTTTCCTTATATAGGAACATTTTTGACCAATCTGTATAATCTGACCCAATCTGTATAATATGATTGAACTTAACTTTGTAAAGTGCCTTGAGATGACATGTTTCATGAATTGGCGCTATATAAATAAAATTGAATTGAATTGAATAGGTTCTTTCTTGTGTAACAAAGGCTGTCTTCACCTGAACATAGCCAAAACCAAAGAGATGGTCTTTCATCAGCCACATCAACCTGTCTCTGTCCAGGGGCATGGCATCAAGGTGTTGAATCTGGTTAAAAAAGCCAGCTCAGTGCTGGGTAGGAGGACGGATCCTCAAAGATCTGTGGTAGAGAGCGGTATACTGAACAAACTAAATGTAATTTTGATGAACGGCAGACATCCCTTCCATAGCCTCCTGGAGCATCATGAAGAGTGGTAGCCGCAGTCGGGTCCTCTCTCTTTGTGCTGCAGAACTGAGCTATTAAGGTGAGCCTCCATCTTCGCGGCAAAAGGACTGCTCAACTCCTCATGTTGTTGAATTCAACCATATATGCAATTTATATTTTCAGGTATTTATCTCTTGGCTTTGTCTGGCCCCATTCACGGAAATTTACAGACTGGCCCTGGAACATTGGGAGACGAACCGTTGACCTGGTGTAAATGGAATAACATTCTGAGACAATTAAAGACATTTTAAGGAGCAGAGTTGTTGAAGAACTTACATTTCTGGTTTGATGAGACCAAATTCTGTAGTTGCTCTTTGCCTGACAATCTCTTAGGTGCTTTTTGAGGAAGTTTAAGCAGACTGTCAGTTTACCATAAAAGTGGTTGGTTGAGTGCATCAGCAACAACCAAACCAAACCTTTTTGGTGACTTCCCTATCTCTATAAGGGAACACATGATTTCTGCCTAGGTGACCGTTGGGTTCTTGGTCACCTCTGTTACCAAGGTCCTTCTTTCCTGATTACTCAGCTTAAGTGTGTGGCCAGTTCCATGGAGAGTCCTGGTGGTTCCAAACTTTGCAGGATCTGCAATGCTGAGAATCATGGTTGTTTTGATCCCCAGATTTGTGCTTCTATACAGTCTGGTCTATTCCTTTGACTTCATTGCTTGGTTTCTGCTCTGATCTGCAGTGTCAGCATTGAGACCTTATGTAGACAAGTGTGTTCCATTACAAATCATTGTCCAATCAACTGAATGTAGCACAGGTGGACTCTAGTCTATTTGAAGAAGCATATCAAGGATGATCATGTGATTTTTTTTTTAATCAATTTTAATTAAATTGCAAAAGTTTCAAACACATTTATTTCCCTTTGTCACTATGTGTTATTTTTGTATGGAATTTTGAAATAGAAATTAAACAGATTCACAATTGTAGCTATAGCATAAAATGTGAAAAAAGTACAGCATTTCCTTTATATAGTAGATAGTATAGAGACCAAATGTATAATTTAAGAAACAAGAATGCACAAGCTTAATGAGTTATTTTAAATGAAGTAGCACTTAATTCCCATACGTTCCTATCCTTTTTTGGTTCAGTTTGATCAAAGTTAACAGTTACACAATGAAACTACTGTGGCAGTAACTTTTCTAAAAAGGTGCTTCTTCTAGAAAAAGTTAATGCTTACTAAATCTTTCAATTGTAGCTCCATATTTACTGTGTTGAGTGTTTCTCTCATTTATACTAAATAAAAAACACTGTAAATATTAGGCCTCCAATAATTGCATTCATTTCTACAAAAGTTATATTTGTTTCTTTACTTTTTTGAGTCTAATTTCTTGCTTGCCGTGTAGTACACAGCGCTGCCACTCCATATTAGAGGGACTTATTCTTCCCTGCCGTTCATCTGGAAATGGCTTGCACCAGCAGCTACCCTTTCTTTTATTCATCGCACTGTAAATAACTCCACTTTATGAAAAGCAGCCAGTGTGACTCTCGGATACCTCTCTAACCACAACCCTTTATTATTTCATGGCCTTTGAAAGAAGGGTCTATAGCAGGCTGCTCTCCCACTTTAATGTTGGAGCTCCCTCTGATGTTGTGCAGTACACAGCGGCCCTTGTTGCGCTCCGTATGCAATCCCTCACTTGAATTCACAAACACTTCCAAGTGCATAAACAGGATGGAGGACAAGTGCCTTGCGAGCTAGCTAATGCTCTGGAACACCATTTGCTGAGGAGATAACAGGAGCTTGCCAGAGTTGATGTCTGGGGAAGGCAATTGTGTCAGTGCGCCTTTATGAAAAACAGTTGTTTTCTGATCTCTCATGGGACATCATATGGCAAGGCGGAAGAACATGCATCGGGTGTTATGATTAAATGACCAGTAGATGGGATTCAAAAGGCTGCCACAATGTCCCTCTGAGCACCCTTTGGAACGTGTAGAAGGCTCTCGGCATACAGACAAGCTAATGGGCAAACCATTGGTCATGGTAGATTCAGTTTGAATCTCAATGAGAGTGTCAGTGTGTGGTTGCTCTATGACTGACAAGGTGTGGTAGGTCTGCTGGACTTCATTTAGCCACACAGTCCGTCAGACCAGTCAACGTTCATCAGACGTAGAGACGGAAAGAAGTGTAGAGAGGAAAAGAGAAAACCGTTGACTTAAAGATGGAAAACTACTAGACATGTCTGGTGCAATTTAACAGCTCTCTTTCCTCTACAAGATGCTCAAACTTGATCTTCAGATTTATTTCCAACATCAGCAGATGAATTGACATATTAATGTGACTTATGCAAAGGCATGGACCTGTATGAGATCCTCACAATATGAAAACCTTATTTTACACCATCTGTGCTAAAATTTAGGACAAATAAATCTATAACATTATGACTCTGCTTTTATTTAATACAGAAAAGATACTAAAAGGTACTAAAACTATATACCATATTGGTTATAAGTCATAATATTGTTATCTATAATGCTACATGTAGCATAGCTTTTTTTAAAGTAAACATATCTCTACTAGTTAATTAGTCAGGTTATCTTTTAGGGTACAGCACTTGCCTGCTTAACAGGCACGTTAATCCTAGACTTACAATTGCAGTTTTAAAACAGCGTCATCTTAATAGGAGTGTGGATTTCCACACCACAAATGTTCCTGTTTTTCACAAGCAGAAATAAAACGGGTTTAGTAACAGGTGGGGAAGGGGCAGGGCTGTGTTACTCTTTGGTCCGAGCAGCTAGAGCAAACACTGGTCACGAGGCAATTTCTCTAGCATCACGTCCAAAGACGTTTAAACAGTTGGACATGTAGTAGACTGTAGTCCAAATGTAGTTTGAAATTTGCACAACCTTCATACGTGTGGCAGGTGTAGCATTGTGGCATTAACTAAGTAACCACATGTTCTGATCGTCTCTTTAGCAGAAACTATGGGAGCTGAGTTGCAGTTGAAAGCCTTTTTTTTGTTTGTTTTTTCGGTGTATTTACACAGAATGCGCACAAGCTCCTTTCCTGCTCTGTTGAGTGAGACGGACAACAAGCACAAGGGGAGGAGCACAGCAATTGTGCAAATATTATATTATGTTATCCAACACCTCGTTTAGACTCGCTATTTCTATCTCTGTGTATGGCGTTGCGAGACATATTTAGGGGCTTTGCATGCAACAGTGAACAGAAGTACGGTTTGAATATTTGGTGCAAAATGTCAGACTCCAAAACTGGCTAGAACAAATTAAAGTTATACTAAAAACTTTGTAGTTAGAGTGATGTCAGAAGTGACCTCCCTCTTGAGCGTCCCAATTGTTGAAAAAGGGCAGATTTGATCTGGAGCGACATCCAGTTTAAAACGCAAAACTGCATATCGCATGGCTCATGCAAGAGAATGAAAGCCAAACAGAGGTTCCGCATATCTGAATCCCTCAAGACATCTCACAGGTGAAGATATATCCGCAGCTAGAGCAGTCGACACTGCCTGCACATGAGTGAGTGGTTTACAGTGGTCTGTTTGACGTTTGTAGCTGCTGACTCAAAAAGACAAAATGACTAGTTAAAGAAAGATGAAAAATGCAGCACCATCTGGATGCATTTCCTGATGACAAAAACAGTAATTCTCTAGGTTATTATTTCCTGGATTAATGGGATCGCGACAAACTGAGTTCTTGAATAATAATCATAAAGAGAGGTCAGCACAATCTATGAGGTCAGCACAATCTATGCAGAATCGTTTGTCTTTTTCTTAACCCAAAATATTTCCATACAGCCGAAACTGTCCTTCCTGCAAACAGGGGGAAAACTGTAGGAGCCTTCTTTCAGCCAGCTGAACGGCATTGCACAGCAACAGGTGGGGGAGGGGGAACAACGTGTTACTCAATGGTCCACGCAGTTGTAGAAAAGTCAAGTAAGTCTGGCATTCTCTCTGGCAACTCAGTGAAAGGAGCTGAAACCATAGAGACCTATCCGGCCTGTGCATATTTCTGCCAAAACCACTTTACATAAAGCCTTCTTGGGTTTGCAACTCGTCGCAAATCCATTTCAAAAGCAGCATTTCTTCGTCTACTGGGATATGCGTGTGGTACATGAAAGCAAGGGGCTTGAATCACACACAGGCTAAACCCATTACAGGTCCAGAGGGGTGGGCAACACATCGCCTTTTCCCACTCCTCTAAACAAGGCTCCAGCTGCCCGAAAGAAACTTGTAACATATGCATTAAAATTTCATTATTTTTTTCCCCCTCTCTAAAGTAACGACTCCTGAAACCTTAAATGTGTAATGCCATGCTAGATTTTCATGGCTGTGCCTTTGTGGAATAAAAGATAAATGTACAACAGCGGGGAGGGAAATGATCTACTCTCTGATGCTGGAGGTAGACACTTGCTTTTTCAAATTCCAAGTTTTGGTCCTTTATTTTATTCAGCAGTGAAATGCCATGAATACAGAAAATAATGTCTGTTACAATTCTCAACCATGACCTTCTAATGTCAGAGAACCTTTAACATATGGACACAGTACACAGGAATGAGAAGTATCAAAAAAAGGTTGTTGAATCCCGATTAAAATAAAAGAGAATAAAAACAAAAATCACCAATTACATAAACATGTTTGCTACAGTCCCAATTTACTGTATACATAGGGGGGATCATATTCTCAATTATTAGAGAAGGATAGCAGTAGAAAGGATACATGACTCAACTGCCAGACATAATGCTTCATAAAGTATGCACAGAGGTACAAGCAATAAATACACACATTAGGTTAAAGCCTTACAGCTACGCAAAGCAGATGCAGAAAAAGCAGGTTTGCTATTCTTAGCGAGCAATGAGAGAGAAACAGTAAAAATTCAGGTAAGTCAGAAAAGAAACACAGAACTCTTTTTTTTTTTTTCCTCTTAGAAAAAAGTCTGGTAAATTTCATGGGTCCACCGACATGATTTTTTTTTCTTTTTACATAAGTATGCACAGATATCAAAATACAGACAAAAATCAACCCAGAAAATCCAGACAATCCTTAAATCTAGTGGAGGAGCAGATCGCAGTTCTGGAGGTCTTTCTGGTATTATGTGCAAGCAACTATTTTAGACATTTTTTTAACTTAATTTGTACAAAACCCATGCAAATCTACAGGTAATATGCATTCTGTGGCTGACAGGTTTTATCCCTCTGAGGTAATGCACTCCTATGCATTGTAACATGTAGGCCATCATCCCGATGAGTTTTATTATATTTCTCTTTGTTTCCAGTCCACCAAATGATTTTTAGACATGCATTTAAAAAAAACCCACAATAGTCCCCTTACAGGTAATCTATACATTATCATTCTACAAATGTTTGCAGACAACCTATCACAATGCGACTCTTTTCCATATAGCTTGACGCAGGGAATGTAAACGTTGGTTTTGAGCCACGTCTGATGAGACAAGCGCGGGAAAGTGGGACAGCTATCGAAACTCCTGCAATTTGTCGTAGTTAGACCCGAAGTTGTTGTGCAGAGGTAGAACCTTTTAGAAAGCCTTGTTTTTTGGGCAAGTGGGAGAACCCTTTTTTTGTTTTTATTTTAAATGAAAGACGAAGTGCCCTTTTTATTTGGTGTGATAAGATTATTAAGAACGTCTTCCCCCCACCCAACTCGTTTTTTTTCTCCTAGCTTCTTGGCGCGTCACTGGCTCACGGATGTGTGAAGATCTGCCTACAAAGCAGTGCTTTTGTACAGTATCAGTGTGTTTTAAGCTCTGTCCTCGCAACTTGAAAGCAACAGATGCACAGTGCGGTTCAGGTTTTGGTCGGAACGCAGCAAAGGCGTTGCTCGTTTAAAATGCCATTAAAACGGTAAAGCTGACCACCTGGTCTCTGTATGTGTGTATACCAGACTCAAACATGGCGTGAGCATGAGTTTTGACGCTTATCCTGTACAAGAGGAGGCAGAGGTTTGTGTAGCTTTGGTTTATTGAAAACAAAAAACGACCGTTAAAGCAACAACACTTCGGGATCAATTCTCCCCATTGCCAATTCGTACCCCCACTTGGCGCCAAGACATTGTCATTCTGACCCCCTCCTTCTTTGTTTTTGTAACTGTAAACAAACTATTTCATTACCAAGTACCAACACCATGCTGTATGAGTTTATTTTTGGTTAAGGTTCTGTAGTTTCAACATAAAATGGTCATGAAGACGCTCTGGTCTGATGTGTAATAGGATTCAAATTGTATATTATCTGAAATCTTTTTATTACATACTTTTTCCGATTGTTTATGGTTCTGTCAACCTTTTGGCTGTTGACTCTAACAAAAAAAAAATGAACTCCTGCTCATAGATAATATTTACTGGACTCACATAACGTCACATCCTTACAGTAGACTACGAGTAAATTAAAGAATATCACTTTAATTGGCTGCCAAAGCAGGTACACATTGGTGAGTGGTCGATACGAAATGTCTACCAGTAGAGGGCATCATTTGGTATTTGAAAAAGTCGGGTACAAAAGGTACGAAATGGTGAAGGGGGCGAAATGATCAGCACCCATTCGCAGGCTGAGAGGAGGAAAACAAAGGGATGTACTTCTGTAAATACAAACTGTGTCATAAAAAGCTGACCACCTATAAGGAATACACTGGTGTGTGTAAGCCTGTATAGTTTAAAAAAAAACGTAACTCACATAATGAGTAGTGGATGAAGTTAAAGCAAATCTCACCTAGATAAGGTTACCTTAGATATCCCCCTTTTACAATGGCTATCACTGTTTGCTTTTCCATGTTAACCAAGCCACATTATTTCATATTAACTTGAAATTATGACTTATTTGGCTTCACTAGATAGTTTTCATGTTTGGTTAGTAGAGTTTTCAGTTTTTTGACGCCACAGAAGTAAAGACGTAAAAGTATTTGGATGGTCCCACCTATAACAAAACCATATTTAACAGGTTAGAATGGGTTATGCATAACAGAAATATATATAAAAAAACATAATCTTCACAACATCAAGATGTTTTTGCACTACTATTGAATACACGTTTTATTTTGGTCATGGTCCACTGTTATTGTTATTTCACCAACAGAATGCCTGGTAGAATATAACTAGAGCGGACATTTTTCTAAGTTCTCAAATTACACATGAAGAATCAGCACTCGTTTCTGTTCTGATCATCGTCGTACAGGGCTAAATGAAACGATCCCAGAGGTTTTTCCAAGGTAGTTTGTGGACAAAAAAAAAAAAGCTTCTGTTGGAACTAGTTTAAAGTCACAGCAGGTGAGACCAAAAAAAGAGTTTGGTGGCTTCTGCCTGTAAGCTATTGGCCATTGCTAGTGTTGGCTTTGGTTTCTAGCTGTTGCCTGTCACTGTTCGCAGGTAGACAAAGCTTTAGAACGCCGAGGTAAGAAGAGCAAGAAGAAAGTTACGAAGAAATGCATTTGTCTTGTAAATGATGCTTTTACACAAACTGTTATTATTTCCCAACTTCATTTTAGACTTTTAATTACAAACACATAACAGAGTGGAAGCCGACTTATTTTCCTTGTTTTTCTTTTCTCCGAACAGTCTTGGTACTGCAGTTGTGGTTAGAGGAATGGCATTTACAGTTGGTGATGTCAGATTTGCAAATTAACAATGGTAAAAAAGAAAGAAAAAAAAAAGATAAAAATTATATGCAGATTTTAATAATAGTAGCAACATACAGGCAGTGACACAATTTTCTGAGACTACTCCTGTGCAAATGATAACAGAGCAACAACTTGAATTGAACCAGCAATTGTCTCTAGACATTAACAACTAGTGGGTTGGGTTATTCACAAACATAAAACGTCTTTCCTTTTTGGCAGTATAGGAGGCCGCTAGCTTTCAAAAGAACATGATTTGCTTATTTGTTTCATGTGCCCCCCCCATTCCATGAGTCCATTATCCTTTCATTGTATGTGGCCACGCCACCACCAACTATAACAGGTCTCAGTGAGTTTTTTTTTCCTTTCTTCTTTTTACAACAGACATCTCATGTCTGTCATGTTTGGGAATCCGAAAGGTCTGCAACAAAGAGTTCCTTTGGATTGGTCTCTATCCGGATACATGCTTAATAAATAGTCCCAGTGGTGAGAAAGAGTCAGTTGTGGTTGTTTGGACTGTGGAGTGGTTTCTAGCTTTGCAGGTCTGTGTAAGAGAAACAGTGCAGTAGAGTGGAGGGATACATAGACCAAAAACCGTATCCTAGTCACTCCAGATCTTCCGATAGGTTCCCTTCCTCCAGCTCCCGGTCATCATCGAGTTCCGGACTGTGATTGGCTGTTGTCACGAGGGACATCGGACAGTCGTCGTCATCCATGTTGAGCGGCTCCTCTTTCACGTGAACAGGTGGCCTGTGACAAAAATGACATCGGCAAATAAATATCAAAATATTTATTGATAAATTTCCACACATTAGCATTCACTAGATAAGGGAGCTAAAGAAGGAAACCCTGGTGATCCAAAGCATTCCCTTTACTGGTTTGCAATTAAGCATGGGTTGGTCTCCAGTATCAAGGCCATCTAAGGTTTTAGGGTGCTGCTTATTTCGCCACTCTGTGTCTCTGTAGTTTTGTCATTTCACGTCCGACTTTTTCGGGCACGAAATGGGGCTGTCTGCCACAAGTCATTTCCCACCTGCCGTGACAGCTAATGGATTAAACAAAGAATTTACTGTCTGCTTGTGATCAAAACTTACAGTAGAAAGAACAATAACCTGATGAAATTGTAACAAGTATATGGGGTTTAAAAACTGGGGCAAATTGATTCAGAACCCTGGTTTTAAATAGTTACTGTTCCACACCATTGGAAAAACGTTCAATCATACCCTTCCTCAAGTAAAGACCTTTTAATGATATGGTAGAGAAAGTTGAGGGAATGGCGGGGTTTCCCCCGACTATATGCAACACAACACAACATTGCCTCCTCCCTTACCTGTTGTTGTGCACTGCAAGTATAGGAGAAAGACAAATTTGGCTGTTTGGGTAATGTTTTACTTCAGTTGGCAAGATGACAGTAGGGTAGCTACCTGAGCAGATAGCCTTACTAATTGGCCAGCTAATAGCTTCTTATCCACAGGGGATCATGTAACGGTATAATATTCTGCACACTAAACACTTTAAAGCTACAACAAAATTTAGTTAGTTCTATAATTTTGTCTAAAATGAAAAATAATTCAACATATTTACAACATGATGTTCTGTTTGTAGACCCAGACGTACTGCGTTTGTTTCAATAAATTAAACTGCAGTTTACATTTGTCTCAAATTTACTGGGCAAAAACTACAAAAGTGGGGTCATTTTACTTAAGGTGATCATACAGATCTCATTCATATTTTACAATTTGTCATTTTCTTGTAACAAAAAACAGGCGTGACACGCATTATCTAGCGAAAGTAAAAACCTCGTTGTTTGCGAGACACTAATTCGACGTGATGCCTCACGTCTACTGTAAGTAAGCACATGAAAGTTGCATGGAAAAACACGGCCCCTGTAAAGCCGATAAGCTGTGATGTTCCAGACATGTTTGGCATTTAAAAGTTTACTGATGACACCAGGTTGAAATACATGAAAAAAAGGGGGGGGGGAAACAGGCCACATGATAAATAATGGAGAATTTCTCATCCCTGAGCCCCCTGGAGCAAAGGCAGAGGAGAGGCTTTTTTATCTAGTTAATAGAAAGCGCAGCCACTCGTTAATATGCAGAGGCTGTGGTGTGTCGCTCCTCAAGAGGAAAAACCGGCAGCTTGCTTCTGCCATTAATCAACTTCAGCCCCGGCAGTTCGCTCGGACACCATGATACATGTTTTTAACTCTAAATGGATGAATATCTTTAGCCACTGTCAATAAGCGCTGGGCAGGAAGCACCACAGGACGCTTTTTTTTCCCTTCAGAACAACATAGGAGTGGGTGGAAAAAAGTGCTGGGCAGCTAACAAGAATAATAATGCTGTCACACACAAACAAGGCATAACATGATCCGGAGCCCTAGTCGGGGAGAGGGGTTTGTGCAACAATGATAAATCTGACAAAACCTAATTATTTCTGACACATCGGATGCATCAGAAAATCCCCGTAGACTCGGAAAGAGGAGAGGGAGACTTATCAAGCCGCGGCGCCGTTAGGATGCGTCTCTCCTGGGCCGCCTTCACCAGCGGGGGAAAGGGAGGGCGGCGGGGCCTTTGAATTTGAAAAGAATTTTTAAAAGGTACAGATGACTTTAATATTCAGAGCCAAATACTGTAAATTAATATTCTGATGTGGTCCGCATGAGAAGATGGGAGGCTGATCTTAGCGGGATTCGAGCCGAGCGATGAATATTTCTGTTTCTGCCATGTGCATTTAAGGAGGGAGGGGGGGGGGGGGGGGTGTTTAAGGCAGGGGTTGCAGATGAGGAAAAACATCAAAATGCTACACCAAAGGGAAACTATTCTTTCAGTGAACACTTTTACATGGATTTGTTCACAATTTTCTCCCAATTTTGAATTTATGTCAGGTATACACCCCTCCTGAACATCTTATAGTCATATAAAAATATTAACGGGCGCATCTTAGTGATCCTACACTATGAAAATACCCCTCATTAGGATGTTTGGATGCCTTGCAAGAAAAAAAAAAGGATGCACTGCTGTATTCGCTTTCAGGCTTTCCAACACTTTATTAAAATATGTGGATGAGCCATTTAGCGCCTAATAGCTGGATGCCATTATTGAGTCACTCAGGGAGCAAACGCTGGTCTGAAATGCGGTGTAATAAATACGCTGAGATGCCTGCGCTCATATCAATCGGAGATTAGCGTCGGCAATTGTGCAGAGGTAAAGCCAGGGATGCAAATAAGGTCATTAGTCCAGGAGTTTGATGGTGGGGATGGTGGGAAGGGGGCGGAAGAAGAGGAAGATGTTCATTATACTAAAGAAGGGTGGACACAAAAAAATTAAAAACATGAGACAAACATAAAATAATTGGGTTCAACATATTGTGTGGAATGTGAGAGAAGTTGGAAGCTCTAATTGTGAGTTTAGGTCTTCCTGGTTATTACTGCTGCCACTTCTTTTAAGCATAACCCCTTAGGGTGAACATGAGTTTATTGCACATGCATACTTATACACACACACACACACACACACAGCAGGGCCCAGGGCAAGCTGGTCTGCGGTTAAGCAGACATCATTAACCTTTAGACATTTAGGGGAAGAGGAGGTTTGTCTAACAGTTGAATGGACTCAGTTGTGCTGATGACTCTTCTCCAAAAACAGGGTCTTCGAGGTGATGTACTATTTAGTTTAGTGCTACGAGCCGCTCTATTATTTAAAGACATACAGCAAAACGTAGCGCTGAGAAACACATTTCTTCCATTTTGAGGTTGTCGCGGACTGCGTGAAAGGCGGGTTGGGGCTGCGGGAGGGCGGTGTGGAGGGAGAAGGAAGGCTAGATACCTCTCTTTCTCCATAACAACTCGTGTCAGTGTCGAGGCGCCGTGGCCACGGAAAGCAGAAGGGAAGGAGGAAGGGAAAAGTCTGTGCTGTCCTGTTACTGAAAATTAAATGACCTTAGGGAGTGCCAACACTGGGATTCTGTCAAGAACATGGCAGATTTGCCTCACTTAACACCCTATTTCAGGGAGGTAAACATGTCTAAATATATTAATGCACAGACACTTCTATTCTCATAAATAAATTTACTCACATGGCAGTGGAAAGCATCCTTTATCCATTACACAAATGGTTAGCTATAGTTGCAACGCGAGCTTTGATAGACAGCACATATGAAGCATTAAAGGATATTTTAAGTGTGTTTGTTTCAAAACCTAGCCCGTGTGTGTGTGTGTGTGTGTGTGTGTGTGTGTGTGTGTGTGTGTGTGTGTGTGTGTGTGTGTGTGTGTGTGTGTGTGTGTATCCACACAGTGGCTTAGATGTTTCTGAAAGTCAAACACAAACACTCTCTGTCAGTGACATAAAGGGGAGATGTTTAAAGTAATTAATGCCACACCAGCTAAATATTAATAGGAAGAGTCCCACATAAAATATAGCAGCTAAAATGTACAACATAGGCATGATCACAATAACCTATATATAGACTCGAATGTTTGACCAAAAAGGCTTTAAAATCCTACTAAAAAGGAGAGGAAAGTCTGCTTACAATGCAAGTCAGAATGGAAATTGAGCTCTGCCCCGAGGTCAGTACTAACTAAACAGATACTGATTCAGGGGGTTAAATGTCAGACAATTAAAGCAACACAGGGCAGGAGATACGTGCATGTAAGTGGAAGAGGAAGCTTGAGCTTGCATTATCGAACAAGAACACTTAACGATCTGAGAGCTGGAAATTGGCATATTTCTATTGCTGCTAAAAAATCTGAAGCTTTTAAATGCCACTCTTTTACATATTTACCACTGGGGGCATGAAGAGACTTTAGCAGGTCAGAGATTCAGTCTTCAGTGCTTTCAATCTACAGATGTCTTTACAAAGTCATGCTTTTCGTGTTGTTAGGAACCTCTCAAACAATGACTTACCTTCCCATGTTTTTTCTAACTTTGTCACGCTAAAAACGTTAATGTGGGATTTTATCTGAGAGACACAATTGTAGCACATAAGTATGAGGGGGAATGGTAACTGATTTTTTACATTTTGTAAAATTTTAAAGACAAATGTATATGTAGCCATGTCTTGGGGTTGTGCAGACTCTAATAGAGTTCTTTTTTTCAGGATTGCTCTGTATTTAGTTCTGTGGTACTTCACATCAACTATGACCAACTTCCTAGTCCCTGCTGAAGAAAATATCCCAACAGCATGACTCTTTTGCATGTAGACCAGAAAGTCACACTTTTGGTCTTGTCTTGCTCTCCTGCATGACTTGTGGCAATCTGCAAATGCAACTTTTTATGGCTCTTTTCTTAACCGTCTTTCCTAAAAGCTCAGATTTGTGAAGTGCATCACTAATAGCTTTCCAACCAAAATATTTTCCCACCTGAGCTGTAAATCTCTGCAGCTCCTCCAGAGATATTATCGGATGCCTGCCTGCCTTTCAGATTAATGCTCTACTCTCAAAGCCTGTCTGGATGGCCCTTTCTTGGTAGGTTTACAGACATATTTTTTTTTTCTATTTTTAGATCACGGATTTATTTATTTTGTTTGTAACGGGCTTTTTGTTTAGGGGTCCCTGAATACTACTGCATGCCACAATTTTCCGACTTTTATTTTTAAAACCAATCATGCTCCACTTTCTGCATGACATCTTTTTTTTTTTACTCACATGTGTACTGGAGGGGAATATCCAGGGCTGCTGTGTCCGTTGGTGTCCAGGTGGTCGAGCGAGCCGTTGAGCTCCTCGTGGGCAGACTGTAACATAGTCGGGGGGCTGCAGCTCAGCGTTCCGGGCGGACTGATCCCCAGCAAACCGGGCGGACTCCCGCCCAACAGCCCGGGCGGGCTGCCGCCAGTCGGTCCGGATGGGTCGCCACCAAGAAGGCCGTGGCAGCTGCCCCCCATCGGGCCTGTGGCGCTGCTCATGAGCCCAGGGGTCCCCAGCAAAGGCAGGGAGGTTTCCGCCAGGGCAGCCTGCAGAGGGGCAAAGAAAAACAGGCACGAAAATAAGAGGGAGAAGAGAGCGGATGCTGCTGAGAAGAAGGTAAAGCGTGAGGGATGAGTGACTATTAGGGAACGAGAAAGATGGGAAGCATATGAAGCATAATTACATGAAATGTTAGGTGAATAAATGGTTTGCAAAGACAGAAGTGGTTGAGAGGCACCGTGAAGAGTGGAAAAAAAGAGACAGCTGAGGGAATGAAATGATTTAACAGAGCAATTATTAAATACAATATCCTTCTCTTATTATGTTGCAAGAAATTTTTCCCATGTGTGGAAGCTCGCAGATTACCTCCCAGTAACTGCCATTCATATGCCTTTGAGTGGAGTGGCTACATATTAATAAAATAATAAAAAGGCTCCCAAAAACTTTACCTCAAAATAATAAAAAATAACTCCCGACACTTTAGCCTGCTGCGCATTAAAGTTATATACAGTGATTAAATTTTTAAAGTTTTTGCCATGAGCACCTCGCTGGCGTACACCATGAAGGCAAATCATTTATGACAGCTTAGATAAATATTAATGCACATGCCCTTGCATTTGCACATGCCACAATCAATCTAAGGTGGCTGCAACAAACTGGGAGAAAAGGGGAGAAGAACGGAAAGAGGGAGGAAGAGTTTCAGCTTGGCTTGACCACAGGGTGGCCTTCTGGGTCTGAAGGTGGACGGTAAAAACGGAGGAGTGGAGAAAAGGTGTGAGAGGAGAGATAAGCCGCAAAATGCTTCCGCTCGTGATTAATCTGAGATCTTATGTGGAGATCTACCTGTAAGCTGGCATTCAATGCTGTTCCATAGCCAAGACTGGAGGGCAGGTTCTTCACCAGAGATGGACTTCTAAATAAATAAGAAAAAAAAAACAAAAGAAAAAATGTAGTTAATACATGAACATTGCACCTTCCTGTTAATAATACAAAGCTCGACCTCCTAGGGTTATTCATACGCCTTAGGTAGAGCTGCACAATATTAGGGAAAGATAACACAAGTTGCAAATATTGATTATGATTACTCCACATTTCCTCTGAAGTTAAAATTGCAACAGTGAAATTTCGTACACTGTGCCACTCTAGCGTTGAAAATGTTCACAATTTGTCACATTCCAACCACCAAACACGATGCACTTTACTGGAGTTTTGTCATCTGACTGGAAAAAGATGCATGGTTTTTATTTATTCTCTCACAAAATAAAAATCTGAAAAGTGTGACGGCCGTTTGTATTCAGACCCATTTACTCAGGAACCCCAAAATAAAACCCAGTGCAATCAACTGTCTTCAGAAATCAACAAGTCAAAACAGTCCACTTGTGTGTGATATGCTTACAAATGTAAGCCGCGTACTTAACTGTTCTGTATGAAAAAGTGGTAAGATGAAGAAAAACAAAAAACTAAGAGGTCTAGTTTGCCACATAGTAAACATGGAAGAACGTGCGCTGGTTAGTTCGGGACAGAACAGAACTTTTCAACCCTCATGCAAAGCTTTGTTGGTGGAGAACAAGCAACGCAACACAAAACACACTTAAAAATGGTGGTGGTAGCATCAGAATTTGGGAATGATAGCTGTCCTAGTTTAACATGGCTATCATTCCCAAACGTTTCTCAAAGTTTTTTAAAAACCTGGAGAAACGTTCCCTTTTCCTTCTGCTTCACAATTGCGCGCTGCTACGCTTTGGCCGACGGCAGTAAACCACTCGAGCTGCATTGAAGCTTGTGACGATTCAAGGGATATTGCTGCTTTCGCCTGGTCAAAGGCAAACGGCGCCAGCCTTACCCTGTGATCTTCTGCGACCTGCGTTTCTGGTACTCCACCTCATCCACCGTCCACACCGCCCCCTTCACGTTCTCCACGCGCACAAAGCACTTGTGCAGGCTGAGGTTGTGGCGAACGGCGTTCTGGAGACAGGGAGACGACAGGCACAGGTCAGACAGGATGAGGCAAAACAAATCATATTCATTCGTTACCCATCATGCAGAAAAAAAAAAGGCCTGGAAATTGATTTTTTTTTTTTTTACATTTCGAAGAAATTCTTAACATTCACGCACCATTGATTTAATTAGTAAAAATTGAGTGAGAGCGAATGCTCTTACAAGTCCTGCACACAGTACATATCAATCAGAGTAAGTAGGCTAAAAGGAGGTAATCAGCATAGCGAATGGCTTATGGTGGTGACAGAAGTGGTAATGCCGGCCTTGATAATGGTGATGTCAGTAACCCTTCCTGCTCCAGAAAAGCAGAGCTCTTAATGGACACATCGCTTTAAAGATGACAGTACTGGAAGAAAAAAAAAAATAGTGTCTTCCAGAAGGCCTTGTATCATTGTGCAGATGTGTGTGTGTTGGAGAGAGGGCTAGACTTCTATATGTCCAAATATTCCTTTCTCAGCTTATATTTTGAATTTGCTGCTGTAAAATTAAAAACAGCATTATTTGTGCATGAATTAAAATCACAGACAAAAAAAAAAACCTCTAGAGAGAAAATTATACGACCACAAAAGCATGATTAAAGCATGCATCAGGCCCTACAAATAATAACCCTGGCTTTAATATCCCTGTCTCTTATATTTATCATCTCTCTTTAGCTTGGTGTGTACAGCTCTTTCTGCAAAAGAAAGGGATTCAAAAAAAAAAAAAAAAACTCATAAGCAGATCTTGCATCTGACCTGAAAATCCCATGATTTGATTGATCTTAATGCCCATGGCTCTGAATATGATAATTTTAATATTAATGAGCAAATGAGCAGTTTTATTATGCATGCTATATAGTTAGAACTAATAAGCTTCTGGGTGAGAGAAAAGAGAGAGAAAGGGAAAGTGGGATAGGGTGGGGGGCAGATCCCTCTTTTGAGCTGATGAGACGAAGCTGAGATATTAAACTACCTTTCATTTCTTTTGCTTTCAATTCTCAAAAAAAAAAAACACACACACACACATTCTCTCCGTTAATCACATGACAAGCCCATCGCTGATCATCCTGCTAATGCTTACAAAGGGAATAGTGAAGCTGTAGATGCAAGTAGATCACCGGGAGATAACTCTAAAGTCACTGGAACAATGAGAATTGTTTGGGAAAGTACGGGTAAAAGCGGTTTTCAACAGGAAGAGGTTCTGATTTGTTCTGGTGCCAAACGAAATGCTGAGAACTTATCTTGTCAAAACACTCTTACGCAGCAAAACATGGCGCGTACTGTACCTAACGAACTGGGAGAGGGCACCGATCCTTATGCGTGCCCCCTCGAATTGGTGATCACACACCCGTGTGCTCATTTGCATCCCAAATCCAAATTAATTCACTTTGCTAAATCTAGTGCCGCGACGCGTCTTGCATGCTGATGAGCGGCTGCCGGAGTTTTCCCTCCAGTCCTCTGTGCCACCACAAAGGCTGAAGAAAGGGAAAAAACAGATGACATGCAAGGGGGCCACGGGATGAAACACCGAAGACTCCGGCGCTCGGCTGGGCTTCCTTTATCAGTACACAGACACACTCCTGGCTGAAACGCGTGGTGCGGGACAGACATTTTTCACAATCTTTGTGTGGCTGGACAGGGCCATAAAGTTGTAGCGACAGACATACAAATGGGGTCCTTTTGTGCAGGTAAATAAAGAGCACTCCCCTCCATGACAGGCCTATTCTCACTTCCTCCCCCCTGACTCCGTTAACCCCTCTCCTGGAATCGGTTTATGCATTTGTGTGCGGAGATTTGTGCCAGAGAGCTGGTTAACGGGCAAACCAGGCACCCTTCCTCGCAATTAACCGATGAGACGTGAGAGAAGGTGGTTTCAGGACTAGGAGGAGGGGTATATCTCTTAACAAAAGGTGCTGATGATGGAGTGGCTGCTGTATAATTAGTGCGTCAAAGCCCTCTCCTATCCGCACCGGGCCTCCGCTATTAATTGCACCAAATTAGAAAACGATATGTGAAGGGGAATGATTCTTCCAGCTGTCATT
The DNA here is from genome assembly GCA_037039145.1 of Fundulus diaphanus. NCBI lineage: Eukaryota > Metazoa > Chordata > Actinopteri > Cyprinodontiformes > Fundulidae > Fundulus > Fundulus diaphanus. The sequence continues at coordinate 17,895,265 of CM073144.1, forward strand.
TCTAAACAGAAAAGGCGCCGTGGTGGAAAATAAATAAGAGAAAAAGAATGAGCCCGTATTCATGAGGCGGAGTGCTGAGTAAATTCAGGCTGTCTTTACATCCTGGGATTCAAGCGAGTAAAGTGCGGTGTAGGGTTACCTTCCAAGTTGCGGCGTTGCGTCGAAAGTACGCGAACGTGCGCGTGAACCAGCTGTAAATTTCGTTAAGCGTTAGCTGCATGTCGGCAGAGTCCATGATAGCCTGAAATGAGATGAGACCAAAAAATAACGATCACGCCAACAGTGTCGGGAATGACAAAGACGAGGGAGGGTGGCGCAATTAATTTGAATCTAATCAGGCGAAAGTTAATTTATTTCCCACTCACCTGTCTTATGAGGGTTGCGTAAGTAAATGGCGGCCTGACATCTGCGTTCTTATAAAACTCGTAGTTTGGGGCAATCTCTGGAAAAATAAATACTGTGTCACCACCTGAAATAATTGGCAAATTGTATACCTTTAGGTGCTGAATTTGCTCAAGGTTTCATCAAATTAAACTGGGGAGGGGTTGGGGTGGGGGGGGGGGGAGAGACAAAGAGGGTAGGGTGGGTTGAAAGGGAGGGCACATCAAATCATCACTTTCCATGTCTAACAAAATGCATTTTTAATTAATCTCTCTCGTGAGAGATATTAAACGCTTATACATCCGTATATGAGATCTGTGTAGTTAGTTAGGCTGAAGTGAATAATTTATGCTTCTTCGCACTAAACACGGCGAGTAAATATAAACATCAAAGACGGGCCGTTTAAAATGCAAAGCTTAATACATGGGATGTCTTAATGTAATAAATATTGTATTTTTCCACCATTATTTGAACTTCATTAAGATTCATGTAATATTTATGCGCAGAGGAAGTTCATGTCTGTTTACATTTAGAGTGATTAAATACAGGCGTGCTTTCAGAAACCTAACACACTTCTCGATATGCCACTGTGATCGTGTACATCTCAGACGTAAGTGCAATTCTCGGTTTCAAACTATTAATTGCACTTAGGGTTGAGGCATTACTGTAATTTTCTGTTTCGGCATTTATTACATTTTGAATCAAACTCAGTTAAAATGGAAAAAAAAAAAGTCAAACGTAATCAGTTATTATGTTGAAGAACTACAGGGCCTCACAAAAACACTCCTACCCCTTAAAGCTTTCACATTTTGCTCATGTTACAACCCAACATCCTGCACCAGCTTCCTTGTTGCTGCTGAAGAAAAGCATCCCCATTGCATGATGCTGCCACCACCGTGTTTTCAGCTACAACATGTATTTGATTGGATTTTATAAAATAGACCAACACAAAGTAGTAAACAATTGTGAAAAAAAAGAAAGAAAAATACACTATAAGTGTGGTTTGCATGAGTAAAGAGGGCAGAATGCAAATCCATGCTACAGTTTTCAGATTTTTGATAGTTATATTTCTATTAGGTCAAAAGCGCTGAATAGAAATAAAATAAAAAAATATTGCACACCATGTATTTTCCCCTCCACTTCCTAATCATTTGTTACTCTGTCTTAGTCTATCACATAAAATCCCAATACAATATTTTACATTTTTTGGTTGTAACATGGCAAAAAGTGAAAGAGTTCAAGAGATAAAAAAAAAGTACTTTTACAAGGCACTATAAATACGCTTTTGCTGCCAATTTGTCTTTTTTGTGAATTTGTGTCGTGTGCAGCGCTGAGTAGTTGGTCCTACCCGAAGACAAAGGCATGGAGTATTTGTCCGAGTGGCGTCTGCGCATGGCTCCCATGCTGGGGACGTTGGCTCCTCCCAGTACCGACGGCACCTGGGGCATGGCCGCCATGGGCGTGATGGGGGCTGTGGGCGTGGTGGGGGTCTGAGGTAAGTTCGGGGGCGACGCTGAGGGCAGGTTCTTCGACATGGTGACACTCGACACCAAGTTGAGCTGCAGGGGGAATGAGACCAAATGTGAGCCATGACTCATGATGTGGGAAGGAGATGCACACACATGTGGGTTGAGGGGGAGGCGGAAGGCATCATTTTGTGGTTTCCCTGACAGATTTGAGCGTCTGCACTGCTCCTCTCTAACACAGCTGTGTTTCCACTAACAAGGCTCGTGGAGAGGAGCCAGCCCATCTCCACTAATTACAACCACCAAATTGTATCATAAGAATTCTAATTAGAGCACGCTGTTCAAGATTATCCAACGATCAGCCTCCGTGTTATCCCAGCCCCATCTCTCTTTATCTCTCTATTTATCACACCCTGCCTCTCTCGCACTCCCTCCCTGGCTATCTTACCCCACTACAAGCTCTCATCATTCTTAAACAGTGAAGAAATGAGCCCCTAAAACTCTCCCTGGTGCCGAGACGCTGCCGACACGAGTTATCTGACCCTGGTGAAATTACGGATGTAAGCTTACTGCTATTAACAGATATCTTTTGAAAATCTGATCCATCTTGGCACTCAAGCGTCTGTAAAAAAACAGCTATAGTTGACTAGGCAACCTACAATACCTTGTAAAAAGTGTTCAAGGCTTTTGATATTTGTAGTATTGACATTATTGGAAACTTCTGTTTATTTTAATCTCAGTATAAAAAGGGCCATGTTTACAGCTTGCCACAAGCTACATACACAAGTTCAGACCCTACATGTGCAAACCTGATTGTGATTGTAATTGGAAAAAGTTCAGGGATAATCACAACTTTTGTAAGACATTGATAGACACATGATATTGATTTTCAGACTTCTAGTAGAGGTTAAACATGCAGAAAACACATTTTTAGAAGGTTTTCATGATATGTATTATGATATATTTAATCTATCCTGGAAGATATATTTATATAGCCTAACTAGGCTGTTTTAATGTGCTAAAGTTACAGAATACCAATTGGGACACGTTTCAGATGGTAATTGTTAAATGCAATAGTGCTAAAAGTTTGAGGCTGATAAAAAGTACTTCTCTTCGGCCAGTTTTCACTGGCTTTACAGGGCTCCCTCCCACCAACAGCAACATTCCTGACTGCTTTGATGTGAGGATTTAGAGAGTTGCCTCCTGGTCAGAATATCCCACAAACCCTGAGGTCATAGAATACTGATGCAAAAGGATTTGCTTCACATGAAAGGAGAGTATAATTTCATTTAAAGCATTTCTTGATAGTTTGGCAGTTTAAATTTACTGGTGCACCAAGAACTTTCATTGGCGGAACTTTAAAATAACAACTTTTTTATTACAAAAGGAGAGTCTTAAAACCCATAATTCAAAGAGACTTCTAGAGCTGAAAGAAGTTTAGAAAGTCCCCGCTCCTTCCCACGAGAAGAAAATCTGCACGGACAGCTATGGTCACTCAAGACATAAACACACTTTTCGGTGAATCTTTGTCGGCCTCACCCCGCAGTGTGCCGGCGCTGCTCGTTGTAATCGTCCAGCTTTTCCACCGCTTCTGCACTTGCTTCCCAAATCTCATGTGAGAGGCTCTAACCGACTGGAAAATTCCTAAGTGACCTTTAGTCCCTGCGCTAATTTAGCTGGAATGGTAATGACGTCGTTACATATTCAAACCAAATTGCCTTAATTGTGAGCCTATAAGTGGAATGCGTCCGCAGCGAGATTTCTGAATTGAAGGCGACTTGAAAGATGGAAAGCAGTGTGGGAGCCAAAGGCGCTGGGAGATGGAGGGGCAAAGCAAAGGGAGAAGGCATCGGTGGGCATTTGCTCCTGGAGTTGATAAATACGATGAAATGTCACGTTTGAGAGACTATCTTTGGAGGGGCTTGCAGAGGATAATTATACACTGATTTAAGTATAATGAGCTACTTCAGTCATGGGCAAAGATACTTCTCTTCCTGGTTTATACAGGGACAGTGACCTGCCAAATCAGCACAACACAAAGTAGCAAATGCAAAGTGGAAGAAAACTGATAAATGCTGTTTTTTTTCCAATAAAGAAAAAATGTGGGATGCATTTGTATTCAGCCCTCCTGAGTCAGCACTCTGTAGAACCAAATCTCACTGCAGTTACAGCTGCAGATCAGTTAGGGTATGTTTGCATCTAGAGACTGAATTGTTTGTCCATTGCTCTTGGCAGAATAGTAAGATTTGATGGACAGTAGTATTTTAAGTGTTGCCACAACTGGATTTAGGTCTGGACTTTGACTGGGCCATTCTACAACATCAAAATCTAGATTTTTGTCCCAAACTGGTCTTCCTTTAGGATTTTCCAGTGTAATTCCATTCGTGGTCTTATTATCTCTGATCGGGATCTCTTTTTCTGGTGAAGACAAGCATCCCGGCATCTTGTATTAAAGAGAGGACAATGTGTTTGGAGTAATGTGCAGTGCCAGTTCATGTCCAATGATGTTTAATTTAGACCAGAGCAGCTTCTTCCAGATGTTTGCTGCGTCCCCCACATGGACGGTGGCAAACTGCTAGCAGTACTTCATTTGGCTTTCTTTTAAGTGTGATTTGCTTCTTTTCACTCTTCTATAAAAGTCAGAATTTTAAAGTGCGTGACTAATTGCTGTCCTGTCAAACATGAACGTGAATCTCTGCAGCTCCTCCAGAGTTCCAATGGGCTTCTCAGCTACTTCTCTGAATAATCCTCTCCTTTTCTGCTTTTTAAAAACTTTTTTCTTTCACTTCACATAATATGCAACACCATCAGTGCCTCTACTGCATGATATCCAAGTAATATACACTGAAATGTGTTTGAATACTTTGTAAAGTACAACTTTCTTGTGCATCCTGTTACATATGAGAATCTATATTATTTAAACATTTGTTGTGTCTATTCCAACAAACCCAAATCCCCCAAACAAATCCTTATCTTGTCAGGTTTTGAAAAGTAGGGAGGCCTTAGAAGAAGGAAAAAAAAACTAATGACTTAACTGTTCGTTTAGGAATTCTGTCTGAATTACCCCCACCATCAAATGCAATTAGCTGCTCTTTCATGTGAGCTTTATGTAATGCAATACTTCATTAGCATCATTCATTCATATTCAGGCACGGATTATAGGCTGGAAATTCTTTATTGGACGAGATGGAGCCAAGCTGCTGTAGTTTTAAAGATGAAAAAAAGTGCTACATAGAGGGAGAGTAAAAGAAGGAGAGCCAGAATAATGAAAAGGGTTTGATTTCTGATGGAATTATGGAATAATTACGCTATCTTGTGATTATCTACATTCTATGACGAGAGGCGATTGGGAAAATGATTCTTTTGAAAGTAGGCACTTACTAAGCAGCAGAAACACGCTAACAATGTTTTGATGTCTAATATTTCTAAACTCCTAAAATTGAAAGGGGGGGGGGGTGATGTTTGCCAAAATGCATAATTGGGATATGAAATTCAAATATGGCTCAAGGCGATGCTTTTATAAGTGTTGAGTTTGAGAGAGAAAGAAAGAAAAAAATCCAGACTGAAATGATTTTTTTCTTTTTTTTCCTCTTTCCCTGTGGTCAATCTTAGCTTCGTGTCAACATCCCACAGTCTCCACCACTGAGCTGTTATTTTCTGCTGTTTGTTGTCAAAATGACACATCTTCTCCCCTCTCATTCCACTTCTGAGCGCTTCTGCGGCCACCGAGCCAAACAATCACCAGCAGCCAACAGGTTGTTTTGGCCTATTATAGCTATCACAAAGAAATGACCCCCGCCGTTTTAGCCGAGGACTCCGTCGCGCCGCCATCTAATACACTCCCAAACTCTATTGTCCTCTCACAATGCACAATAAGTGATAAGGAGCACATGTAACTGTGTATTACAAATCCCATTCGCCTCCCTTTCATCTTCTGTCGCTTGCTTAAACTGTTCATTTTCTGCGATCGGAGGCAGGCGTGTTTACAGGAGGCAGAGCAATATGCACTCACTGGTTTGGGAGATGACTTGGGCTCTGAGGGCCGCATGTGCAAGTGGGTCATCATCGCCTGAAGACGCTCCCGTTCTTTAGAAAGCTGTTAACAGGAGAGGAGAGAGTGCATTAGGGGTGGATTAAAGAGGAAAGGAAAGAAGGAGGAGGGAAGTAAGAACAGAGACAGGTCAGGCAAAACAAATAGCATTTCATCTTTTTGTCAATATCCGAATTTAGGTCAGCAAAAGGCTTTGACAGTAACAAGCTGGTTGGGCCATAAATTAGGTGGTCCTGGGTGTCTGCTTAAAGTCCTGTGGACACTGTTAGGGGGATGGAGCGCAGCCAGCACCTGCCGAGAGGTGAAAGGGTCTCCCAAACAGGGTGCCAGCGGCCCCGCCTCCCCGGTCCAGTTAGTGGCCCCAGCCGGTACTCATCATCAATCTAATTCACATGGAGTGACAGGGACCGGACCTTGTGAAAGGCTGAAACGCTCCCGCCCCTTAATAACACAGACATACACAGAGCTGGGCCTCATTACAAGTGATAGGTCTTGTAGCAAAAAGAAACTGAGATGATGGCGCTAAGGATGGAAAGAACAGGGAGAGAAGAGAAGGGAGCAGAAAGAAGATGTACAATGTAATCACACTGGGATACTAGAACTTTGCAATCAAAAACATTTGAAACTGAACTGTGGCTTTTTTTTTTTTTTACAACTTCTCAGTTTACTCATTTACTTTTAGGACTTCTAATAATCCTGATAAAGTAATGAGTAATGATAGTGCTCAAAATACATTTTTAGGATGTTAGAGCCCACTTCAAATCAGATGTGGAACTACCGCTAAAATAAATTCATCATTTATTACAGAATGATCATTTTACACCAAAAGTGTAACACAATTCCGCCTTTCATTTCAGTACGTTTGTGGAGAGGAAGATCCAATTTTAAGAACTAATTATTTTAAGCAAATTTATAGGCGACACAATAATTGGTAGCCCTACCAATTTCTTAAATTCAATTGTCAAACTCTAGAATGATCCTAGGAATGCCTTATAGTAACAACATTGATTCCCTGGGAAATAAATTTTGACCTAAAACAGAGACTCATGTTTTTTAGCCCCTGTCAAAAAAGGAAAGAGAAGATAATGTGCCAATCAAGTGAGGGTGATGTGTGCGGATTGTACATTTTCTGGAAATTGTTAATTACTTGACCATATCTACTATCAGGGCAATACAAAGTTTCAAACAACTGAAAATGTGACAATTAACGCTTGATGAGGACCCAACTTTTACGTCCCACCATGTCAGCAGGAATACAAAGGAGGAAAAAGGAGACATCATTGGCCCATCCAGTCGCCATTAATAACCATCAGACTCTTTCTAAGTCATTTCTGTCCTACTGAGAAAAACTTAAATGTTTTAACGGATTTTGCAAAACTCTGCAGGGAAAACCTCATGCTCTCTTTTAAGCACGGTGGAAGATCTGTGATGCTATGGACCTGTTTGTATTTCAGAAGCCCAGAAATCATGCACCCTTTGGAAAAAATACCCTTTCGATTGAAAATCTGTTGGTCTAACTGAAGACGGGGTCTTTTAGCAGGAGAATGATCCAAAGAATATGGCAAAATTAACACAGAATTGGTTCACTAGACCATCAGAATCCCCACACCTAAATCCTATATCACTTGCCAAATGTTATAGTGGAGGAATAAGGGATGTCCTACTGTAAAAAATAAGTTGGATAAAGTGTTGACAGAAGGTAGCAACAATCGTGCAACTGCTGATTCTGTTAAAAACAACCATTTCTTCTTGCTTTGCATGGAATAAAAACATTCGAATTAAAGGTCCATTCTCTACTTTTTTCATGAGAATATAGTTCCGGAATAAAAAGATAATTTATTGTACCTTTTTTCTCTTATTAGACATCTTTACCAGGGGTGCTGGAGCATTTGTTCGCCTCTGTCTTTATTTGTTTCAAAAGGCAGAGCCGCGCTCGTCTGCAGTGCTGAGTAATAATGTCACTCAATCAGCGCTCTCATTATCTATACAACATGACTTCTTAATAAGGTCACGCTCCACCTACTGAAAATAGTTCCCTCCTTTTGAGCTTTCTTCAGGTGCAAAGTGCAGTTAATTAACACAGCAGACTGGCAGAGATGCACTCGCTATTAATTGGAAAGAAAAAGAAGGAGGAAAAAAAAAAAACGGAAGCAGCAGCGAAAATAAAGCATGGGCTTAATTCAATTAAAACAGCCATAATGGCTTCTGTTGTAAGGCCTGAGGATTCCTTTGTTTAGTGGCTTTGTTGAATTCAGCAGGTCCTGCTTGTCTGGAAGTATTAAGCAAACCAAAATGTGGCCTTTCTCCTACTCGTGCAAGTTTTACAAAATAAAGTTTTGACTGCTATAGTCGTGACCGCACTAATGCATTAAAAATACTACCATGTGAATTTGCTCTGCTGTGGTATATTTTTGCCCCTTTAATACTTAAAAAAAGAAACTTACTTGTATTTCCAGCTGCTGTACGACTTGCATTTGGACTCTACACTGGGCTGTGCTTCTGTCATCGAGAGCGTGTTCACTGTTTAGGTGCCTGAAAGGACAAAGGGATAAATATAGTCATCTCAATTCAATTTAGTTCGGTTTAATTACATAGCGCCAATTCACGACACATGTTCTTTCATGACACTTCTTGTGGCATAAAAAAGTTACGTCATTCAAATCATACATTCGTTCCAATTGATCCAAGTTATCAAACAATGCAGTCGAGTTTAGTTTACAAGTCAAATTGGTTACAAAGTTGTTGTTTTTTTTATCTAAGGAAACCAAGCCGACTGCATTGACAGTAGACAGTTGCTTGCAGTGTGTTGGTAACTTTGCAGCAATCCCTCATACCTGTTCAACTCAGTCTCACTCTCAACTCGTCAAAAGTCGACGCTCGGTCAAGCCCCTTGCTCAGATACTGACGCGATTGGTAATCCCTCTCGTTGTTTATTGACGCACAGGGTGCATCAGAGGTTGTGGCATGAACTCACGAAAATGTTACATGAACTGCGAAACTAATACTAACCCATCCCTTACCCTAACCCCTGAACCTAAACACACACTAGTATACATGTTACCATACACTACTAAAGCGACCAACAGTATTTTTGTAGGCAAAAAATGTTGTCGCAGTGAAAAAACCTGTCATGCACCCTGTGTGTCACTATATGACAAGAGGGGTACGCCCATCGCGTCAGTATCTGACGCACAGGTGACTTGACCAAGCGTCAATATTTGAAGAGTTGGGAGTGAGAATGTGTTGACCGAGCATGCATGGAGTGACAGTGGAGAGGAAATCCCCACTTTAACAGGAAGAAACCTCCAACAGAACCAGGCACAGTGTTTAATAAGGGGTTAAGAAGACAGCACACACACACACAATAAGAACACTGACCCCAGAGTACTTTTTATGTGAAACAAAAGTAAAAGGTTAACAGCTGTACTAGCAGCATCATCTAGGAGAGAAACAGCTAAGCAGATGAGGCGGTTTTCATGTCTAGAGGGGGAAAGAGAGCACATACAGTTAGCCACAGTAAAATCTAAGCTAATAGCGGTGTTTAGAAGAGAAACAGGGTTTAACGCTGAAAGACAGGGCCAAGTGTATAATTTATAGAAGTATGAAATTGTTGGCAGCAGTAGCTCAGCCGATTGGCTCCCTCTAGGACGGTGTCACAGCTAAAGAGAAAGCCAGGTCAGATGTAGCTACGATGAACATGAAATAAAATAACAGAAAAATAGAGAACATGTTGTTAAAAGTTGAAATGACATTAACCAATGTAAGATCGAAGAGTAGTAGAGTAGATGGAGAACGTTCTCCAGCAATCTAAGCTTATAGCAGCATAACAACACAGATAGCAAGATAACTTGAGTAAGGCAAGTTTTAAGCATAGTCTTAAAAGTAGACAGGGTGTCTGCCTTACAGACTAAAAGTGGGAGTTGCTTCCACAGGACAGGATCCTAATAACTGAGAGACTTGCCTCCCATTCTACTTTAAGAAACCCTAGGAACCACCTGTAAAGTTGCAATCTGAGAGTGAAGTGCTCTGTTAGGAACATGGAACAGTCAGTTCTCTCATGTTTGATGCCTTTAGCCGGTTTTCTTCCAGCAATGCCCTATATTTAGCTCAATCAATCCTCCCATCATCTCTGATTAGCTCCCTGGTCTCTGCTGAAGAAAAGTATCGCCACTGCATTATACTACCACCACCATGTTTTACTGTTGGAATGGTGTATTAAGGGCGATGTCTACTCTCTGTTTTCCAGCACACTTGGCATATCATTGTGTCATATGCTTTTTAGGATTGTTGTTTTTTAACCCAACCTTGCCTTAAACTTCTCTGCTTTTTCATCCCTGACCTGTCTGGTGTGTTCTTTGGTCTTCACAATGAGACTTTTATAAGGCACCATATGGTAAAACTAAGATAACTTGGTTTACCCTGACACAAAGAAAATGTGGTAGATAATAATTACAGTATCAACTTTTGTTTTTATGATAATTTCTATACATGGACAATTATCTATAGGATCCCAGTTAGAAACCATTGTTCCTATCTGAAATGAAGTAATTAGTAGTGACATGACGGTGTGAGGCACCAGTTTTAACATGACAATAGTTCTGCGCCAGTTTAGATGGTGGTGGTGGTGGGGGGGGGAGGGCTTCAGCGCCACCCTGAGCACTGCTTTCTTCTGAGAATAAAACGTGCTGGCCCAGCAGAATGGGTTTGTCCCCCTAATTTATTGAAAACAATACACACAATTTAACACCGGCAACATTTGACACACAAAGGCGGCTCTTCACTTGAAGGTGCATTATCGCTCCGCAGACATATTAAATATATCTGGTGTGTTCGCCTCATTAAAAGAAAAAAAGAGCAGCCAGACAGCCATAACAGTCAATGAAGGTTTTTGTCTCGATTGGATTTCATCTGTAGGACACAAAAAGCTCAACCATTAAGATAGACCTTTATTCCAGACACACGTACGTGGTAGCACAAATATGTGGTGGAAAAAGGCTTCCTAAAGTGTTGTGATGCTGGGTAATGAGCCTCTATCTAAATGATCATTGGAGACAAACTCACAAAGCAAGCTTTGAGGAGACACGCTTATGAAATGCCAGAGCTGCCACTTTATCTGCAGTAATTATAGGTTAGCTTGCAGACCCTTCAATGATCTGTTACAGCACAGCCTCCAGTGCATTAGAGGCAGTACAAAATAACTTCCTCTCTGGCTTTCACTTTATCTGAGAACACAATCTTGCTTTCATTATCGAGAACACACACTTCCACCCCCCTCCCCCCCCGCCCCTTTTCTTGTTTATCTGCAAAGCGCAAAACAAGTCAACTAATTCAGCTGCTTCTTCTTGGCCTGTCAATCAGAAGCTGAGCAGAACATTTGTAATCACAATTGTCCTGTACCTTTCAATTAAGACTGAACACGTTTTAAACCGCTTCATCTCGTCCCTGCCTTTGCTTTCTTAACCATTTCAGGTCTAATGCTCTGAAAGGTTTCATTATAAATCAAGAATGAGGTAGCATAAAAAAAGAAGAAGAAAAAAAAAAAACAAGGAGAGGTGGGGAGAGAAATGCATGAGGGACGGCACTGGTGGATTTCCACAGCCCTGTGCCTAATTGCTGTTTCAGAACACGCATGCAAAAAAAAGGGGGGCATTTCATTAATCATTTAATCACGTCCCTCGCAGGATGAGGGAACTAATGTTGCAAATACCCTTTTCATTTCACTGCCCATAATGCTATCTTATGCACTTGATGTATGGTGTGTGTCATGAATTACAGCTGCTTCAAAAGCACAGAGATGGCTGCTCGCTGTCCCTGAAGATACCTCATTACAAAACAAGGAGGGGAAAAAAAAAAGGAAAAGATGAGCAAAATCTTTATCGAGCCCACGTCTCATCGTCAAGCAGCTACGCTTAGTTATGTGTGCATGTGTTTGTGTGCGAGGCCTCACGGCGGTCCTGCAGACAGTTAGAGCTCCGTACATTCAATTTCACTGCTGGCCAGTTAGCAAGGCGATTACAGGAAGATTACTACGTGCATTTATAAAATATTCAAATGGTGCATGTTCTGCTGAGCATTAATAATGCCAAACAAAGACAGAAACGGAGGAGAAGGGGGTGGGCAGACACACAGGACAGGAAAAGAAATGACAAAAGAAAATCCAATGTTGTGAAATGGGGAATAAGAAGAACGTTTTATGCTTCTAACCTGACTGAACAACGAAAATGATTCTAATCACCAATTTTCACATAGTTTTATTGTTTATCGCATTTTTTATGTGTAAAACTAACAACACATAGGGCATAGCTACAATGGTTAGGGTTATGATGACATGGGATGAAAAGGAGACAGTTTTAAAAATCTGATTAGTGTGGTGTGCATTTATATTCACCCCATAGCCAAGTTATAGCCAAGTAAGATTTCTACGAAATAAAAAAAAAAAAAATTCAGATTAGAAAAATGAAACATTTTTTGTTTTACAAACAACAACTACTGAAAGTAGCATGCATTTTTCTTCGGCCTCCTTTACTCTAACAACAGAAAAAGGAGGCTGAAGCAGATAACCGGTTTATTTGCCATTGAGCAAATATCTAAGAATGAAAAGATTTTTGAAAAGTAAAAAGAAACTTTTTTGGGTATGGTGTGAAATTTATTTTTTTGTCCAGCCCCATTTACTCCAAAACCCCCAAATAAACCACTTGTTTATTTGCTTTATATACAGCTAAACATAAACTACCAGAAGATAAGATAAAAAAAAGTTAACTTAAAAATGAAATTTGAAAAGTGCCGCATACATTTGTAACAGCCCTCTTAATGTTAATACCCCCAAATAAACTATATCTCATTTGGTGTTAGTTATACATAAATAATAAGAAGTAAATACTAATGTAATGTGATTTTTTTCCCTATCACTAGGCACGGATGATGGAAAACTGGAAAGAAAAGATGTAGACCGGAAGATGTGGCCAAGGCATACAATTCAGAACAAATTAGAGTAAATATTAAAGCAAAGGGGTGGAAAAACAGGCATGAATGGAGACACAGCTGTTGTTTTTAAACCCCGAGAAGGATTCGTTGTTCTATTAAAATCAGTTTGTCTTGAAGAAAAAAGAACAAAAGATCTTGAAGGTTTTTTCCCCATAGCTATAGACATGAATATGTATAGGACATCAATGTCCACTAAGGGCCTAATAATAAATCTATTCAAGCCAGAATATATGGGATTGTACGCTTCTGCTAATTGTCTGTGGGTATTATCAGGGGCTATGAAGGCCCAGTAGAGGAAGTTGAGCCCCTAACTGTTCGCACATGACACACGATCACCGGTTTAGCGGCACACTTCTAAATAAGTGCATTAACACAAAGCCTGTTTACACACGGTCTTTCATCATGGACACTGTCACCATTTGGTGGTGCTGCCCTGCCTTTTAAAGGTCTTAGTAGGGTGGAGCAGAGCTTCACCAGGCAGGGGCTGGGGAGCTGCTTAAGTAAATGCCTGCCTCAACAATGTGCATATGTGTACATTGTATAAAGACAAAGACATTTGGCTGCTGCCTTGTGGGTTTAATTAGTAGAGGGTTACAGACACTAGCAATCAGGTTAGCGGCAGAGCTTGCCATTTTAACACAGAGCCTGCCTTGGTGCCACTAATAAGGAGAGCAGAACGGTGACAGAACATTGAAATAGGTGGGTGGGGGGTTGCTAGTATCTGTTTTTGTAAGGATCGAAGCATACTTTTCAAAATCTGTGATAAGGAACATTATTGCATGTATAAAATGTCTTGAGAAATGCATGAGAGTCCCTTCCAAAATGACTTAATAGCTTTGAACTTTTTCAAATTTTGTCACAGCACTAGAGCTCCATGGTACAAGAAAAACAAACAATCCAAAGGCGATATTATGATAGCTAAAAACTACAGTGATGATACAATGTGTGTTAAATCCACATTCTCCTCAATCGTATCTTTTTAAACTGTACATCGAACGACACTATGTGACCTTCAGCAAGCCCAGTAATGAGGCTTCAATCAACACAGTGAAGAGATTTAGTGGTTTCCAAAGTACAAATACATGTTACTTGGAGTATATTAGCAAACAATTACTGCATTATGACCAAGATTGTTTGCGAAAATAACGTTGTGAACATTGACACAACCACAGGCTTCAATGTGTTTTAGATAGGCCGACAAGTTCATGTACTGTGACGAGGAAATAAAATTATATGAATAGTTTTCTATAGTTTCCCCAGGAAAATAGCAACCAAGCCTACATTCACCATGGATAGGGAAGCTTGTCATATGACTAGGAAGCCTGAGCTAGTTAAAAAAAACAGACTTGAGACTGGACTGTAGAATATCCTTTTACTCATAAAAGTCATTTGAGAAAACAATGTATCCTTTTCCTTCGGTTCCAAAGTATAATGCTGATCTTTTCAACTCCTAACTGCTTGTCCGTTTATTTTTACCAAAGGCTGCTCGCAAAAACAACTCTTGCGCATAATCTCAATGCCTTCATGTGTTTCAGCCCCTCTTTGTCGCGTAACTAACACAAACAGAACCCCAAACTGAAACTCCTAGTCAATCAAGAAACATTCCCATAGATATTATACCATTTTGAACTTCACAGAGCTAATTCGGGGTGCCGTGCTACCTCGCGGCTACCTTTTCGAGGTGAGACACTTTAAAGTGCACCGAGGAGCCGTTAAATGCTGATTTTGACAAGTTTCTTCATGCAACAAAACAATAGATGACTAAACGTGTCACTGCCGCTGAGCCGAGCTCCTGCAGCGAGCGACGAGGCGGCAGCTTGACTTGGGTCTCTCCCCAATCCCTTCCCAACAAACGTGCCCCCCCCCCCCTCTCCACTGAAGTCCCAACATCTAAGCTGTCATCTAAATCTGACATCCGCTTTATGTAACCCCGTTTAAACGGTGCCTCTGTGTGGTGTGTGTGTGTGTGCGTGTGTGTGCATGTGCGTGTCAGTGTGTGTGTATGTGTAGTCAAACGGCATCTCCGGAAACATGAAAGGACTCCCTCTGACACCTACAATGACTGCTCCAAGGCATGGCACCGAGCAGCCATCTTTGTTCAAATGACGAGCCTGCCTTTTTGTGTTGCCGTCTGTTTTCTTGTGCTGGCTGGGTTACAGTACAGTTTGTGTGAGGGACTCAACCAAGACGTGATCCTGTAACAGGCGACGTTCTGAAAAATGTTCCTACAAAACCGCCTGCCAACCTGCGCACCTGTTTTTTCTGGGTTTTTTTTTTACTTTGAAATGCAACTGTTTTCTCTCCACCTGTCTTCCTGGCTCCTCTGGTTTGACTTTACAAGCATGCATGACTTCACAGAAGCTTATCAGCAAACACACATCTTTTATACAGTGTACTTCTAGTCCTGGATAAAGTGACCAACTAAGCTACCTACACAGAGTATCCTTAAAGCACACAGACTAGCGTGCGTTTGCGTGTGAGCAGAGCATACAGAGCCAAAAAATAGAGTGATGCCTTCTAATAAGTGAGAAGTGCGCTTAGGTGATTGGATATGATATCAGAAAACCTGCTAATCCTCTGCAGTCTTGCTGGATCACAGGTGCCTCTCTCCCCAAAGCTGCAAGGCAAACTGCTCTACCAGGACTACAGCATGTGTAGTCCTGGATTGTGCACCACAATCTGCTGTTTCATAAGATTGTTTTTCCAAGACTTGAAGTATTCATGTAGCATTTAACGTTTCACATTTTGTTAGGGCACAACCACTATAGAGACTTTATGTGACAGACAGATAAAATGGATCCTTTTGAACTGAATGAAAAGTAGTTTTTAACATTTCATGAATAAAAATATGACAAACGTGGCAGCAACCAAGAGGCTTGTGGTATTTCTGGGGGAGCTGCAAAAATGCACAGCTCAGGTGGGAGAATTTGACAACAGAACAACTGCAAGTTTTTCACTTAAGAAATGTGGCATTTATGGAAGAGTGAAAGGAAGAAAGACAACAACAAGCTATGTAGGGCTCATGGTGCTCTGGTCTGATGAGACGAAAAAAAATTAACTTGGCCTACATGCTAAACACTGCTGGGTAGGAAAACTAACCTAATGTCCCAATCATGGTAGTGGCAGCATCAAGCTTTTCCTTACCAGGGGCAGGAAAGCTCACCAGAGTTAATACGACAATAAACAGTCATATGCAAAGCAATCCTGGAAGAGAACATGTTAGAGGCAGCAAAGACTAGACACTGTGGTGAAGGTTCATATTCCTGCAGGAGAACAACCCAAAATACACCAGACACACCAAAAAAAAAATAAACAATCAGAGCAGAAACGGAATAGTTTAGAGAAATATATTTGCACGTATTAGAATGACCCAAATCTGAAGTTTCAAACATTTATCTGGGAAACCTTTTCAAATGTATCAATTCCATTCCACTTCAAAGCTAAGCACTACTTTGTTTTAGTCTATTTCCAGCACATGACATCACAACGCGGTTTTAACATGACAAAATGCAAAACATAAAAATCTCTGTATATTGATTCTGACATGTATGTTTCACATTTTCCAAAGGATATAAGCAAACACTTCCCGTGCTGCAATAGTAATATCTATTCATGTTCATTACATTCAAATCCACAGCAGTCAATTACAGCCCTTTTAACTTTATTTGCCTTGACAGCATATGAAAACGGAGCCTAATCTACTGCCTGGAAGTATCTTTGAAAGACTTGAAAACACTGTTTATTGGAGTCATTTCAATCCACAGATACTCCGCCTAGCTGTAATTCTCAAGATGCAGTAGAATTAGCAAAAGCTTGACCTAAATCTTACATCCTACTTTTTATTTCTATTTTTTTTTTGTGCGGATACACCTCCTGGCTTTCTGCACCTTATTGCAGTCAATGCTGCAGAGAATTGCATTACTGGGAAAATAAGTGGATACATTGTCCTGATTTGGGGAGTTTATGAGAATTCACATGGACATTTACAGCCCATGAAAAACACTCACCAGATCGTTATTTCACAGTTAATTACAAATCTAATTAGAATATTCAAATTAAAGCTTTCCCTTTCTTTTCTTCTCTGTGTGAGAGCGGGGAGTCAGGGATACAGGGAGGGAGAGAGGCTCTCGGTGAGTGGCAATGTGATAACCTGTAATCGGCAGCGCTGCAAACACCTTCTTCCTTTGATGTCCCCCCACTAACATCCTGGCAACAAAGCCGGCCAATTACAAATGAGCTAATTAACTAAATTGTTGATGGAGCATGAAGAGTTCATTTGCTCCGGCGCCTGCACCATGACAACAGTGAATGGGGGCCCTTTGTTGTGGAGGTAAGTGTGCGGCCGTGCGAGTTGCCATTAGCTTTTGACGCTTTTTCACAAACCTATCAGGTCCCTCCACGCTGAGGAGAAAATTTGTTATGGATCAGAGTTGGTTTGAGTCATGCTTTGCAGGAGCAGAACCCTGTCAACTCGCTGTCTAGAGGTCAGAATGTGCCCTGTAGGAAGACAGGGAGTGTTTCAGAGTAAGGCCACGAAGAGAGGAGGAACAAAAAGGGATTACTTTGATGTGTCGTGCTCAAAATAAGACATGGCAACACAAACCAGCTTTTAATACAACTCGCATGTTTTAAACTTTTTTACATTTTGTCACATTGCAACCAGGAGATTGTGTTTGGCCCATGACCAAGCAGCACAAGTCGCTGATACAGATTGAGCCTTTTTCCACCTTTTTCAGAGTTACACTGAAGAAAATGTCAGTTACAACAAAAGCATTGGTCTTTTATTTAGCATATTTTAAATTTAATTTTAGTTTCCTGTCAGGGTAATGTGCAGCGTTTCAATATGGTGTCCGAAATGATCGGTTTTGTGGTCTGAACTAATGTTATGTGCTGATTTATCTCATAAAAGCCCAATAGAATACATCGAGGTGGTCTCTAAGTTGTAATGTGGCAAAATGTGGAAAAGTCAAAGTACTTTAATGATTACCGTTGCAAGGCACTGTAATCGAGAGATATAAGAAGACATAACAACCAACAACACATTGTTAGACGATATCCTCTTACTTCAAAAACTGTCCAAAGTCTTCACACACGTTCTCACAGCCGGGCCACTTGCACACACCATGGCCGTATAGGGGATGGGTTCGTCCGCTTTCTTCATGAAGTGAGCTGGAGGCAGATCAAGAAGACGAGGAAAAAAAAAAGAGAAGAACGGACAGAAGTTAAATTATTCAGTCATCCAGAGGTTTATTATCCAAGAGAAACAGGAAAAAAAAGTAAGACATGAAAAAAAAACACAAATAGAAGAAAAAGGGTTAGGAGAAATTCACATCCTAGATCTTACTGAATTAACCCATAGACAGTGGTGACTAATGTGTGAAGAACACCTCCCCCCCCATGGAAATCCAGAACGAGTTGGTGGTGCAGCCACTACCCCATCTTGTAAATCCATTATCAGGGAGGAGGGGGTGCAGGCTTTCGAGTAAACATTAAAAATCCAGACAGCCATATAATTTTCATCAGGAGATTAATACACTGTGTAACTTATGTTCTTTGAGGACAAGGGTGTTCTGGCGTTTTTCAAATGGCACCCAAATAAGTTACGACCCTGCCTAGACAGCACATCCTATTAAAGATGACAGTTTAACCTTTAGGCTTGGCACTGGTGTGTGAGTGCGCTCATGGAAATGTGAGTGAGGGTGTGGGGATGGGTTATGCCTGCGCGCGTGTGTGGTCGAAGCCCTGGCAGAACTCACACAGCGTTTTTACAGAGGGGCTTCCCCCACATCGATCCGTGGCGTGTTAGTAAGCAGCGCTCCTGACAATACTCCTTGTTCGATCATTACGAGGCACCACACACCCCTCGGGACACAAGCAGATGTTTTCTTTTCTTCCTTGTCTTCTCATTTACTTTCCCTCTCTTCTTTTTTTTTCTTCTTCCTCCAAGCCTACTTTTAGTGGGACTGCAGAGATAGCATCTACTTTAAACCAATTACACAGCACTTCCACCTCTATTTCAAGTCTCCACCAAGCATCCAGGCACACACACACACACACACACGCGCGCACGCAACCCACATCTCCATCCTTAGTCCTTATTATAATATCGCCCAAGAAAAGCCTTTGAATAATACATGGCCTGGATAGGCAGATATGTGAACAGCCAGTGTATCGGTGCTGGGTGCATTTATAAAAGGATAAACATCCTAGAAACGCCACTCAAGGCATCACATATTCTGTTTACATGACAAGCAAGCCAGGAAGGTAATTTTCAAAAGAGGAAAAAAAAAGAGAGACAAAGCACTAAATACTTAATGTACAAGGGGGTTACCTTGTCTTGTCTGCCAGCGAGGTTTGTTGTCAGTTTAAGTGGGCCTGCCTGCGTGGCTTCTACTCCCTGCGTTTGATATGTGTGCGCAAGCTAAGTTTGTTCAGAAGCTCCCCTGGGAGAATAAGGTTCTCCTTTTGCTTGAGTACCACTAATAAACTATTGAATAAATAAACAAAACGTCTTGTTTTCCCCTGAGTTTCTGCACAACAACATCAAGCGGCTTGTTGTGCTCTGCTGTAATCTCTAAAAGGCACCTTGATGCCATGTTCCTCTACCTCTCGCGCTCTCTTTCCCGCTCTCGTCTGTGGTTGAGGATGGGCGACTGTCCGTTGGTGATGGAGTGGTGCGAGATTGGCGGCGACGCTTTGGCAGGGTTGGAGGAGGAGGTAGTTGAAGTGGAATTGTTGGTGGAGAGGTCTAAACCGCTGCTGACGACGCCGGCCCCGGTGCCGGTGCCACCAATGCCGCCACTGCTGTTGTGTTTGATGCCATTGTCCTCCATGGCGTGGCCGCCGCCGCCACCTCCGGTCACGTCCTTCCACAGCTGCTGGAGCTCGGCGGGGCTCAAGCCACCTGTTGGGATCGCAGAGGAAGGGGAAGTTGCAGTAAACTGCGAGCCAGCTAAAACCCTAACTTTGGTTTTGACCCTATGAATGCTGTGAGACAGCGATCACACTCTCATGGCACTGCTGAAAATATCTAAACTACTCTAATTTTTCCCTACAAACTTGAATTTTCAGCACGTCTCGTATCTAGTCAGATATTGACTTTAATTGAAAAACAGCTCACTTGCTCCTTGCGATTACTTGCCAATTCCACCTTGGTAAACAAGGCTTTCTATTGTAGTGTGGGAACTCATTACTCAACATTCACTCCTGTGATCTTGTCAAACACCTCCCTGCCTGTTGTTTTCCATCCCCGCCATTTCACTGGTAAACAACAAACAGGAGTGTTTACTTGGAACGGGGAGGAAGAAAATGGAGTCTGTTCTCCACTCTCCCTCTTGTGTTTGTGCTTTCCTTCATCTCAATAACGGTGGTAAAGAACAGCAACAAGCACTGAAAGAAGGGGGAGTGTGTGTGTGTGTGTGTGTGGGGGGGACAGAAACAAAGATGGAAAACAGCAAATACAAACACTTGCAGGGCTAGGAAAGAGACAGAGGTAGACAAACAGAGCAATAAAGACTAGGAGGAAGAGTGCAAGACTAAACAAAACATTCATGTGCAGAGTTAAGGACAAATTGGATGGTAGGGGAGCATACCAATGAGAGGGACGCAGACAGACACACTTAAAGATAACACAACAGGATCACATGCGCATACCAATTAGAAAACCTAAGACAAGATCGAGAGAAAGAAGGGGAAGAGGCAGCATTGATACTTGCAAACAAACAACAGGAGGGCGTGTGCTCCAAACCAACACGACTGCTTACCTGGTGGGGGCAGGTTCTGTCCAGGCAGGGCGGCCTGGCCTGGAGCGGGCCCGGGCAGGGAGAGCAGGCCCTGCCGCTGCATGTTGAGCAGGTGCTGCTGCTGCTGGAGCTGCTGCATCTGCAGGAGCTGCTGCTGGAAGACGAGCTGCTGGGCGGCCAGCTGCTGCTGCTGCTGCTGCTGCTGTTGTTGCTATAGAGAGGAGCAGGAGGAAGAGGGGAGCATGGAGAAGAGGAGGGAGTGGAAATTACGGTGGAATTAACAGCTGAGAGCGCAGAAGACGTCGGCTCGCCGTCTGTGATGTGCGTGAGCGTTTGGAGAAATCTCCCTCGCCTCCTCCATGACCTTAGCTGTGCCTCTTTGCTTCATCCTCTGCAGGTTCTAGCTCTCTGTCTGCTCGCACTTAGTCTTCCCTCCTGGTTTTTGGGCTGTACCAAAGTGCTGTTATCTCCTCACAAAAGTGAGACTGTCAGTGTATGTAGCTTCTGATTGTGTATGATACTAAGCCTCTGGTATAATCCTTCCCCCACCGTCCTCGATAGTTAATTGTCTCGCCTTCGCTGATGCTCTGTTACAGCTTATTTGACCAGAGGGAACAGACGGAATGAGAGTTTTACAGGTCCACGTGCATTTGAATGCACAGTCACAAACACACGTATCGCGCGCCACCCCACTTCCCCCTCCCACTGGACTCTCCTCAGTAAGTTGTTTACTGCCGAGCCAGACAGGCAGCTGCGAAAGGCTTGTGAAATACACCACAGCAAGATGGAAAATATCAAACTAGAAATGGGCTTGCAAAAGTATTCAAACCAATTGAGCATTTTCCACATTTGGTCTTGTTACACGACAAAATACACTGTTTTGTTGTGACTTTTATTTTTCTTGTGAAAGACCAACATAAACTTGGCGACAATTGTAAAATAGAAAGAAAGTTATATGTGTTTTCTCTAAGAAATGAAATCTGAAAAGTAAGGTATATTTCCTTTCTCTGATAAAAAAAAAACAAGCAAACAGAAAACATCCCCATACGATGCTGAAATCAACAAGTTTCACAGTGGGGATGGTGTGTTCAGGGCTTTGTGCAGTGTGAACGTTTCTCCACACACATCATTTTGAATGCTAGAGCACTTTGTTCCACATGTTTGCTTGAGTCTGATCAGAGAATGAAAACCAGGTAATGATTTGGTATCAAACTGACACTTTGATGCGACGTACAAACAGGACTTCTTAAAGTTTTCTTTCCACAATAGCTTTCTTTCTGGTCCTCCTCCATAACGTCTAGGTTTGGAGTGCATGATTTAAAGTTGTGTTGACAGATTCTTCCACTTAAGCTAAAGATCACTGCAGCTCCTCCAGAGGTGCCTCTTTGCTGCTTCTCTCATTACTGCTCTCTCTGTCAGTTGAGGTGAATGGACATGTACCGGTGGGTTTGCAGTCTTGAAATATTCAGATGATTGATTGAACAGTGCATAGGAGAGGGACAACTTGAGATGCACTCACTGGAAAACAGGCTGCATAATGGAGTGATGGAGGGAGACAGTTTGCTCCCTCGCCTTGCAACCTTCCGACGTGTCTCGAGAGAAATAAAGGAGCAATTTCTATTCCATATTTGACGGCAAGGCCCTTGAAAAACTCTATTCACAAATCCAAACAGAAACAAAGCCGCCGGGAGGTCAGTTGCGACTTCCTGTTGGGGGCAGCATAATAGGCAGACTGAGGAGACACAGAGAGGAGCATCACAGAGGAAAGGAAAAAAGAAAGGGGGAGGGCGTGTGTGTGTTTAGGTGATACAGTCTTTCTTTCTTATCAATTTAAATACTTCCAGTGTTGTCTTGGATGGGGCCCCGCACTGCCTCACAAGGTTCAGCATCAACGGTCTTACTCAAATGTGGTTGACTCGTTTCACTTGTCTTCTGTTTTCACAGCCAAGAGGGAAGAGACAAAGCCGTGTCTGTCAACCAGCTGACTGTTCTGGGATTTATGAGAGCCAAACACTATAACTTGGTGGTTGATGCGTTTGAATGCCCAGAGAAAAAAACTTGGTTAACTGTTTGGGTGCAGGACCCTTTGAATTTGGTCAGTCTTCATGTGTTCCTGGAAACCGTTCATCAAAGCACACTTGATTGGTAAACTTGCTATAATATGAATTCCCCTGAAAAGGCTTGATAAAAAGAAACTCAAAGGTAAAACTCCACCTGTGGGAATTAGACAAACATTTGTTTCCCTGTGTGTGTTTATCTTTGTATCTTCTATGTGTCTTTAAATCTTTGGTATGCGTGATGTTGCATCTACCTCTTTAGCCTGCTTGCCGGGATGCTGTTGTTGGAGAAGCTGCAGATGAAGCTGCTCCTGTTGTTTCTTATAAAACTCCTGCAGGTGTTGCTGTAGGCATAAACATTCATAAAAGACAAAGGACAAAGAGAAGATACACTGAATACATTTTTTATCTCCAAATGATCAAAAAAAACCATCAGAAAATCAGCTGGAGACCAGAGTCAGACCATTTCAGACGTGTTTGGCCCTTTTTCTGGTCAGTGAATGCACCATATCTAATCACAACCAGGTCCGATAACATTAGCACTCTTCGATGCTGTTACTAAATGAAGATGACTCTATATCAATAAGGTGCTTGAAAATCAAGTAAGAGGAAGCATAAAAGGTTTAAGCCACATGTTTTATGGAGTATGTCAGCTGGACATTCCAGCTCCTATTAAAAGACTAAATGAGTGTATGCTGGATTTGGAAATACTGACAGCACTTAGTGGGAATTGTTAACAGTTAGTAAAAAAGACTTGTTATAATTACTAAATTAAGGGGCTAAAAACATCTTAAAATATCAATTCTAAAATCGTTTTATCTTCGTTTAAAAATAATAAAGCCCTATTTTACAGTGCCTAATCTCACACACACTTAGTGTGAAAGCACCTCTGCTTCTAATGCAGATAATTAATGACCACTCAGGGCAAAAAGGCAGGAAAAACATTCTGAATGCCATGCTTACATCCTCTGAAGATAAAATTCATAAGGAGAAATCTGAATCTGCAGAAATAGTCATCTGCAGGTCAAAGCTTTACAAACACCAGTGATTGAAATTAAGAAACAGAACCCTTATCTGTGCTGCTCCAATCAAAAACTATAAATAATATTTTCAGAGAAAAAAGGGAATAGAACTTCTTGAAGATGTCTACCTTCTGCAATATTCTGTTTGGGGGTTACAGAAAAACTCCAAAAAAGCACAAATCCTCAGAGAAAATCTGTTTTAATCAACTTGACCTTTTTTTTTTTTTATTTTGCTTTAGGTATTTTATATTTAAAAGTGGAATTCCTCAATTGTCTAAAACTGAATTGTTCTAGACAATAATCCATCATTTTTAATATTAATTTGGCTGCCTGTATGTGCAGACTGGTGAAAAAGATATAAACAAATAATTTATCCTCCAAGGATAGTACGATGGTAGTTTCAGTTTTTGTTGCAACATATTTATGCTATGGTCTTTTTAGACAACAATTTGAAAACAAGCGTATTGGACCTATTTCAAAGCTTTTGGCCGATTTAGGAGATAATTTGGTCACTGAATTGGTGAAGCTTTAGGAACTGTTGATATATTTTGGCTCTTAGCAACATAACTTAATACTAACAATTTGTTCAAACTAAGCTGATGTAGGAGAGATCTAGATCTAGACAATGGATACTGGTGAGGAACAACTTCACAACATTTCCCTGTCCTAAAATTAACATAAACCAACTAAAATGTTGAGCAAAATCTTACACACCAGAAGTTTAAAATAGGTATGGAATGGCATACAAATGTACCAAAAGCAAGCCTCGAGTAGCAACACAATTATTAAAGAGGGACAATCAGAATGACTGACATGCTTAATTAATCTATTCTCTATCCGTTAATCAAGTCTTTGAATGAGAAATGCATTTCAACTCTGAAATGAGACTGTACCAAGCGTGTGCTTCCTCAAGTCAATTCCAAATATTACATCATCCATCACCTATCACTCAGCTTCTTCCGCTCAGCCCTAATCTCAGAGTCCCTGATGGAACCTTGTCAGGGAATTGAACCAGCGACACCACCAGAGACGGTTAATTAGAGGTGACATGAACATGTACATCAATTTAGGATTGTTTTTGGTAAGCGTGTCAAGGACACTGTGGTGAGCTTGCAAAAGCAAGTGTCAGCAAGAATGACTTCAGACGGTGTGTTGATTTGCAGGCTGCATGTAAGAGCTTAAAAGTTATAATCAAAGTGTAAATACCTTACAAATGTAAAAACCTTACAAAATGCAACGTGATTTTTATACATCCTTCCAATTCGTTAATGGGTTTAGAGTTTAATAAAGTGGAATGGGAGGCTGAGTTTTATGTTAGCAGGCACCTCAGTTTTTCTAAGTCAGACCCTCTTCCTGAACTTAAGGCTAGATTTTAAACTTCAAAGATGTAAAACTTTTTGATCAGGTTAGTTAGTTGCATTTGGTATTCCTAGCGCCAATGGAGGATTTACTGACCACTCTGCGATCTTCTTCTACTCTCCATGTACATTAGTAGCAGTAATCTACTGGGCTCTCTCTGCACGCTCTTTTCCTTCCGTAGCAGGTACGCCGGGCCCAGTGACTCTATTTGGCTGTGACTTTTTCCAAGATGGAGTCAGCAACATAGCTTTTACTCTCATTACGTTTTTCCCCCTATAGAAAGTCGTCCTCACCCATTGCTACAGTGTTTGGCTTCCCTTCTCACAGAAAATACCTTTTCCTGAGTGTTTAACTCTGTGTCTACTCTGGACAAAGCCATTGACCGAGCTACAGGTGCCACCACTCTGTTTTCCTTTCCCTCTGAAACCTCAGAGGGAAAGCTCAGTGTTTGTGTTTAGTTGTGTCTCTTTTCTGGATGTAGCCAAAGTCAGTGCTATTGCTTTCATTACCTGCTGTTGTGCTTCACTGTTTTTATTTTTCATAGATAGTACTCCTGGCTTAGTGCTGTTTTTCAGCCATGTGTCTTTACTGGATGTAGCCGCTGTATTATCTCTTTGCTTTTTTTCTTATAAGTGCTCCTGGCTCAGTGCCTATTTTATTATTTTATTGTGCTCAGCACCCTGAGCTGGACACGGTTACAGCCACTCATTGTGAGCTTAATCCTGCAATACGTCTCTTCCAAATAAATGGAACAGTTCCTCATCACTGTCTCCACATACATGTTTAAAATTGAATCAACTAATTGATCCGATCAGCTGGGCTTTTATAGATCCCCAACTTCTCCCCAATTGCCATTAAATGATCAACTGAATGTGACAATTAAGACTGACTACACGACTGGACTTCTTTGAAATAAACAGGATTAAGTGCAACACGATTTGGACCAAGTTAAATAATAGGTCATCAACTATATCTGATTTTTGTATTCTTTTCAAGTACCTTAAGATGACATTTATTTGATTTTCTCTATATAAATAAACTGAACTTAATTGAACTGCTATCTCTGAAGTGTTTGTGTCATTATATTTATTTTTGTTTTGGTCTTTCATTATTCTCTTTGTGCATGTGTGTGTGTGTGTGTGTGTGTGTGTGTGTGTGTGTCTGTCTGTCTGTGTACCTGCTGCAGCATCACCGCTTGCTGCTGCTGGAGCAAAGCCTGGAGCTGCTGTGGGGAAAGAACCTGCTGCTGGAGGATCTGCTGCATCTGCTGTGGTGTGATCACTTGGGGACTCATCATGGCCACTGACACTGGAACCTGAACATGGATGATATGTAATGAAATGATGGAATGAGAGTCAGGGCGAGGAAGGAGGCACGGAGAGGGGCAAGACAAACAAGATGCAATAAATGTGAAAATGGAGAGTGGAGGGAAGGGCAAACAATGGGAGAGCGGGGGGAATGGGTAGGGAGATGAGAAAAATTGGAAAAAAGTTTGAAAAATAGAGCGTTAAAAAATGAATCACGCATAGAAGCGTGAATCTACTGGGAATGAGTTAACTGGTGGTTTGAAAGGTAGGGGGAGCAGGCTGTGACGTTTGGCAGCCTAGAGGAGATGCTGAAGGACACATGGGTGCTGTGTCTTTGTGTTGCTCATCTTATTTTTCTTCCTTTATTCTGCTGGGAAAAGCTGGGGGATTTAAATAGACATAGACCTTAATTAGCAGGACCCTTGAACTCCCCTACTTTGGCGTGCCTATCAGTGCTGCTACTGTTAAACAGCATGAAAATGCACAACTCAAAAACTGATTACAACTGCACTGATGAAGTGGAGACATTGCTGGGAATTTAGGGTTCACCTTTAAGTATTTAAGGTAAGAAAAAAAAAAAAATCGGACAAACAAGCAGATGTCTCTGCGGATGCGTCGATTAGAAAAAAAATGGTGCCATTTCTGGATGTTAAGCTGTCAAGAAGCAGAAAAACAAAGTTACACAATGCTTTACTTCTTCCAAATTCTTCTCAGGCACCACAGCTCCCAACTTCTGAGGCAGCAGATCAATAGGAAAACAATATGTTTTGCTGCCGTCTTTGAATGCGTGTGCGCAATCCAACAGGGGAGTGGAACCTAACAGTTTTATTTTGGAGTTTTAACTCCTCATGGCTCCTTTAAAAATGTAACATCTTAAGGAAAGAAGATTTCTCTGTTTACTTTTCAGAGAGTGAAAACCAGTTAATGATTTAGTATCTAACTGACACTTTGCCGTGACGTACAAAACTCGACTGCCAAGAAAGTGCGGTGCAGTTCCTTCCTTCTGTATGACCTTTAAAATACACACTAATGTCATCAGCATAGACGGAAATCAGCTTAAGACTCAACAAGTGTTTGGAATCAACATAGATGGCAAACACGGTTGAAACATCAACATGGAGTAACACCTTCACTGATTCTAATTGCAACAGTGTTTGCCACGGAGCTGCCATGACAGTAGCTACCCTATATGGAGTGTCAAGGGGCCAATAAGACATCCCTGTCCTCATTGCCAGCTAATCAAGCTGGCTTGATTACTTTCCATGCATGTCTCTCCTTCCTCCCTCCTTCTCTCCGCTCCTCTCCCTCTCTCTGTCAGGCCTTGACACGTCCTTGTTTAGCTCTCCTCTCCTCGATGCCAACCCCCCTTCGCCACCACCATCCCAGGTTTCTCCCCCCTCTTTGATTAGCCGAGACATTTGCATGGTCACTACACATTTTTCATTTTAGAAGTCATTATGCATTAGTGGCTCCTGATCGCCCGCCTTGACTAATCCTGATGAACTGAAAATCACAGCTGAAGGTCAACTTCCAGCCGGCCCCGCTGCACATTCATATTCATATTCAAACAAATCCTGCCTCCATTGTTCATTAGGGTCTTAGAGAGAAGGGACTCCATCTAAGGTAGGAGAGATGGAGGAGGAGGAGGCTGTTTGTGGTACATCTCTTTTCTTCTTTGGACTCCTCTATGCTTGCAAGGGGACAAGAGAAATTGCATTCACAATAAGCGAGTCGTCGAACAAAAGCTGTCAAAAGTTGCAAATTAAACAGTCCATGTGTAATTATGCAAATGCCATGCTTACACCTTCAGTGTTATTAACCCTTAAAGGTACATTTGCTAGGTAAGTAATTACCCCTGCAGTCACTCCTGGTTTTGTGTTAGATGCCATTACAATTGGACAAGTACAGCGGGCAAACATCAGCAGAGATGCACTCATTAAGGCTATTAATTGGAGCGAGCTCAAAGATGTTTGGGCACAAAAAAATAGATGCAGGCGTACCCGTGCAGGGTTTACCGCAAATGTATGCGCATACATATGTAAAGTGGAATTAAATATAAATTTGTACATGGAGCTTCAAACAGTGTCTGCATTGTGTGGGAGGTGAAATATAGGCACTCAAAGTCAGGTATTAGTAGGTGAATAATGCAGGATGTCATCAGCACTGGAAAAAAAACAAGACTTCAAACAAGAACTGCAAAATTAAGTAACAAAATAGGTTAAAAAAAGAAAACAAGTTTATGAAATATGGAAGCTCTTTTTATGCTGTCATTAGCTTTATACGTAATGGGTGATAATCACCTCCCCAAAAAAGGAACAGGAAAAGAAAAGGCAGGAAGGGAAAAGAGAGGGGGGAAAAGGCACTGGCCCACATCTACTGTGAAGTGCAGCACAATGCTAATTCCAGCATTTAACTGCATGCTTTTCTGCTTGACGTATCAGAGGCTCCAAGATGAAAGCAGATAAGTAATTGCTCTCCTGGTTCTTATTCTTCACTGACAACCCATAAATTTAATTTTACACACACGTTCATTTACATTTTCGAGTATATGACATGATAATTGCGGCAATATAACACCTCCATTCTGCAGGATCCTGCAGGAGGGCTTGATTGACGTGAGCACTGAATTGAAAGGAACAGGAGGCTGAATTGCCTCTCCTTGAAATGATTTTGCCACGAAGGGATGAAATTAATGAGCATTTAGTAGACGTTGGCAGTGGCGTAAACATCCACGCGCCACGAATAGGCTCTCTATTGCAGAAGAGGGAACTGTGATATCCAATTGGACTGTGCTTCTTTTTTCTCTGTTATCCAGAAGGGAAGAATTGAGTTCCAGTTTTGGTATGCAGAAGGTATTAATGAGATTTGCTCAATTGTTAAAAAGTTGCCACAGCTGATGTAGCCATTAAGGTAATACCTTAAAAATGTTAGTTTCCAGGTCTTAGTAGTACAAATACCCACTGTAAAAGTAATATTCAAATAATAATTGAAAAAACGTTTGAATATAAAGTTCTTCTTTAGAAACCCCCTTGATTTACTTGAATATCAGAATTGAAGCCCTTATTGTTTATACATTTTGTCTTGAAAACAATAAGCTACACTGGCATGAACCTTGAAGCTGTCCTTAAATCTCAAGTGCAAAAAATACCCTTTAAATTGGCCCATGATGTAAAATAGCAATGGATCCCTTACCCAAATAAGCAAGAACCCGTCTTACCTTTTTCACTGTTCTGCCCAAAATGGCAGGGATTTCTGCATGCCATGTTCACCAAAGTGACACCCCCAACGTGTTTGACTCACTTGGACATGCATCATTTTAGTTTTACAACGATGTGTTTTTATCAAAGCGGGCTAAACCAGGAGATACAGTTCAAATCTAATCAATTAGTTAGGCTGGGTATTTCTTTCATTTGCTTTCACTTTAACACAGCTCACTTCCCAATAATTAGAGGGAGAACTGGTGATCAGATGCCAACCAAAAACACTGTGGGGTGGCTGTCAACAACATAGGCTCCTGTCACAAGGACAGGAAACTGAGCAGAGCTTCAGACACTGCAGAGATAAAAGCAATAAGGAACTGAGGGGTCCTCGTGTTTAATTACTGTGAATCCTTGGCAGGAAAGAAGTGACTACCAATTAAGCCATTGGCTCTATTTTTACACAGCGAATGAGAAAGATTAAGAAATTAAGAAAGGAAACGAGGTCCGAAACCCCATGACTTTTATCGTTGTTTCACCAAACGTGGACCCCCGTGATAGCCTGTTGACTTCTGACATCTCAGCTCCATTACTGCTCATCTACCAACCAATTACAGCCAAATGTGGCCAGAGCATTACTGATAGCCAGGACGCTTCCCTAAGAGAGCAACAATACAGCAGTGCTGGCTGAGCTGGCAGGATTCAACTCTCAAGCCCAAGTCTATGCCTTGAAAAAGTCTTCACACCCATTCAACATTTTACACATTCTGTCTGGTTGTAGCCACACATTTTTATGCATTTCCCTGGGATTTTCCTTGATAAACCATTGTAAAGTAGTCCATGACTGAAGTGGAAAGAAAATGAAAAATAACCCAAAGTCAGTCAGACTGGGTGGAGAGTACCGCATCTTGCCACATATTCTTAGGATTTAGGACTGAACTTTGACTAACACAACTATGCTTTCTAAACTTAAAACTTTGAAGCTGCCCCGCCATTGTCCCAGTCTCATATCCTTTTCACCCTGTAACAAGCTTTTTTCTTCTTCAGAACTGCATACAGCTCCATCAATTCCCCCATCAACTCTGACCAACTTCCCTGTTCCTGCTGAAGAAAAGCATTCCCACAGCATAATGCAGCCAGTACTGTGTTTCTACATTGAAATAGTCTGTCAAAAGTAGAGTGCCTGTGGAATTTCTTTATTGAAAGGCAAAAGGTTGCATTGGATTGTATTTAGGGGCACAAGAGAAAAATGGGTTGATTCTAAAAATTGTGTTGTTTTTTTTTAAATCTGATTTTCTTTTTGCAACGTATTTTGAAAACTATTTCACATCATTTTCGTTCCACTTCATTGTCGTCCACCACTTTGTGTTGGTCTATGACAAGTTTGTTCCCATAAGGTGAGAAATTGTGACACAGAGTATAAATACTAAATCAAACATGCATAGACAGTGTGTCAAAACACACGTTGGGCTATTCAAGATCGATACCGTAGTTTGCCAGTCCTAAAGCAAAGTGGATTACTGAATGTTTTCCTGAATCAATTTCTATAGCAGTTTGGCAGCAGTGCACAGTAACTGTAATTTATAATAACATAAAGACCCATCATGTAAAAGCATCTAATAGAACTCCCTCAGGAGATTGGGATGGGCTTAGCACAATTTCCATATTGATTTATCTCTTCATGTAGAAACTTACTGATTAGGCCTCGTGAATCCAGTGCACACTAGTGTCTAGCTCATGCACATTGTTTGCTTCATTATCAGCGCACACTGACACACCTTTATCGGCAAAACTGGCACAGCTCTCTCTCCACTGATGCTCACCAAACTCCCTAAAGGGGCGCAACAGCAAGAGTGAAAGGGAGAGAATTAAAAGGAAAGTGCAGCGAGAGCAGAGAGTTGAAATAGAAAGTGTGCGAGCAGGTGACGGTAATGTTGGTGTGTGTGTGTGGGAGGGTTTCGGGGTGGATGGGGGGGTTCCTCTGATGTTGCAGGTAATATGGCCTCCACTGGATCAGCCTCTTCATCAGTGACACACAGTAAATTACAAGTGCTTCAAGCAGCTCAGTGAATTATAGTTCATCACTTGGAAAGGCTTTCCCCCCCTCACCACCGGGGCCCAGGCGTATCAGATCTGCCGGTTAGGATCCAATTAACACCCTGGCCAGAATCATCTGATTGCATGTGTAAGGGCTGGTATAACTCGTTTATTGCACCCATGTATCTTCTGTCACAAGGTAAATTTGTTGCTGCTACATCAAAGGTCTGAGCTACTTTTTTTTTATCCCTCCCTCTCACTTTCTCTTGATCCCTCAAACTCAGCTACCTCGCCTTGGGGTTGCATTTCAACTTCTTTTGCATCACAATGATGAACCTACTCTGTCCCCGCAATTTAGCAATCTTGTCCTGTAGGTGTTGTAAATGCAAGGGAAAAAAGACGAGGTAGGGGGAGGGAAAGGGGACATGAAAAAAAAAATCTTGTTTTCTGGTTACAAAAGCAGCAACCAAGGGTGTTTGACTTAGAATGTGCTGACGTTTTTTTTTTTTCACTCTCTTTCTTTCTCAGAGTCAACAGAAGTTTTCCTCATGAATAACATAATATTTTCCCCCTCTCGTTTTTCCCCTTCGCTGTGATAATTTTTCTCTATTTTCAGATGCAACCAGAGGGGATGCAGTGGAAAGATATATTCATAAATGTAAATGTGAACTAGCATTCTTTTCACCATGCACACTGGAGTAAGTCAACCTCTACAGAGGCCCTCCCTTTGAAAGGCATGGGCTTCCATTGAGATCGTATTGGCTTGGCGCTGAAATGTGCAGAGTTGACCTTTAAAAGTGTGACACTTTCTCAGATGGCCCAGTGCTCATAGCTAGCCTGACCGGGCAGAGAGCTGCGAACACAGAATAAAAGCGTCCAAAACCAAAAGCATCCTTCACGATCCATAAAGCCTTTCTACTTTGAAAAGAACGTTATGCAGACGGAACCGACGTTACTGGTCTCATAAAAGTGCATTCGCAGCTTGACAGTGTGTAGGGGTGAGCACGGCGGTCACAACAGTAGCTCGGGCCGCGCTACCTAGCTTGCTAAGATGCAGGATCAAATTTTAATCACTGCAAGAGGAGGTCGGGTTGCCGGCTCACGTTATCAAGCATCCATCTAACACTTCAGGGTAAGGTCATGGAGGGTCATGTCAGCTGTTTTATATGTGCCTTGGTATTCCTACATAGTCTGTAAAGCTAGGAATTTTTTTTTACATATTTTCTTTGATTCAGAGATCAAGTGATCCATTCATCGATGCAAAAATTTTCCTTCCTTCCTTCCTTTCTTTCATTGAAAGTGAGTTAAAAACAGACTGAGCACTCAGAAAATTTTAGTCTGGAAAAATAGTGTTGATGTGAAAATGATGAAGGAACCATTCCATTTAGTTTGTTACGACCATTTAAATATCTACTGACAACAGGCACGAGCGGGGGTGGGGGTGGGGGGGTGGGGGGAGAGGGTTGTGGGTGGGTGGATGTGGGAGGAGCGTTATGTCACGCGACTCAAAGGAGGGGCACAGTGTGGACGTACTGTGCGTCGAGCTAAATAACAGCTAGCGTGTTAGCTATTTAGACCGGACAAGAACTTTAATGACCATTTTATTTCGCTCTCAAACATCGAGGCATTTAAAATAAACAAATGATGCTTAACCTGGAAGGGCGGCCCGCTAGGCTTATAATACGCTGGGGGAAACCCTGGGGTAGAATGAAGTCAATAAGGTGTCACTGACAAATCATTATGTAGATTATATCATATTTCTATGCAAAAGGTTCTCCCCTCAACTGATAATGTAGGTTTCTGTGTATAAATTTAATAAGATAACTTCATACGTGCTGTCCTTTTTCCATATTTTAAGACATTTATATTGAGGCATTTCTAGATGCCTAATTAAAACAGGACCTGGAATCTAAAACTAAAATACTTGCCTCATTTTCATCAAACAAATAATTTTTATTTAAATCTAATGCAACAATGCCTGTGCAAATTCTCAGCTATCCGGGTCATCGCAACAGCAAACAGGCTTAAATCGGAGGCAACTGGACTCTCGTTCAGTTCTTTCTGAAAACGTTTGGACACCTATCCAGGAGTCTTTGTCAGTTCTGGTGGTTTGCACTTGAGCAACCTGCAGTTGGTGTGCTGCTGTTTTTAAGTACATGGAGACCCATCCTCCTACGTGCATTCTAAGTCCGATGCAAATCAATGACCAAGATGTCTTCTTTCACCCCTCTGTTAAACCATCTGTTCTCTCTTTCCAAAATCTGGATATCATTGTCGTCAAAAGAGTACCCTTTGCTCTTAAGGTGCAAGTGGACTGCCGAATCTTGCCCCGAGCTGCTGGCCCTCCTGTGCTGTGCCATGCGTTTATGTAGCTGTTGTTTAGTTTCTCCAATATCGAAGTCTGAGCAGTCCTCGCATTATTGGACCGCATACACAATGCCGCTCAGCTGTGGTTTAGGTGTTCCGTCTTTGTTAACCAGCTGGGTTACAAAGAGTTCAAAAGGTAAGTTTTCTGGTCAACATACAGCTGTTTGGTATGTAGAAATTTATAAGCAGTCAGTTTAAGAGTTGTTGATTATGTTAGGATGTACAATAGTAAAATGCAACTAACCCTTAGCTACATGTGACAAAACAGGGAGCACAGAGAGAAGAAAGACAAGAGATAGAATTATGAAAAAATACAGTGCTACAGTCGACAGGGAGGATGAGACAGTAAAGAAGACGCACTAGACTGGGAAGAGAAAGAAGAGGGAAAGAAGGAATGTATATATGTACTAATTAAACGCATTAAAGTTGATCCAACTGTGCTGCTCTAAACAGACAATCTCCACTTTCACTTTATTTATTATTAGGGCCTTTATCACAGTACACTATAAAGTTGTATTGTGCCCACTCTGTTTATATTTTTAGCAGTGTAATTGTGTAAAAACAAAATAATGTTCGATGGTCTAGGTTTCTAATTGACATATTTTGCACCTATGCAGGTTGGAATATCTCTATACCTCCCTATAATCAAAGGAGTCCTGCAGAGTGAAATCCTTATTGTAATAAAATATTGAATAAACATATGCATGGTGTTGTGTTCTGTAATCTTTCCCTAGCTTTGAATCTATTGTATAACTCTATGTGAACCGTTTTGTAATACATCATGGTACACTGACCTGTAAAAGTTCTGGGAAATTTGTACTAATACTCAGCACTAGAATCCAGCCAAATGTGTCTGTTTTTATTTTGAGGTCAAACCTTCAGAGGTCTCTGCACAGCCCTGACTGACAGGCCCTCATAAAAATCACATAAACCACCTTTGCGGCAGAAAACGTTAAACGTCGCTGTCCGTGCTTGCACATGTGTGAAGGGAACGTGAAGATGCGATATGTACACACGAGCGAAACAACCGTCACATTCACAGGCCTCTGTAATTCTCTCCGCCTCTCCTTGTCCGCATTTCCTTATTTATATTCTAAATGTCAGTGTATAAATGCCTTTTTTTGAAAGGGGGGGGGGGTGAAACATCACCATAGAGAAGAGTGGAGATGAGCAGAGGGGGAAAAAAAGGAGCAGAGACAAGAGGGTGTTGTGCCTTGGGAGAGCCGTGTAAGCAGAAGCCGGAGACAGGAGGATTTACAGAAAGAAATAGGTGTTTATTGAGTGCTCCCGTGGGCTTACTGTGTAATAATAGACCTGTCACATTACGCAAATGTGGAGAAACAGCTCCTGTATGTGTGTTTGTTGGCCTGTTGTTGTTTTGTGTCCTGTGTGTGTGTGTGCATATTTCAGTGCCGGAGCTGCCTGCCTCCGCATCATCAACTTCTGAGCAGCAACGATGAGCGAGCGGATAGAATTAGTCAGGCAAGAGCCTTTAGCTGCTAATACGAGTAATTAAAACTGCAAGCTGAGGCACTTAGATGCTTGTGTACTAAATAATTTACATGCCATGATCTATGGATCATTTCTCTCTCCTAAATAGCAACGACGGCGAACAAGAGGAGAGGAAAACTGGCGGAGGATTTATCAGCGTCGCTGCCATAAGCAGGATGTCATGGTTATATTAATCCTTTTCCCACTTTCAGCAGCACTAATCATACAAGGGGATCAATCCGCGTGATTCCTCGGGTGGAAAACATGTAGCTTGATTGCCGCTGACTCTTATCGAGCTGTGAAGCTAATAAAATATTGCACTGTAGCGTCCGTTGTGGCCTCATAATCCAGGTAAATAACACAGCTTTATTGAGTGAATTCCCTCAAGACAAAAACAACAAAAAAAAAAGAAAAAAATAACTGGTAGTGGGGAAAAAAGTGGTTTAATGAAGTAAGTTTCTTCTGCTTTACTCTGATATTTGCTCACAGGAGAATTATGGGAAAATGTCATTTGAAATGAAAGGATTTAAAGCTGCACAGCAGCATATTCCTACTGTAAAAATGAAGTTGAATCAGAAGTGTGTCACACTCAAGAGAATCAATTGTTACTTTTTTACAGTGCCACACTGGATGAGAACTTTTGGAGACAAGGGGTGAAGATGTTAATGAAAGCTGGATTAAGAAATGGATATGCTGGGAGTGGGACAGGCCGGCCGGCATGCCATCAGATCCATATTGATTCACACCATCAGCCAGCCAAGGATGGAGTAAGCAAATGTAAATATTCAATATTTACCATCTGCTGAGGCGCTTGGACATAGGCAGATTGTTATCAAGCCCCAACACATCTTCCATTCGATATCGGTCCACAGGGCATGTTTTGGATTGTTTTGGACTAGGCAGACATTTGTAGATCAAGATGGCATCTGTTTGAATCTTTAGTGCCACAGAAGGGTATTTTTACAATGTGCGATGGTATAAACACAAACTTCAATGTGTTGAACTGAGAATATATGTGATATATCAACACAAAGCAGTACATACTTGTGAAAGGGCAATGAAAATGAAAATCAAAATGTGTTCCAATTAAAAATCTGAAAGGTGCTTTTGTATTAACCTTGCTTTCCTCTGATGCCCCAAAATAAAACATTCTGCAACCAACTACCTGTCGAAGTCCCCTACTTATTAAATATAGACTCCAACTATGTGTAATTTAATTCCAGCAGAGAATCCAGAAGAAATCCTGTTTAAAGTTTACAACAAACTAGGTAGAGGACATGGGGAACGTTAAAGAAGATGCTCAGGTCAGAAGAGATGAAAATGTAACATACTATACATACAAAATGGCATGTGTTGGAAATGCCCTTCCTCTTTAAGACCAGCAAAGCTGTTCAGAGTTAATGGAAAGATGGGTAGAGTTAAATACAGGGCAATACTGGAAGAAAAGCTGTTAGAAGCTCAAAAAGGTTTGGGAGTAGGGCGGATGTTTACCTTTCAGGAGCCAGCAGGACAGCGAATTTTAACTTAAACCCACAATCGTCTGGTTTACATCAGATACTAAACAGTTAAAGACATTAACCCAATTGGAAATCTGTGCCAGGATTCCAACCTTTCTGTACATTGACCCTCTTTAGCCAATCTCGCTGAGTGTAAACTATTCTGCAAAGACAAATGTGCATAAAATCCCAGGTTTTTGGTTTTACACCAACAAAAAAAAATATCAAAGGGGTATGGATATTTTGCTAGGCACTGTATTAACTTGATGCCACTGTCTCCAT
Organism: Fundulus diaphanus; assembly: GCA_037039145.1. NCBI lineage: Eukaryota > Metazoa > Chordata > Actinopteri > Cyprinodontiformes > Fundulidae > Fundulus > Fundulus diaphanus. The sequence goes on from CM073144.1 coordinate 17,932,504, forward strand.
AAGCGATATATGAGCTGCAGTTTAAAAGTACAATTTGGATGCCTCTGTCTGTGAAAATACTATCAATATTAACACATTTGAGGAGTCTGCACTGAATAATTCAAGGAAGAAGTATGACAGAAGAGTCTTTGGCAACCTTATCTCCTCACCGGTGCGTAATTAGATACACGGGGGTGTGACTCCAATTCAAGGTGTCGCCATTGTTAGACTCTGTGAAAATATCAACGGGTGAGGTTAACGCCAATTTCCCTGTCATTAATGAAATGCACAGAGCTTCCTAATGAGGTAAACCACTGCTACTTGATAGTACTTATTAGCCGAGAGCAGGGCACAAACTCTCACACTTCAATTTCAAACTGCTAAAACTATGATAAATATATATATAAAAAAACGTTGTTAATAAGAAACAGGAGCAGATGTCAAGGGGCCTTACATAATTCGATAGAGGGGTAAACTAACTAACCGCCTTGTTGACGTAAACGAGCCAGATGAAAAGCATGCTTGTGTGAGAAAAATATCTCAACAGCACGAAGAAGGAGGGCGACAGGCGGCGTGTGCGGATGAGAGTGTGAAACCGCGCGCTGGCATATGTGTGACCTTTTCCGAATCACCGACAACAGAAATAGACAGCTCTACAAATCAATAAGGTAAATTAGCGCCGAAAGGAGGAAAATGACAGGCAGATAAAATTAGCTGTGTAACCGACTACTCAGGCTGACGTGCATTTCAAATCATTACTAACCTAAGGATTCCCTGTGTCAACAATGCAGGGATCTGGTGAAGAGGAGCAGGCGGTGCAAGGGTGGCCTACTAAATAACCTTTGGATACACTCAAAGTCCAGCTTGATTGACGCATACTTTTCAGGCCGACACGAGTAAAACTTGTTGTACTTTCATCTTCATATTGTTCTTGTGGTGTTTTCAGGGGGCTGACTTGTTCACCTTAAAGATTCTAGTCCCAGGTCTGCGTGGGCAAATCAAACACACTTTATGGAACAAAGGAAATCTTCTTTGTTCGGAGGAGCATGTATTACGGATGGACTTAAGAGATTAGACGGAGGGAGCCGCTCTACCTGCAGTGGACGCTGCTTGTCCTGGCTCTTTGGAGATTTCAGGCCACTGCCTGGCTGCTGCAAGAGTAATTGCCTCGCCGCTTGTAGTGCCTGGAAAAAAAGAGAGCACAACACAAAAGACGGTTTGAAAAAAAAAAAAATGCATTTTGAGAGCTGAAGCTGACAGAGGAAGCGTTTCACTTTTTAAGTATCACATGGCACCGAAGATATGTTTTAGTAACAACTGGCGTAGCTGTGATCATGGATAAATACCGTTTGTCTAGAGCACCTCTGAAGAATGGGGGTGGAGGGGGTGATGGGGAGTAGAATTGACCTGTCTAGTGTGTGCTCAACTGAAATATCCACTTCCCTCTGCAAATTACCACCACATTTGCATATTCATAATATCAATGTGAAGTAGAGGCAGCACCATGTGAAGTGTCCCTGGGAGCTGTAATTAAAGTTGACAAAATCAACATCAGATTACATTTACAATGAATTAACCAGCAGTCCAGGTTTTACACTGTGCATTAAGGGTGCTTATCTGCAGAGGATGGGTAGATAGATGGTGAGATTAATAGATTGGGGGGGGATAGAGAGAATGTTCCCCATCCTGATGAGAATTACTTCACAGCTGTTTACACATGTGTAGAAGGGTTTGAAGTTCGCAGTGGTATATTGTAAAGTTTTGCATCAACAGCTGTTGAGACGAGACAAAATGAGATGTGATTTTGCGTCGACAAGGAGGAGAAGGAGGAGTTCAGCAACATTTTGGGAAAACTGAGAATGTCCTTTTTTTAAATATCTAATTTTCATGCAGAGTAAAAGTTTCAACGATCCTGAGGTGCATTGTCACACATTTGTAACCAGTGTAAAAATATTCCATTGGGGCTTTGATTAACCCATAAATGGAAAGGTTTACAACTGTCTAATTGTGAGATCGACCCATTTCCAAAAATAACATAAAACGCTTAGGAAGTGCTCCGTTTTAGTCATTTCAAAAACAGTACATGGGTTCCATAAATCTCTAATTTTGAACTCAAGATAATCAGGTGTTGTCATCAAACATATGCAGTAAAACGTCAAACGTACACTTACATTACCAAATGACAATGACAGCTTCACAAAAGTTTTCACTTGGATGAGAAACATCAGGGTGCATTAATACCCCAAGATTCTGAGCCACGTGATCCCATTACACCCTAAGTAAAATAGCCCATTTTATTATCAATACACAATGTGTTAAACCGAAAAGAGCAAAACGAGGATCAAAGAGGCTGGATGTGGTTATTATTTTAAGGTTTCATGGGCCCCCAGCTGCCCTCCCGCTCTATGGCGAACAAGGAGGCGCTGTGAAGGCTGGCCGAGCAACCTCACACAACTCTTCCACAGAAGCATGAGAGGGTCTGGCAGTAAAGAGTGCCGAGCACAGATGCTCCGCACAACAGAGCTACTTGCTCTGTGCTGGTCTACGCGCATCGAGCTGGAGTAGCACGACGAGTTCACACCTTTCCTTTTGTTGCTGCTGTTGGTTTCTGAGTGGAAAGAGGCAACGAAAAGAATAAAACTGAGGCGGGGAGTGATACTTCCTCAAGAATCTCAGGCCCTCATTTCACTCTGGAGCTTGACAGTGTCCATGACGACGGCTGCTGTGACAGGACGTGCATACGGCGCGGCTCAGACCAGCTGGTGGGAACAATGTTTGAACTAGTACATTGAGATCCTGAGCAAACAGGAGGAGAAGACAGGAGACAGACGGAGAAAAGGCAGAGGGAAAAAAAAAACAAAAAAACGGGGGAAGGAGGAGGGGATAAAGTTGCCGTGTCTTAACGCCCCCAGGGGAAAACATCCAATCCCCCCCCCCCCCCCTCTGCTGATCAATTCTGAAAAGACAGAGCTCGGGAGGTGCCTTGAGAGGTGGAGGTGGTGCTGGGGAGGGATCTGTCTGGCCGGTCAGGAGGAGCCAGGGCTTCTGATCTGCGGTAAACAAACACACTGCACTGGCACTGGGTCCTAACTGCATTGATCCGTCTCCTCTGTAAGAGGAGCGCAGTCGCCACTAGTTTCTGTACATGTGAGTGTGTACGGTGGCATCTGTAAGCGGAGCTTTCTCCTTCTCTTCAAAACACCCCCCCCCCCAGAAATACATGAGCAACTGCAGTGAGCAGACAGACGCAAAGTTTGGTCGTTGGCTGGGAAATCAAACGTAATTTTTTTTTTCTTTTCTCCTTTTTGCCGAGAATAAAAGGCAACATAAATTCCTTGAATGCAGCCAATCACTTTGCTAATTAAAACACAGGGCCCAATTAATCTCACCATGATTGGTGAATCAAAGTAATTATAAGGCTTATTGAGTCCTGCACACAGTAGTTAGAGGGGAGGGTTGCTTGATGAGTGCGACTCAAGGTAGCTGTCAGGGGGGAATGTTTATCCATGTGTGAATCAATAATGACCCACTGTGTTATATCCAATACAAGAAAGCACCTCAATATATTATGCACAGTCAAGAGAACAAAAAATATATATATTTTTATCACCATAATGCAAGTATTTATACCCCTTGAACATGTCACGTTGTATTTTATTGGATTTTTATGTGACACAAATACAGCACTTAGTAGTAAAGTTAATAAAAATGAAAAAAAAAATGACTTTATATATTATATATTATTTGAGATATAAAATTGTGAAAGTGTGCATCTATATTCTCATCCCTACTGAGTCTGTACTTTGCTTTGTGGTAGCACCATGCTGCTAGTTCTACAAAGTTGCTAAAGACGTGGTGGCAACTTTGTGGTGGCAACAACATGCAGTGGAGGAAGGCTGTCCTGCATCAACTCTGCACCGGTCCCCTGTCCTTTCTAAGGAAAAAGCATCTCCACAGCATGATGCTGCCACCACCACATGATCTATTCAAGACATTCATTTTGACGTGGACCTCTTCGGTGCATGGATTTTTATTTGGGGGTCTCAGAGTAAAGTGGCCTCAGATTTTTATCTACAAAACATTTTCAAACATGTATAATGTTCCATCCACCGTTACATGGTAGTTTGTCTTTTTAAATCACAACTACACAGAAATGTGAGCTTGTAACATGACAACATGCGCGATATTCCAAGGCAGTAAACGAAGCGCTGTATTTGTGCCAAGTACACAGGGCAGAGGTCAAGCAGAGAGTTCAGCTACATGGGGCTGATTAGAGAAAAAGTCTGCTCATACTGAGTAGTTCTCAAAAATTTTAAACATATTGTACATGTGGAAAAAAAGCCTTGTTAAAGTGTTCATACCCCTTCAATTCTTTTCAGATTTTGTCATGTTACAGCCACAAACGTCAGAGTATATTATTAGGATTATATGTGATAGAGACCAAGAGGAAGAAGTCACCATATTCATAACAACTTTGAATCTTTCCCGGTGCCGTGATGGTGTGGAGATAAAGGAATTCACAATATAGTGGCTTAGGAGGGCAGAAAACAAATGCATACCACATTTCCAGATTCTAATATTTGAAAAATATTGTAAATTTCATTATCATGAGCCAGTTTTTATAGGCTAAAACCTAACTGAAAGGCATTAAAGTTTGTGGTTGTGACATATGAAAACGTGTAAAGGTTAAAGGTAATAATAATCTTGAGAAGAACTGTATTTGTATCGAATAGATATCAAGGAAGATGAAGCAGAGAGATTATCTATGCCAAGCTTATTAGAAAAAGGAGGAATTCTCCAAACATAACACAGGCCTTATCAACACCGAACAGAACTTTTCCATGGTGGCTTGTCATGTCTGAAACCGTCTGGCACCTCCTCCATGGAATTGGGGTTAGCCATTTTTTTTTTTCGGAGAGATGGTGAGGATGATGGTGTGGAAGGTAAAAAGCGAGGGGGTTGGGGATGAAAGTTCTTTCCCCTTCACTTTCTCCGGCTCTGAGTATTCAGCCATTACAGTAAAAAGCACCAATTTGTGCCACCCACTTCTCGCTCCGCATACACGGCGGAGCAAAAGCCCGTATGAAAGCACAAAAAGGAAAGTCATCAAAAGTTGGCTGAAGAGCTGCCTGAGCGGACAAGAAAAAAAAGCACACACGCACACACACCAGGAAAGATGCTCCACCATCTATTTAACCTGGGTTGCTATGCACGGAAAAATGACATTCCCAGTCTATTAATTCACACAATGTATAAACAGCACAATGTGACACATTCTAAGAATGAGAGAGCAAGGCAGACGGTGTAAAAGAGAAAAAAGAGCCAGGCCCCCGCTATATAAATAACAAGGCACTCAGAGGCATATTTGATGTTGATATCCATCACCGAGGCTGGAAAAGGGGCTAAGAAATACGGGGAGGGAAAATAACACAGTGCGACCAAGACCGCGACACAGGGATCCTTATGAAAATAAGATTCCGCCCAAATGGATCTGGTGTAATTGGTTTCAGATAGTGAGGTCAGGAGAAAGGCGACACAGGCAACTATTATGCGAAACGGACTGAGAAACAAGAATGTTTACACAGGCATTCCTCTCCTACATTAATAGGCATGCAGAGATCACTAGAGAGGGCGCGATAGGAGAGAGTGAGAAGAGGCTGACAGAAATCCCCCCCCCCTCCACTATTCCTCATCTACTTTCCTACCTCCGTGCAGAACTCCAGTTCTACACACAACATGGTAATAGGCAACGCCGATCGCACTGTACCTTTATAAGAAGCATGCAAAGATCTTAAACAGGCATGAAATACATTAGGAGGCGCTCCAACATTGGGGCCAAACCATTGCAAATGCCCAGATTGCTTATTGCATGTGGCCGGGGACGACAACGAAATAAACCCTCCACCGAGAAAGACTGCAGGATATTTAGCCATGACATTGGCACTGGGAATGTTTGAGGGGCTGTGACATTGTGTTTGGACAGTGCAGATCACTTCCTGACTCAAATCACACCGGGAGTTGTTGTTATTAGGAGATTTAGCTGATATTGGAATGATGACACACGCGTGTAATATCCCGTCCTCAACAGGTCCTTCTTTACAGAATGCCCCCACGTTGCAGAAAGCAGCTGTAAACAAGCCGTCAGTTGTCGGTCGGTGAGAAATGGGGTTGCATCAGGGCTAACACGACTTATCTGGAGTGTGCTGAACAGATGCTTTGTGTGGATGCATGTGTGGGGTGTGTGTTTGTTGTGGAGAGTAAAGAAATGGGTGTCTAACTCTGGAAAAACTCTGGCTGAGCTGACAGCTTTGACAACTCTTATGCACACACACTCGATGCATAAAAATATACATACACACGCACAACGCCGCACCGCCAGGCTTATCCATCTTTGCTTCCAGGAAACAGATTCAGAGGGAGGTGGGGTGTGAATAAGAAAAAAATAATGCACCAAGCTCAATGAAATATACGTTTAAAAAATGTTTACATGGATTCTTATGCTGTCATATCCGCGTTAACATGATCTAGGTGCTTTTATTTAAAGCGGAAAAGCAGACAATCACTGCCACTACTGCTAAAATAGTCCAACATACTGATATCCAGTTTCATTAGTATGACATTGTCATTTGGACTCCCAGACGTTTGTGGAATATTAGAGATTTTTCTGTTATTCTGCTGTTGATAGAGTAACACGTGTATATGAAGCTGATATTAGCCGGTTTACACAGCAACAAATGCAGCTTGCACCTTGTTAACTGTGGTTTTAAAACAGTGTCACCGTGCTGAGAGTGATGGGTGGCGCTCCTTTGGTTTCCGCAACACCACTGTCTGTATTTTTATTTTTATTTTTTTGCAACCATAAGTATTTCTAACCAGCCAAATTTTTATTTGTTGGGAGATGATGAAATTTTAACCGGCACTGCAGAGCAACATGTGGGGGAGGGGAAGCGTTTAGTGACTATGCTCCATATGACCAAATAGGCCACCATGGTACAAATAAAATATAAAAACTATATAAGGTCATCTAATGGCTTTCAACCATTCCTAGCTCTGTTGAAATAGAGCCTATAGCCTTTTGACAGGAAAAGTGTTTTCTGGATCATTAACAGGCATTTTGATTGGAACACAAAGACTTCAGACAAAGGTGCAGAAAACCTGCCAAATGTTGCTCCCGTTTACACATCAACATCCTTATTGTGCAGAATACTATAATTTTTCATCTTTCTGGCCTTTTTAATATTGCAAAAACCTGGTTTAGATGGATATCAGACGGTTAGTTAATTAGACTATAAGGCGGCTAGCCTGCAGTCCGCGGCTTTACAGAAATGCTTCTTGAAGCGTGTCAATTTTAGTTTTGAAGCTTAATAAGTTTACTAAGTGTGTTGTTTGGTGCCCCTCATCATGGCTTTCCACGTTTTTTCTCTCCATCAAAAATATTTCCAAACATGCACATTTAGATGTCTTGTATGTATAAGTTTAACTTGCTGAACCTAACAGCAGTCGTTTGGGGAGTGGTAGTCTTTGCTCCATACTAGCAGAGAAAGGTTAATTCACTTTTTTATAATGTTGTAACCAAACTTAAAAAAAAACTCAATATACCTTAATACCCACAATCAGTGATTTTGCTATGGGGCATTAATGGCTGATTTGGCAGTGGCTCCTTACCTATTGGTAGAATATAAAGACACTCCTCTTATATCCTCTTATGTTTGAGTAAATTCAGGAAAGTTGGATGGATGGATATACAATTGGAGGAGCTGGCTGGGGAAGTGGAAAAGATTGGTGGGAGAAGACATCCCACATAAAATCTGAATGAAAAACACAGACTAATTTAGTTAAAGAAAGAAGAGTATGCCTTAAGTACCTCAGCAGTGTGAGTGGAAATATTTCTAATCACATATAAAGTTCAGGGCAGAAGACAACACCCAAGGCTGGCTCAAGATTCAAGAGTTATTTCACCTCTACAAAGGAAATGCAGTCCAAATTCCGGGGTTAAGTCAAGTTTTTTAAGGGAAGCTCAGTGTGAGAAAATATTCCCCTAAATACTTTGAAGGACAATTCTGGTGCTATTTGATCACTTCCCAGAAGTGAATCATTTGGCGCTGATGAGTTTGACACAAATGTCAATGATTTAATAAAAAAGTTCCAACAGTAATATGCGAGTGATTCCTCAGACATTGTTTCTGCGGGACAGCATAGGAAGAAAAGAAAAAAACGGGAGAATATGGAAAATGTGCAGGAGTAATGAGCATCTTAATGTATGACGCGATAAATCAACAGTCCGTGGAGGATCTGCCTGGGCCTCAGGACAGAGGTAAAAACATTCAGCAGAACAATGGGCTTCTGTGTCCCGCTCTGCTACCTCTGTCTTCATATTTTCAGCTACTTCAGCTCCCACTCGCTCAGTACAAACCAACTCTGTACTAAACACATCTGTATTGTTGAACTTTTACTACCTAAAGGATAATACAAAGCCCTTTGTAATATACATATATATATATATATATATATATATATATATATATATATATATATATATATATATATATACATATATATATATATATATATATATATATATATATATAAAAGTAATCTTGCAAATTGATTGCTAACTCATCCTAACCATCCCTTTGAATTCATCTGTTCCTCCTCTGTTCCCTTTCCTGACACTCGCATCACAATATTCATTTCTTCCCCCTCGTCTTTTCTCTCCTCCCCCTCTCTCCCACCTATCTCACCTCTTGTTTATTGATTCTCTAGATTAAGAATTCCTGGGGTGACGGATTGTAACACACAAGCATCAAATTATTTTGGGGTGTGCTTATTTGCCTTTCCGTTGCATCTATTTGGCCTGTGTCTGTAGACAATTATGCCTACCCAGCGCCAGACTCAGGTGCTAATAATGAAGGACAAATAGAAATCGTATGTGTAAACTTCTCCCACTGATGAAAATTTATATTAACTTTCTACCACAGTAAACAGAGCTGCATAGCTACACCGTCCCCGGAGGACTGATGAGATGAATTTGCTCTCTTCTGCCCCAGGAAGAAAGCTTGTGTATGGAGAGAGGAGTTCTAGCGGTAAGGAGGACTCAGAGGGGCCTAACTCTATTGTGCAACTTCACATTTTCTCCCCCCCCCCCCCCCTCTTTCCAACAAAGACAAAACGTGAACCTTGCTTTGCTGATTGTGGATCAGTGTTGAATTTTAAAAGCTTAGGCCTGACATACACATTAGTATGTACATGTCTGCTGAGATGCTTGACAGACCATGCCAGTAATAACTGCATGATTAGCTGTCTTTCCTCCTAGCCATGTCATGGATATTCTATGCAAACTAAACCAGCTAAAACAAGGGAAAAGACTGACGGTATTCCCAGCTATCAATCCTTGAACTAATGACCCAAAATTGCATAGATAGTTCTTTAAAAGCAACAATATTTCCAAAGAAGGCTGCACAATTTAGGGAATACAATGCTCACAGCGCTATCAATACAGTGCCTTGCAAGACTATCAATGCATTAACTGTTTTGGATTTTGTCAATGCAGTTTATTGGGATTTTATGATGAAATGCAAAGGATGGATAGTTTAAAAGAGGGCAATAAAATTTTTTAAAAGTACCCTTTCTAGCATTCAGCTCTCCTGAGTCAAAGCTTTGTACAGCCTCCTTTCCCCAAACCACGAGGCTGCCACCACAAAGTTGTTCCAAAGTGGGAGTGCATGTTGGATTTGTGTTCAGCCCAATTTACTCTTGCACCCTTAAATAGAATGAGGTGCAACAAGCTGCCTTTAGAAGTCACCTGATGATAGAATGAGTCGACGTGTGTGTAAATTAATCTAAATGTCAATCCAGCTGTTCTCTGAAGACCACTGGGATTTTTTTTTTAAATAAAACATTTTTATTTGTATAGCACTTTTCTAAATACTCAAAGACACTTTACAAGGAGAGAAAGCAACAATGAAAACATGTCAGGAATAAAAATAGAAACAACTTTTAAAAGAGGAAAGACAGTGACAGCAGAATTGTGGGTATTTCAACAACCATCATGTTAGCAAGATAAACTAACTACATGCTGGATCCATGAATGAACCGTTATTCATCAAATTCAACAGTTTACAAAATACTCTAAAGTTAACGTAAGTCAATCATGATTGGCTGTTTACTGAGACCTAGTCAATCCATCCTGGGAACAGGGAGACACACGCATGATCTTTTTTTTTAAATAAATACAGAGATTAACTGTGAAGCTGAAAACTGGATTTTGGCTGCATTGCTGAGCTCAGTCCTGATCCGTTCTAGACACTGCTGGGGGGACAAGCGGCCGAGTCTGGATCAGGGGCTGTTGTAACATTATTATGTCTCTTACCATGTGAGCAGCCACAGTTTCACTGCACTTATATTAAAGTGCTAAACACTGTAACAGTCAGTTTGAACTCTTCCAAGAGTTGGGGATATACTGCATCTCCTAGAAGTAATTCCCCATAAAGACGTCTTTAAAACCTGTTGTTTCAGCTGTGGTCACTTTGTGCTTGGACATAACAGGTGATTGCTGAGAGTCCAGTAGCTTGGATGACAGCTCCTGATGCACAATATACACAACGCTCACTTTAGAGCACGTCAAAGGGTTACGGGGGGAAAAAAGAGATTGTTTTCCCCTTTTTTCTTTTCCAGAAACTGCATTTAATAAAAATCCAACATACTGGACCAACGGAAGAAATTTGTAACATTTAACAACAACTTGGTTCTTGTTCCGGATCTGGAATTGGCTCCTGGTTAAAAAACAAAAACAAAACAGCTTTCTATTTTATTCAACATAAGGAAAAGGGTGTGGGATTCCACTATTCATAACGGGAAGGATAGATATTTTTATAACTATAGGGTAAGAAGGACTGGGATTTTCTGGAGAACAGTAGTGAACACCCAGCATCATAGAGAACTTGTTCTGTCACAGAAAATCCCCCCAAAAGATGGTCTTGGTTTCAACATGAAACCATGAGAAAAGGTTCAAAACAGCAATGAACTCTCTTCTTGGGGGTGGGGGGGTAGATTTGGCAGCGTTTATGTATCAAGGGCCAGACCTTCACTCTCTACATGCTAATGATGTTTGGCCAGTTGTATGAACATTCCCTGGCATTCATGGTGAAACTCGAGATACATTTTTGGTGACTGAGATGCTAAAGCTCTCAGAGAGGGTTGGAGACATCGTCATGATGGTAGAAATAAATAAATAAGTGAATAAGTTCCTAAAAAAATGAATAAGTAGCAATAATACTCATGGATAAACAAGATGGCCAATACATTTGCACATCCTCTAAAAAATGCAAAGTCAAATTCTCTTTATTTTTGATGACTTTACCCAAATGTAAGTTGGGGGTTCTTCCTTTGTCAATGCTCCACTAATCCAACATTTTTCAAGTATTCTGCTTATTTTGTTTTACAGAATCGTGACGACCAACGCAACCTAACAAGCAGTTTTTTTCCCCTTTCAAACCATACAATTCCACTTAGAGCGTTATGCTTCATCAGGGGTGTTTATCGTCAGAAGCAGCGACAGATAAAATTGTAAACCTTCATAATACACTCTCGTTTACTGAAAATGAAATAAAAACAGACACAGGAAGGAGACATTATCCATGTGGGTAGGAAGACAGTTTCCACTGTCTTCCAACGCATGTGAGGGCTGCTGGAAAAAATGTTCGCTTGCACTGAACAAAGCCCAGCCCGTATGGCGATCGAGTGCTTCTTTACGTGACCTCTTCTTGGTGGGGGGAGGGGGCGGTGGGGTGGGGTGTGGGGGGGGGGGTGTCCCTGCTGTTGCGGTTCAATAGTAAGAGTGTCGGTCTGTCTCATCCCGCAGAGCTCAGGTTAAGTGTTGAGTCTAAGTATTACCCTCTTCATGTGGTCGATGAGAGAGGGAGAGAGAGAGAGAGAGAGAGAGAGAGAGCACTCTGACCTAAGTTATAAGTGAACTCGCCTCACTTCAATCATGGATGCAGCTAAGCTTTTCAGAGGGATTGTTCTTGTTTACCTACTTTAGGGAAGAATAAATAACTCAATGCATCGCTACTTTCTACCAATGAAGCAAACCAGGTAGACTTTAAATAGTTTTCACTTAGTATACACAAGTATAAGTGTGATCACTTTGTCTTGAGACTACCTTCATGTTGTTGTACAAAGGGTGATGCATCTCTCAAGGAACGCCTCCCTCGCCTCAAAGATAAGCTCGAAAAAAGTATCGGCATCTGACGCTGGACGGGAAATGGATCCCGTCCTCTTCTCTCATTCGTGTTGCTTATGTAACACCCTGGTTTCCCTCCTCCTCTTCCGTCCATTCTGTGTTGTGTTGAGGTGCTTGTCTTGTGAATATTCCAATGACAGTGATGCGTGTTTGACCTTTAAGCGAGCAAGAGAAGATATAGTTATCTACCTGCCTCGATGGCACCCGGCATCTGTCAGTCAGCTGTTGGCCCCTTCCTCCTTCACCAACCCATTCACCGCTATGGGTAACCTGACTGGGTTTCATCAAACGGGTTTGTGTGTGTGTGTGTGTGTGTGGAGGTTTTTGAGTCCTGGAACCAACCCCCGGGTGTAATGGTGCTCTGGGATGTGAGCCATGTTGCCCTTTTCAAAAAAAATAAAATGGTCTCTCGTTCCGCTGACAGAAAATTGTCCATATCATATGGCTTAGATATGAATTGAGCTCACAGACGGGCCACCAAACACACACACACACATGCACAAAAGCAAGGAAAGCGATGTTAAAAACGCTGCTCCTTAATCTGCAACAAGCCCGAGTACAGCTCACTTCCACAAACAAAGACTTTTCCAGCAGCATCCTATATCACGCCTCTGAGAACAAGCAGGCGTGAGCAGAATCACTTCTTTCATTCCATTCTTGTACCCTGTGCTTTTTTTTTTTTAAAGAAAAAGGCTAATCTACATCTTTCATTGAATCAAGGATGGAAATTCAAAAGAAATGCTTCTTTTTCAATTTCATGCTGAAGTAGCTCAAGTTAGTGGATGTAATTTCTCCTAACAAGAAAATTTATCACTCTGTCGCACACTTAGTCCAGCTATGTGAAAAAAAGGGCCTCCCCTTTCCTTTTCCTTTTTTTAAGGCTTTGATAAATGTGCCAAAAGCATGATCATTCCCTTCATAGCACTCCATGCAAGAACTAGAACAATTACCACGGTTCAAAAAAAAGAAAACATAAAAGCTAAGGTTGAAATTTGCATGAATGATAAATGACAAATAATTTAGCACTTTGATACAGGCATTACCAAATGGAGTATGGGCTAAACGAAAAGACAGATTGGTATTATTTTACACATACAGACAGCAGAACTTTCATGTGATAGTGTGGTGCCAAAAAAATACTGAAGAATTTGCCTTTTCTTTGTGGAATTCGCTCTTCTCCACAAAGATGCTTTTTCCTGGCTGTGAAATTCAGGGGCAGACTAACGAGGCAAAAATTCTTACAAATCCATTTGAAGTTTTGTGCAAATGAGGATTATCAGGTTCACGCCGAACGGGATGATGAAGTCCAAACAGGTGAAGGGAAACGCCTGAAGAACGGTATCTCAGAAACAATAATACGCATGGCCAAGCCAACAGGCTAATGTATATTTATCATGTAAACTTCTGATAAATGCCTTTGCAGAAACAATCAAATCTCCGGGCTTCTACTGGAAGATTGTTGCACTACACGGACTCAAGCGTGAAACCAATATCAGCTTAGTGTCTGCTCAAGCTTGAAGTGCCGCGCCTTGCCGACAAAAGCATGTTCTGCATATGCTCATGGCCGTCTTTTTCTTTTCTTTTTTTTTTGTCGGGGTGGAACGAGCAGCTTTCCAGCGCTATCACTGATCAATTCCAGCGAGTTAGGTCTCCTGTGTGGGTAAATAAGCAGTGGTTAAGTTTTGATGAGGAATGGCAGGCGGTTTGAGTGCGAATATGGGCACGAGAGGGGCGGGCCTGTCTATCTCTGCCGCAATGAATGCCTCGTGTCACTTCCATCATTAACCTCAGACTCTAGCACATCTTATGCTCTCCATCTCCCAAAACAAACGTTCAGTTGAAAGCGATCAATTGTGAGCTTTCCAGACCTTACACAGGCCTTGCCATTCAGTGTGTTCGCTCGCGTCGGAATGCAAATAACATCTATTATATTGTTGTAAATGATACAGTAAGGAGAAGACCTTGCCTCGCGCACTGAGACCCGGCAGCTTGATCTCCAAAGCCTGCAGTGAAGAGTGCCAAAGCCAGCACTAAGTGACATGTCATTCAGTTTTTTCAGTTTGAGGTTTTCAATTCCCTGAGGCCTGGGGTTATTTACTGCATTTGTATGAAGAGCTGTGTAGAGTAGAAGGGCTGTGAGCAAGGCTCTCTTACATATGTATACGGTGTGTGGAGGCAATGCTGGGAAAAAAAAAAAAAACAAAGCGTTTTCTTTCCGCGGACGGGTGGCGTTGCGACTACAAACAACTTGGGAGACGGCGTTTATATGTTCAAAAATGGGTCAGCGATGAAGGTAATCAGAGCGGCACAGGGTGTTAACAAGTGGAACAACACGGCAAAGATACCTGGAATCTGTTCGCAGGCATTCAGAGCGCATCAGGGAGAAGGACCCGTGACATTAAAGATGCCGCTTCCTCTTGGTAGTCCTCTTCTTAACCAGATTTGCAGTCATTTTAATATTAGTTAGAGAAGGCAAAGCGGGTACACACAACAAACCATCAGGCATGCGTTTCAGAGTCTGATTTGTTACTATTCATGACCAAAGCGGAGAGGGACTGTAATACTAGACATGCTTGTTAAATTCACAACACTCCAAAGCTGCCTTCTAGCAAATCCTGTCTTTTGGTTGTCAGCTTAGGACACCCCGGCATATGCATATGTAGGATTTTTAAGCTCTGTTAAATGGATAGCAGTGTCGTGGCCTATCAAATGACTGTAAGCCACTTGGCTTGTCGGAGGGGGAGGGAAGAGAAACATTTATAGAGTGAGCATGCAGCAGTGCGTTACCTTCCATGAATTGGAAAACATTTTTTTTCTTATCCCGCTGTTAACTCCATATTAGACCAAAACACAGGCATTTACATGTATGCTTCTAGCTTGTGTGTGACAGTAACCCTCCGCCCTGCTATATTAATGACTGTTTAAGCAGATGACAGGGGAGTGGCAACAAACAATGACAGAATGCTCGTTTGGGGCTGTGAAGCCGCTGAAGATGATGCACCATTCAGCGGCAAGTCAGTCTGCAGATAAATTGTCGAGGTGGGGCGATTGCTCAGCTCTTGAAGAGAATGTGCTTTGTGTAAGTGCGCGTGCGTCAGTGTGCATGCATTTCTATATATGTGTTTGCGCTTTCGTGAGCGGACGTATAGATCCAGTGCCATTTATTTCCCCGAGCCGGACCAGGGCAGTTAGGGAGGCGTGAAAGGAAATGAGTTGTGAAGTGGCCATTGATCCTGGCCTGCACCGGGTTAGCTGAAAAACAGCGAGATTATTGGCCACAGTGTGTGCTACTCAATGACTGCCTCTTATTTACACAGAGGTGGTTAACCCTGGCCAGGACGTTTATCACTTGGCTGGTGCACAGCCTAGAACAAAAGGAGGCAGGGGGAAAGGGATAGCAAAACTCACCCCTAATCAAAGCTCAGCTAGGTCATCAGAATTCCCTTGAATACTGTTTAAAAAATAGAAATGTGAACATACATTGTCATGTAAAGGTATTTAAAACCTTTGAACTGTTTTATTACAATTCAACCACATGCCTTAACATACGTGATAGGAATTTAGGGAAAAACACCATGAAAAGCACTTTAATCGATCTGGTTGTCAGAACTTTTCACAAATCATAATTTTAAAAATGTTGTGAGCATTTATATTCAGCCAATTTTACACATTAACCTACAAGTTCAATCCATTTCAACTGATTTTCCTTTAGACGCTACCTAATTAATAACTAGATGCCTCCTGAAGAGTAATACTGCAAATTCCCCTGAACCCAAAATCTCCACAAAAAAAAAAAATACGGCGGTGGCAGCATCAGTAGAGATAGGGAAGTTTGTCAATTGATGGAATCAGAGAGGGAACTAAACATGAAGAAATCCTGAGAGAAAAACTGCTACAGGATGCATAAAGTCTTAAAGCCAGGGCAGGATATCTAAAAAGTACTCTCTCAAGGAGTTCTTCTTTTAGGTGCCCAAAGATTTGTTGGAGAACATGGGTTAAGAAAAGCAGATTCTGAAGGTCAATGAAAACAGCAGAGGTTCAGGCTGTAGAAACTGTTGATAGGAAAACTCTTAATCATGCACTTCCTAAGTCTGTAAAGAAAGCAAGTTGAGAAAAAAAAAAAGCCACAAGCGTGGTCTGGGACCCAGCAACATTCGGTAGGGATGATGCTCTTCAGCAAGGGCCAAGAGGCTCCTCACAGTGGATATCCATCCAATCTGACTAACTCTGACATATTTCATAAAAAAGGAAGGCCGGCAATATCCGTATCTTGATGTCCAAACCTAACAATGACATACAACAACACCTTTTGTTGTAAATACAGCAAAAGGTGAGTCTATAAGGCATCATTTTCTTTTTTCAAACTATGTATTCCTTCCTTTCCACCTTATAATAATGAAGTTTGGGGTTTGGCAAACTATGAAAAAGTCTGAATTCCTCTTCAAGTTGCTGGACCTTTCAAGCCTTTTTACCTGCAGACACCTGCTTGAGGATATAGCGTCCATTCACTTCCAGCAGATTTCACTTCATCCCGACACTTTTCTCCATCTCTTCTTCGCTGTCCCTTTTCTCCCCGTCTCTCTTTCAAGCCTTGCAGCTTGACATTTCGCCGCGCTCTCAAGGGACGGCTGCTCGAAATGGAGTTAGTGGGAGAGCGCCACTGTAAATTCCGGGAGGCCGCATGTAATGTGTCTTAAACGTAGACGGACAGCTCAGGTTTCAAGGAGCTGAAGAATAAGAGGGAGGCCGAAAAAAAATGGAGAGACAGACTGAGAGCAGGGGAAGGAGGTGGTGTCTAGATAGATAATAGAATAATGCTGTGTTTTGTCTGGGGAAGGGTGAGCAAACAGTAGCTACGCTGTCATTCACATCCTATATCTTTAGTGTCATCGCGAAGGAGGGAACTACAGCCCTATATGTCACAGGCCTGTATGTACTATTCTGTTGGGACTGTCTGCTGATAGCCAGGTTTGAAATAAAAAGAAGGATGGCTTTCATTGTAAATAAGTCAGACACAAGGAGTTCCAGAGAAGGGCTGTCTTTTCACTGAAAGGGGAAATAATTTTACAAAGACATAGAGTATCCCTGCTTTCCTTGCGCTTTCTCCTGCCTTTACAGCTAAACCTTATCTTGGCACAGACAATGATGGCTAACAAAGGCCTCCTTTATGAAATCGTTCATATTTCAGTTGAGGTCTTTCTCCTGTCCTGAGAGGTGATTGATGCATCAGGCCAGGACCGGTGTCTTATTTACACAGTTGAGTGGGGGCAATCTCAGGCCTGAAAGATAAACCTAATGAGCTTCTTTGTGCAAGGGTGCAAATGAGAGACACCATCCTCCCACCCTCCTTCCCCTGCTCCATCCAAAGGGACAGTCTGGGTGATTAGGCCTTTAAATTATGCTCAAGGGCAAAGCACAGATTTGCATCTGAGAGGTGTGTGTGTGTGTGTGTGTGTGTGTGTGTGTGTGTGTGTGTGTGTGTGAGAGAGAGAGGGAGAGAGAAAGAGTGTGTGCCTTCTCAAATATGGTACAAAGAGGCAGACAGAGAGGCAGGTGAAGGGCAGGCGGCGGAGGATGCTTGAGGGTTGTTTGTGGAAAGTGATGGTCGGCGTAAACTGAGTGTCAGGGATTCAGAATTTACCTATCTCGAACAACAAGCTTGAGTTTCTGTAAGAAGGAGATGAATTCAGATGTGTGTCAAAGGTGTGACACACACAAACACACACACTGTCATTTTGTCCTTTGTCTGTGGGGTAAGTTTCTCCCTAATGACTTTCATTTTGGGGAGAATTTCATTTGCCCCTAAACCCTAAATACTACCCATCACAAGCTGTCAGATTTCTCAACCCCCCCACATTTTTTTCCTGCAGCTAAACTGCGAGGAAGGCAGGTTAATTGCTGTCACTCTCAAGTTGGACCACTGCCTACCTCTCGTGTAAGCGACAGGGGTAAAGCCTAGGAGTGAGATTGCACCTTGGTGCACTTATTGTAATTTATGTCAAAATGCTGCAGTCATTTAAATGGGGTTAGATCGTTTGCATTTTGCTGTATCATGTGCCTCAGGAGAACTCTGAAATGAATACCCAACCGGTTTATCAATTTGAACATGCCTTTCCTCCGACACTATCGCAAGCTGAATTTCGCACATGCTTGTGCAAGAGTAAACAAACGATTGTTGGGACAAACAAGCAAAGAAAACATTGTAAGTCAGACATTTAAATCCATCAATTTTCGTTTAATGCAGAAATCCTTGTCCTCCTTTAAATGAGTACTGCTCCTTAGTGGCATAAGCATAGGTTGGGTTAAACTATCAATGTACAACAAAGGTTTGGAAAGTTTGAGAAACACTAGTGTTTTCCATCATACAGCTCAAATGGTTTGAAGTTCGTTTAACGAGATGCCAGGAAAGGTTTATGAGGGTTCTCTGGCTTAAATGAGCACATAGTAAATGCAGCACGGCTCCTCTCCCAATGATGCTGTGCATGGCTGGTCAGCTAGCTAAAGAAAGGCTACTACACTTTTCCCTGATGCGTTTGCAAGTCAAGGAAAACCCATAATTTCTGTTAAGATAATGGTGTATTGTAGTAAAATGACAGTTGCACAGCTAGGAGTGGTATGTCTCTTAAACAGCCGGCTGCTCAACGGACTGCCTGCAGAGCAGATAACCCAACTAATTAACCGCCTAATATCCACTTTTTACACTTGTTGAGATACGACTCAGGGTTGGAACCTGGAGCCGAGTGGGATTTAAGAAGTAAAAATAACGAACTGTCTCAGACTCAGACACAAACAATATTCATCTCATGTGATCAAGGTAGAAAGTAGGCCAGTAAGTTTACATCATACGTAAACGATTAATGTCATCGGTGAATTACTAGAGTGTATGCAAATGATTGGTTGTCATGGTAACAGATACATACATTTATGGCTTCTCTGCAATGCTTTAACGGCATGTGCCATTTAATAGAGTTAACGGCAGCTTCCAGATTGGTCTGTTTTTATGTAAGTTGCCTTTGAGCGAGTATTTACAGTAGGTTAGCAACAAATTGCACCTTTGACACAGATGCACAAATTATGCTGTTCAAGGTACAATTTATTTATTAATCAGGGACATTCACCAACCTTTGGCTATGAATGGTTCGTAACAACCTATTCATGTTTTCCAGAGCATCAAAAATAATAATGGCCACATTCATGTCTCTCAAACTGAACTCTTTATTAAAATGGCTTTGGGTCATTTCAGTATAAAATTACCTTAACATGTTATTCTTTCACTTTCAGCATAATTACAATGATACATCCGGTTCTTCAAAATAAAAGCCCTTCCTAATAGTTTTATTTAGAAAAATGTAACCTTAACAGGTGTTATCCTATTAGTATTAGTTTTCTTTGAGCATCAATTAATATGCATGTTTCTAATGGGATAAATATCATGTCTCATGCATTTTCAAAACAATTCACAACAGGCAACTTTTTTTTTTTTTTTGTAGAGTTTGTATTGAACATATTAAGAAAAAGCTGTTAAATATCCCCATTAAATTAAGCATAAGAATTTGAATAAATAACCCAGAGCAATTTTATGTTTTATGAAGATGTATCCAATGTGAAAATGTTAATTTCAGTCAAAACTTTAGACTTGACTTGACCGTGCTCGTCAAAGACTTCATACATGAAAGAAATGGCTTGTGAACATTTTGTTCTTTTGGAATCCCGGAACAGCAAATAA
The DNA here is from genome assembly GCA_037039145.1 of Fundulus diaphanus. Classification (NCBI taxonomy): domain Eukaryota; kingdom Metazoa; phylum Chordata; class Actinopteri; order Cyprinodontiformes; family Fundulidae; genus Fundulus; species Fundulus diaphanus. Next base: position 17,952,450 of record CM073144.1, read on the forward strand.
CAATAGTTTTCTGTGCAATACTTGCTGTATTTTTATGTGCGTGTTTGCTTAAAAAGTACTGCTAGATTAAGCTGATGTTTATTCGACCTTCTTTACTCAAGGCTATTTATCAAAAATAAAAACAAATATATTGGATAGATGGCATTATTAGAACTCTAGTAATCAATATGCCATTTTGTTTTCAACAGCAGTAGGAAAATCAGTTCAATCATGTTATACACTTTTGTTTTCACTATTTTTGTGCAACTGAAAGTGAAATTATGTCATTTTAATAAAATAATCTCATACCAGCCCATGCTTATCCTGTAGCGATCTGGAGGTCTTTGCCTTAAACAACTAAAGTGACAATAATGGATTAGCTGGGACTTCCTTTTGCTCCAGATATCAATATACTTCCTATGGAAGTGAGCCAATTTGGAGGGGGCAGTAGTCCTGAGCACTAGCTCATCAATCCCACTGATAACTCTGGCAGGATTAAGTCTACAGACCACTGTAATCAACTAACTGGCTCATTATGGGACATTATGGTATGGATCCAAAGATCAATGCATTTCTTGCATGTACATACATACCAGCATTAAGTATTAAAACACAATACAGATTACAGCCAATGACAAATTGATTGGTGAGATGAGCTCAGCACATTTTTTTCCCAACAACAGAGGTTTTATAGTGATCCTTTTGCATAGTAATTACGGCTGTGTAACATTCATCATTGGCTCTGATACATATCCGCAGCTGGTAAATTGCAATCAGATACAGTAGGTATCTAATCTGTGATCTCAAATCAAATTAGGTCTATTTGGACAACCTTGGGGACGTGGTGATGAAACCCTGACAGAAATTAGGGGCCGGAAATTTAATTGTGATGACGGTTATTAGGGAGATAGGAAGATAACAGACTGTGGGGCGTTGATCTGCATAAAAAAAATAATAATAAAAAAAAACATAAAACACCAAGACGATATACATTATGTTTGATGAAATAAAAAAAATGTATTTGCTGCGCTGGTAGAGGAGAGTTTAACATGTTTTTGAATAGGAACAAAGTGTGTTAAACTTCTTCTGTGTTCATAAAGCCTTTGGCCGAATCTAAGGTGACGAGACCTTAAGATGCCACTTTTCTAATTATACCTGCAGGTGGTATTTTGGAGCTGCTAGGTAATGGCAGAACCCATAGGGACAGTAGAGAATTCATCAGTGCTTATTATTAATCATCCCCCAGCAGTGTGATGAGAGACTGGAGCTCCTATACCCACTAGACCACTCAATGTCATTCCAGATATGGGTGGAAAATTAAACCCAACCGCCTTATATGAAAATGGATTCACAGCAAACTTGCATAAGATATATATATATATATATATATATATATATATATATATATATATATATATAAATATGAGTCTACAAAAGTAGCATTCCCTGTACAAACCCCATCATGCAATCTGCAAGAATGACAACTGCAACACGTTTCTTAGTCAGGCATAATTTATTTAAGGAATCTTCAAATCCTTTGTTAAAATACGGCCCCTCTCTGAAGTATTGGAGAGTGTAACTCATTGAAGGACGTGTGTGTTAAGTTAGCAGCACAGGGCCCCTGTTTTAAAAAAGCCTCCGGAGACCTGTTAGCCGGACTGCTCATTTCAATGTGTCTGTCTCAGGGTTGAGAGAAGGCTTGGGCTGGCCCCTTTACAAGGCACGCACTGTCATTCACCCACAAACCCCACCCACCCAACAGCCAAATGTCCATCTCTAAGTTTTAACAAGACACTTTAGGCTCACACCACTTTTTTTCTCCCAGCTTTTCATCTTGTGACTTTTTATTTTCCACCTAGTGATGGAAATTGGCCAGTTTCTCTTGATTCTCACTGACCGGTGATCAGAAGATTAAATCCAGAAAAATATGACTATTTTCCTCTTCCTCTATTTTCCACTTTTTCGTCTCTAAATACGCTAATAAACTGTCCATTATTTTGTCCACATAGGTTTGAGTGTAATAAAAGTCAGATAAAAATTAGGGAAATATGATTTGTTGCAAAAAAGTAGAGATGCACTGATCAGGCTTTCCCTGGCTAATACAGATTTCCACTTTTTGTGCTCAAAATACAGCTTAAAACTTTGACTGTCATAAAAATCACATAAAGAAACACTTAAACATTACATGTGTTTGTCCAGCATCTGTAAAGCATTCTGCTGAAATTGTGTGGCGAAAGTTCAATAAAAGCCAGATGTTGGAGATGTATGTTTTGGAGCATAAATAGGCCTAAACATTTAGTTTGTAATTCCAAACAACCAAAATCACATTTTTAGTCTTGTATGTCTTTTAGTACTTGGGAAAAAAAGATCTGAATTGGTTCTGAATCAACAAGTCAGACCTCAAAGACAACCGGACATCACTATTGGTCAGAAAAAGGCCTGATTGGTGCATCTGTATTTTGAAGTTGAAGCAATCGCTGCTGAGTTTGTAACATCAACAAATGACACAAAAAATTGTTTTTATAAAACTACTCTGCAAATGCTCTCCCATGCAACTCCCATGAATGCTGCGAGTGAATGACTCGATGCAATCTACTGGGTTTCCTTAGATAGAAAAAGTTTTAACCAATCTGTCTGTATGATTGACTTTTTACAATGCCTTGAGATGAGATGTTGTGAATTGGCTCTATAGAAATAAACTGAAGCGAACTCAACTTGTATTGTATTGATGCATGTAGTAGAAGTATTAAGGTGGAGATGGGACTGAGGCGATGATGCAACAACCAGAACGACTTCTGGCATTCTGCTTTGGATGGATAACCCGAGAAGGGATCAGGAGGATTTTGCTATGCTGAGCGTACACACACAGACCCAGACACATCGGCATCTATTGTACTCCCCTGACAGATCTGACCACAGGGGTTCAGCTGCCTCCAAAACACACACACGCGCGAACACACACACACACACATCTAAATATGCTTGCATGAAGACTCACATCAGGCCAAAAGGACAGCACGCATCATTACAAACCTGCGGCGTCGCTCCTATCCCCCTCACCCAATCCAACCCAAAGCATGGCCCTGTGACCTAATCTCCCATTGCTCTTTTGGCAAACTGTCAAAGCCATCATTCACCGTGAAAAGACACGAGAGACACTTGACTCCTTTACTCTGCTGGCGACTGACTTTCACAACTCCTGCCCCCCAACCACCACCTCTAACACACACCCCTGCAGCTCATTAACCCCACAAATTTCTCCGGCCGAGATGAACGCGAGACAAAGCGTTCGAAAGACGCACCCAGAACGGAGTTTTAAATATTTGGCACCGGTTGTCACAAAACATAAATGTCTCTCTCTTTTTCTTTAAGAATCGACTTCTACTAGGACATAAGTGTGCATGCAAATTTGTTTTCCAAGTGTCCCATCAAAGGGTTTATCATGTTTATGTGGCGAGTTAGGAGGCCCTCTGGTGGATACAGTGCAGCCATGACATATACTCCTATTGTACACTTTCCCACTGCCCAAACTGGACCATACGGATCCCCAGCACGCATTCTTTCACTCCCTCTCTCTGCTGTCTACACACACACACACACACACACACACCCATATATTATCCAGACCTTCGCATGTGGCCTGAAACAACTTCTATGTGCCTTTGCTCCAATGCAAACACAATAAAAGACATAAACAAGTGCCAGAAATCCTTCCCGACATCCACAAGCAAACGTGTCAGCAACACAACAAACTGACGAGAAAGTTTACCAACTGCAACAAACAGCTTATTAAATCAACACCGCCGCCTTCCTTGGTCTAGAAAACACACAAAACAATATAATAAGTCACTTTGTTTCCTGCCTATATGTAGAGCGTCCCGGTGCCGCCTGAGCAGAGAGAGCAAAGCAGAGCGGAGAGAGGGTAGAGCACAGCAGAGTGGGAGTGAGAGACGAGAGAAGGGACGAGGGGGGGGGGGGGGGGGGGGGTGGAGAAACACAACTTACCTGCTGTTGTTGCAGATGCAGCAGCTCGACTGTGCTTACTTCGCTGCTTGTGTCACCATCTCTACTGCCAGCCTCTAATTGGCTGCTGCTTAGGGTGCTCATTCCATTTTGACTCATTGAACTGTTGCTTATTGTCTCTGTGGCCGACTCCTGCATCATCATGATTTAAAACCTAGAAGTGATTAAGAGGCACCGGTTAGGGCTCTTCTCGTTACAATCCACCCCCCCCCCTTTTTTTTTTTCCTTTTTCCCCCCTCCGATTTCTTTTTTTCTTTCTCCTCTTTTCCTTTCTTTGCACGCGTCCATTATCAAGCCCTCGGTCCCCTTTGCAAATTAAAGCATTTAAAGAAGAGGGAGGGGCGGGGGTTGGGGGGGGGGGATGCAGGAGAAGCAATTATGCATTCATTGTGTAAATGAAGCAATACAAAGACATGCATGTTCTGGTCCCTTCTAGAAATGGGAAATCTGGAACATGTTTAGATTTGTAAAATATTATTTAAAAAAAATTAAATTAAGCACCCCACATTGTTGGTGTTCAACCTAAAAACCTGGTTAGAAAATGTGGTTCAGTGATAAAAAAACATATGCTTAATTCTTAGTATATTTGTATCTAAAAGAGAAAGAAACAAAAAAAAGAATCTAAAAGAGTTTTTGGGTCGATTCGAAAGAAGCAGACTAATGATGCAAAGCTAATCATGCTAAATTAAAATCTGCTAGTGGGGGAAGGAGGAGGAGGAGGAGGAAGAGGAGGAAGTACCAAATCACATGGTGGAGGGCTGGTGATGAACACTATAATGGGTTTGTCATCCTTGCTCCGGCTAAATAAAGTCTGCCTTGCAGGGTTCCATAGAGGACGGTTGCTCATATTTCATTTATTGCCCCCCCCCTTTTTTTTCCTTCCTTTTTCTTTAATCAAATCTTATATAGCGGTTTATTTTGTGACATTTATTTTAAAATTCGGCTCTGCTCTCTATGCCATACAGTTAAATAAATAATAAATTGCTGCGGCTGTAACTTGAAAACACAGTAAATAAAGAAGAAAAAAAAACCTAAACGCCAACTTTTGACATCTTGTACATGGAAAACTGAAAAAAAGAGAAAGTAATATTACTAATAACTGCACTAAAAACAGCATAAATTATGCATCTAGCCTCCTGTCTTTCTTAGTAATAAATGTTTTATAATCATTCCCAACATTTAATACTAAGTGCACTTGCCGTAAGAGAAAGGAGCTCCACCGTCAGTCGACATTTTTTTTGCAATAAATGAAAGAGACTCAGAAACTAAATATAATATAATGCACTTAATATAATACACAGTTTTACCATCTCTCCATTCAGAACACATTTTTAATATTAAAACCAGTATTTAAAAATGTTTAATTACTATTTGAAATAGCAAAGACACGACTAAAAAAACTGAGTGTATACAAATGTGTTTTGCACGGTGTGTGCTCTGTGGCTGTAAATACCATCTTAATAGAAGGGTGGGCACGTCCTTCTCTGTGTTTGCATGTGTGTGTGTGTGTGTGTGTGTGTGTGTGTGTGTGTGTTTGACAAGGGGCAGATACAGGACAGGCCCTAAAAGATGTCCACAGCCAGGATAAACAGGATCTACAGAGGGAGAACAAACAGGGGCTGAGCTATTACACAGAGCAGGGCGACAGCTGCCCGGGACACAAGTAAATAAGGGAAGAGGCCAGGACAAGGCGTGCTTGTGAACAAACAGGGCCCCTGTTTAACGCCGAGCCCCTTACTGCTGATGGAGAAAGACACGGTGAGAAAAGACAGAGACAGAGAAGACAGGAGGAGGAAAAAATGGAAAGAGGGGGTGGGGGGGCAGAGAGAGAGAGAGAGAGAGAGAGAGAGAGAGAGGAGAGACAGTGGGAAGGAATATAAGAGAGGTGGCGGCAGGGTAGGCGGAGTGGAGGGGATGGAGGGGAGAGAGGGGGGTTTGGATTGGCACAATGTGACATCCAATCCGGTGATGAATCTCAGCATAAGAAACTCAAGGCTGCAGCCGAGATCAGCCGGCTAATAAGTATTCAAATTAGGCATAAATTTTACATGCCCAATGTTTAAAATATTCAGAGAAAGACTGTCTGATTGCCTTTACTACCATTTTATGAACATTCTAATGGAGCTCGGATCTCCGTTTTTTGTGCTTTCTTTCTTTCTTTCTTAGACCGACAAGGCATGTTCGGAAAACTTGGAAGATATACGAGACGAGGAAATAAGGATTTTTAATAACATCTGAATGGATGCAAACCAAGGCTAAATTGCTACTGGGATTTTTATTATGTGCTTACTCAAATATGAAAAGTTAATGTCAAGCATAAGAACGATCATTTACATTTCATACGAAAATGTTCAATCTTATCTCCTCACTCCAAAAATAAAAGCTGTGCTTTGTGGCTAGCTGCAGCATCATGATAATGCAGATATATGCAAAACGTATTCCCAGAGATCAGATGGTGCTTTAACCTTAATGACAGCGGTGAGATAAATTAATTAGCCATCTAAAGGCGGCATTCAAATCTGCCAATTAGAATGTCAATTAGGAACACAGCCAGGCTGCGGTGACGAGCGGGCTAACCGAGCAGCGGATCTGACTGTGGGGGTGACAGAACTGTCACACAATGCTCGAGAGAGGCAGAGAGTGGCAATCCTCAGCACCTGAGGGTGACTGCATAAAGCAAAGATCTGTGTTTGTGTCTGAGGGGGTACCGGCCCTGACCCGGACCCGTACTGCACTGAACCAACTGAGTTGGAAAGAGACACAGCACCCCGGAGCTAAAGAAATCTGCCAGGGCATGTGGACTGAAGCTGCCAACATGACCATTTGTGTTTTCCAGCATCTTTTACATTTGAACACAAGTCCTATTTGATGGCAATTCATCTGAAACCATAATCTTCCGACGAGGGAAACCCTAGACCAGTTATTATCATGATAGGATGCTGAGAGGAAGGCTGATATTACTTGGAAATACACTGGTGATGCTGTAGCTGTATCTCTTAAGGAGGGGAAAATACAGGGATGAAGAGGATGAGGCTGTGGGATGGGAAGCAGATGGTGTCACTAGAGATGCAACAATCAATTGATCAGGACTAAGAATAGACCAATTTTCTCTTGAGTGACCCGGACTGGTGATCATCAGGTTAAAATATCCATCCATATTTTTTTTTTTATTCACCAAATGTCTCACAATAAAGATCTTCCATCACTTTTGGTCTCTCAAAACACATGAAACCAGAGCATTTGCACTTTAATGCACTTTTTTGAGTTTAATAATAATAATGATGCATGCTATGGGCATATGCTTTTGTGTAAGTCCAGATGTTCTTGTAATCCTTTAATTTAGTCTTTTTCTGTCATTTTTAATTGTCATAAAGCACATACAATCAAGACATTAAACTCACATGTACACCACTCAAACCACTGAATTTTTTTATGGCCAAAAATCCCACAAAGAAATCTCAAGTGTAAGCTGCTACGGTTGTGTGTGGTACAAATGTAAGACTGAGAGGCTTTCAAAGCTATGCTGCAGCAACAGTAAGGAGAGATAATTGCTCGGATGTATACAAATGCCAATGATATTGTAATTCCTTTATTTTCAAGCAAACACTCGATCAGAAAAATGAAAATGAAACCCGGCAGTCCGGATGTCGAGACAACCGGAAATTGGTATTGGCCACGAAAACCATGATCAGTGCAAATCTAGATCTCCTCTTTAAATATGTTGCTGTTAAAAGTCAGCGATGCCTTTGATGTTCCCTGATGAGGTCTATTGCTAAGCTTCAAATTAGCTTGAACAAATATTTGCTCTAGGATCGTGAAAACCCATCTGCTCCATCACAATCCGAAAGAAGATGTCCTGGTAAGGCGTTTGGGGAAGAAATTGGAAGAATTTCTGCCGTTTTCCCCGAAGTGACACAACAAAGGTTTAAGGAAAATTGAACCTTTACTCCCACACACACCTATCATTAAAGGGTAGAAGAGGCAGCCCTCCATCTTTGTTTGCAAGCTCTAAAAGCCCTTAATGTAGCCTCATTACCTGGCCTGTCTCCTGCTCTATCATGTGCCGTAAACACACACCATGACACTGACCATCCATCTAGGGGGAGAGCGCAGCTGTCTGCTCCGAGAACACTGAGGAATTTACCGTGATACGGTGTTAACACACTGCCGCCCTGACACCGGTTTCATCTCCGAGACATCCGCTTTCGGCGTGACGACATTCTCCGTTCGCTCATTCTATATGCATGAGTTGCACAAAATGTTTTCATTTTAGAGGTAGAAAAGGAAAAAAAGAGAAAAGAACAAAAAGTGGCCGGCAAACCTGTGATCCCAGACGTGCGTTCGTTATCAGCTCACGTTTCAGGTGGCTGCCGGGAATTCTTTTTTTTGGGGGGGTTTGAGAGATCAAAAAAAATAAAAAATAAGAAAAGAAAAAATAATAATAGAAATTACATTTCACAGTCTGATGACTCCCCACAGCTCTCTGATCAAGGGGAGATATGGTTACCATTTAAAATAATCACAGATTCTGTGCTTGAGTGAAATTAATTCATCATTGCCATAAGTTACTGTGCATGCAAAATAAAGAAGTAGCTGTGCAAGGGCAAGAGCTCACATATTTAATACTTGAGATTGCTTAATAAATCAAAATGCCATGCATGTGCTGACAAAAGAAAGAGTTGCGAAAAGGAGAAATTGAATTCAGGAGCAGCTTGAAACTTAAAAAAAAGTGACACGATCAACAAATTTCGATTTTGACTGTTTGGATCGTTTATTCATTTATTTTTGCAACAAGCTGTCAAAGAAACCTCAATGTAATTCCTTCATGCTCAGAGCGTGGAGTAAGAATGGAAAGACGAGGACTTATAAAGACCCCCTCCCCTAAAAAAAAAAGAAAGAAAAACAGCATACCCTCGGATTAAGCAAGGCAAAGTCAGGCTGCGGCACCTTAGAATTAAAAGCTTCCTTTTGGCGCTAAAGGACCACCATAAAGGAGCATTAATGACTACTTCTTATAAACCTGTGTACGGTAATGGTTTCTGCTCACAGATAGAGGAATTTCAAAAGTGCTTCACCAGTGAATAAAGATTACTTTGGAGGGTGGGGGGAAGAAAGAAAGAAAGGGGCTGAGGAAATCATATTTACAAAATCTGGAGTGGGGGCCAAATGAAAAGCGATGAATATGAATAATGGACTTTGCTTTTTTTTTTTTTTATGCCGGATTAACATTATTCAAAGCAACAGAATCAAATGTGGTTATCTCCTGTCCAATGAGCCCTGCGTTGAGAAAAAAACTACAGTCATATTTCAATTCTTCATTTGAGCCCTGACAATAAATCGTAGTTCTGTGATAGGAGACATTCAGTGGAGAATGTTCAGAACTTAATTCTCTTCTATTTACAATAAGGAGATGAGACAGAATAAGATAAAAGGCGGACTATTTGCCACAGTGAGCAAGTGTCCCTGAATGGATGTGCGGGGATGTGGCGGAGTCGGCGTTCCAGGAGAACAGAGAGGGGGGAAAAAGTGACAAAGAGAAACGGAGGAAAGTGTATAAAGTGCGTGTTCAAATGTTCGGGCTGCACAATGTGTCTTTATGATCAAATACTAGAGGTGCTCATGGATCCTATGTATGATACTGTTCCGAGGGAAAATTTATGCTTAATAAATACAGCTGAAATATCCCAAAAGCATATTTGGGTAGTAGCAAAGAAAAACACATAAAGCAGTCTCAATATTAGAGATGCATCAATCATCCCTTGATCAGCTCGGATTGGTGATCAGCCGATCACACACTAAGAAATCATTTTTTACTCTAATTTATCAAATGCATCCAAAATGCAAACACCCATCATTTTCAGTCTGCAAACACAAAAACAGCAGCAGATTTTTTCTTTAAAGTTTACTAAGAAACGGCACGCAGGTTAGGGACATTCTTTGATAGTCATAGATATGATCTTGTATTTTATTAATTTTCTACTGGATTCAAAGCTATTGCTTCAATTAAAAATAAGCGGCACACACTTTTTGTGTTATGAACTTTGGAAAAGGCAGACTTTTACAGGCCAATACCAATATCCGGTTTCTTCTAGTCTGAATTTAGCCTTGATTGGTTCTGACTGGTGATTGGCAGGTTAGATAAAGGAAAAAAATAATTAATTTTTTTTCCAAATCATTGACAGCATCACAACCCAGAACTGTATCTGTGTTCATCTCTGAATCATCTGCATCAACCTACAGCATACTCTGATGCAAATAATAAATAAATAAATAAGTGTTAGAGAAAAGCTGATGCTTAAATGGGAATAATATTGCATTTCATATTCTACAATACTTTTATAATTAAATAACCAGGAGCATGTTTTTTTATTATCTTCAATGTATTACAGAATAAACAAACAGACCTCAGACCTCAAAGAAAGAAAGAGATTTTTAGCAGCCAGGAATGTCTGATTGGCGCAGCGCTACTACATATTAGATGAAAATAAGGAAAATATATGTTAGAGGGGCTTCTGGTACAGCCATAATGGCATATTGCAGAGCACATCCCTAACAGAGAAAGAAAAAGAGGAGGAGAGAGATGAGTTTTTTCTCACATTTAGGCTCGTCCCATATCATTTACATGTTCCCCCGTCAGACGCCACGTTCTGCTGAGGCAGGAGATGGCTGAGCAAAGCTGTGACGAAGGCCGATCCGTCGGCTCTCATTTGCATATTTGCCAATTCTGTTAATTAACTCAGCCCACCTAATCAGGGCTAATTGACCTATAAAGAGGAGAGGCCTCATTGTCTCATCCAATCATCTTTATCAGGAGTAGAGGAGGTTGCACTTGTGAATGCACGGCACTTCCGATCTAACTGTATTTATAGACCTTTTCAGAGTGTAACACTTCCACTCAGAAAATATGTTTTTTTTTTTTTTTTATTCTGCGAGCGATCGCAGCTGAGCTGCTTTGACGCGGAACAAGACCTGGATAACAAAAAGAAGTGAATGGACAAATTCCCTTCAGAGAGGAGCAGAGAAAAATCAGAGGAGGTAATGACAGCCGGATCGCCTTGACTCTCCGGTCCCCTCTTTCCACAGCGGGGCACATCCAGCGGACGGCTGCAGCTACAGAGACATAGCTCATTGTGACGTTTCCAGTTATTTCTGGTTGATTAGGGCTATTATGTCTCCGGCTCTGATTTATGTTGTCATTCCCTCTCAGCAGTCCTGCATCGATAGATCTTAATGAATTGGTAAATAAGGGCGAAGATTGCGCCTGACAACACCGCAACATTCCTCATTCATACCAGACAAGATTTATGTAACCAATTAGAAGCATAAAAAGCAGGACGGGGGGGTTATTCAGGAGAGAAAAAATAGAATAATCTTTCCTTTGGAAACTGCAAACAGATAATGAGCACTCTTTAACCTCGGAGAAGTCGCACGTTTCACATTAAAGGTTTGAGGATTCGAAAAAAAATTTGCAAAGGGAAGACACAAAACTGCTTATCGTATAATTTATAACCTATTCTATCGGCAAAAAATATATATTCTTTTAAACAGATGTTAGAAACTGGCAATATTGATGGTTTAAAATCATCCTCCTGCATCGACCACGTTTATGGGAAAACTGCATAAAACTAAGGCTAGTAGAAATGTTGGATCAGTGAACAGGTGTATGAGGTCAACGTTTTACATTTCACTGATTAAAACGGTCATTTGCATTTTTTAATCAAGCCACGTTTCAATTATTTGATTCCTGTAAAACGTTGCTCAAGAAATCCTTTTGCAGGCAAATAAAGGGCCGCTTTGTAATCGAGAATAATAAAAAAAAAATATTCTGATAAAAGTGCTGATCATCAATAGTCGAGCGACAGGACAGGAAGACCCATAGGGCAGGAGTGAACAGAGGTGGAAAATTAAAGCGGAGTGATACGGCTCCTTTTCCAGCCTCCCTCCCTTCAAGCACATGCAAATGAGGCCGCGCTGCTTAACTGCATCATTTATGTGGATAATAGCGGCATCATCATTACGGGGGGAACTCAAATTAAATTACATCACAATTAGCATAACAAAGTGATTGGTTAAACTTTCAAAACAAATAACGCGGCTCGGCTAATGAACGGTGTTAATTGGCCGGCAAGCGTTCTAAATAAAACACGGAGGTAAACATGTGTTTTAGTTAAACAAATTTGAAATTCTTCGATTTCTCCAAAAAAAAAAAAAGAAGGAAAAACAAGCAAAAAAAAATGCATGAACACAGCCAGTTGGATTTGAGAGCTAAAATATAAAATTTGTAGCATTTAATTTTATTGTGCTAAAGAACCCATTATACACCAGACTCTGGAGAACAAAGTAAATTATCTGCCTTCAGAATGGAGTTTGGCCAATTCTCCATGTGAGCTAATCACATAGCTCATTATGCATTAGGGTATTAAATTATGAAGAAGAGTCCCTTTCGCATTCCTGCACAAAGCCCTATGAAATGTTAATAATATGCCCACAATAGCCCAATACCAAGCCTGGCTCCCGCTCATCAATATTTAAGTAAACAAATGATCCCGCTCACCTTTGATAAAGATAATTAGCGCTTTGACAATGATGAGTCTCGTGACCTCTCACCTTTTCAAACTAAACAGCAGCAGTTTGAAATTTTTGTTTGTCTCTCCACACCAAAAAAAAACAAAAAAACAAACAAGTAAAATTTTCAGCACTTTTGAAACACAGGGGAAATTTTATCTAGTAAAAAAAATAAATACCGACAATGCATCTGTCTCTTTTTTTTAAATGTATCTAACTGATGAGTGATTATCTCAGGCTGGAAATAGCAACATTTGATTCAAAATGAGTGCAGCAAAAAAAAAAAAAAAAAGTCACATTCACACAATCGCACAGCCGTAGCGGTGCACGCGCTCGTGCACACGCGGACGCACACACTACAGCAATTCATCAGCACTAATTAAGCAGCAGATTAAGAGAGCCCGCAGACGTAGGCTGAACAGCTCCACAGTGGGACGACCAACGTGGGGGAAGGCAGCCCGGCAATAAAACACAGCCATTAAATATAGTCAAGAGCCTGGAGTCGACTACGGATGACAGAAGATTGATGGGTGGATGACCAGACGGGTAGATGGATGGATTGATGAAGGGATGGACAAAGTGGAGTGTGGATGACCTTTTTTTTTTTTTTTTTTTTTACCTGAAGTTGAGGAGTGTCAAAGATCTTGACCGGACAACAGAGAGCTCGCCTCTGCCACCGGCGGCGAGGGTGTCTCGCAGCGACGCCCGCAACTCGACTGGTGTCACCGTGTGAAGAGGCAACACTATCTGTGTCATCACTTCAGCCGTGTTTATGGGGGATAGCATCATAAACAAGCCGCCTCCCCCCCCACCACCACCACCACCAACACCTCCACCACCTCCCCGCCCCAGTTGTCCCCCCCTCCACCACCCCTTGCTCCCTGGCTCTCTCTCTCTCCCCTCCTCTTGCCACCTCACCGCCACAGTGCCATTCATGCATACTTAAATCACCCTTGCCCTATTAAAATAGAAAGAAAGACTTTTCGTGACAATTATTCTATCATTTCCAGTTGTCAGTGGGGCAATTACAGACAGGGGGCCCCTGAACAGGTCAGACATGCAGGCCCAAAAGAGGAGGCTCAAGTAGGGAGAGAGGGTATAGAATGGGAGGAGGGGGGAGCAGAGGGTGAGTGTGTATGTGCTGAGAGACAGTGGCGCCTTTCTCTCCACGTTGGATGAAATTAGACTATCATTTTGTCCGACCTGCCGCCGATCAATTTCTATTCTCACCGGAAAAGTCAACTTTTTTCCCCATTTAGAAAGCTGTAATTCTTAGCCGTTTTTTTCTTTTTTTTTTTTTTTCGTTTCACAATCCACTGTTAATAACCGTAACTTTTTTTTTATCGGTTTACTAATTTAGCAGGAAAAAAAAATTAGTTTAAATCTGTGCTTTCTAGATGTAAGCGTGCATGAGTGCACGTCCAGGTGCTCTCTGAATGTGGGTGGGTCCTGTGTGTGTGCGCGCGCGCGCCGGAGAAGCTGTGTGAGCAGAGCTTCACATGTGGACCGCTGCGACTCGCCGGAGGATGCTTGCCGGCTCTCCGCTCGCAAGCTCTCGCTGCTCCGGTCCACCGTCTGCCTCTACTAAAGTAAAAAACTGAAAACAAAAATGCGCTTTTTTTCCCCCCCTCTCTCTCTCGCTCTCTCTCTCGCTTGCACACGTGGACTGCCTCTCAAGACAGGGGGACGGAGACAGAAGCAGGGCTGGAGGGACGCTGCTAAGAGAGGTGCAATCGGCGCAAAGGTATGTGTGTCTGGCTTTATTCTGGGGCTCGTTCGGAGCCTTCTTTTCAGTTCTGATTGTGTGTAGGTCAAAGTGTGTGTGTGTGTAAAGAGTCTGAAAAGGATTAGTGAAAGGCTGAGCGTCAGTCTGTGTCCTACACTGAGCCCTAGCAGAGAGTAAAGAGCACTTAAAAACAATTAGCAACATCACATCCGTGCATTTCCAACCTGCACGCTGTCACAAAGCACTCCGAGTACATGCCAAAATAGAGTCATAAAGACAAAATGACCTACCTTTTAAACAACGAGAGAGAAATCCACTCTCCCCAGTAGGAAGCATTTGAAGAAGTATTCTTAGAAACCTGGCGGCATTACTGTGTCAAACAAAAAAAAAAAAAAAACTGAAGAGAGAGTCGCAGAAAGCAGAAGGAAAAGTGAAAAAAAAAAGAGGAAAAAAAATGTAGAGAGGACAACTAGCTGGCGCTTACTGTCAAAGACATCACCAGAGAAGTATTTACGGCCGTATTTACAATAGTGCGCGGGGAGAGCACCTCTGCCTGGTCACGTCTGAGAGACAGTTGCCGTTTCAGCGCTGCCTAATTAAAACAAGTCAGGCAGCCCCGCTGGATTGTTTTGACGCCTGAGGACCAATAGTACACAAAAACCAGTGGCTTGATCGGGGGGGTAGGGGGCGGTGGGAGGAGGAGGAGAGGGGGCGCGGGTGGGTGGGTGGGTGGTGGTTGGGGGGGGGGGGGGGGCTTGTCGTGGGGAGCTGAGGAGAGGGGGCGGAGGGTGGCGAGAGTTGGCAAAGAAATAGTGAGAAGGAAAGAGGAGGAAGAGGAGGGAGGGATGTGTTCTGGAGGAATCCGAAAGGGGAGGGAGACTACAAAGGTTGAACACTGCACGGGGAGACCACCACATGCAGCGGGCATGCAGTTTCCCCGAGACGAAATTCTAAAGTGACGCTTGAGACTTCTTTGTCACAATCTAAGGATTATGGTCTGCACATGCAATGCCTTGATGAGAATATGAAACGAAAAAAAAAAACTTTTTAATGACAGTTAGAGAAAGTGAATGAAAAGGTAAGAATTACTGAATATTTCAAAGATATTGAATAGTGCAAACATTTTTGCTCAACAGTTAAGGATAGCCAATTGTGCGTTTGTAGAGGTGCAACAACACGATTTCAGCAATCTGCACTGATACTCATACATAACCTGCAAAAGTGGACCGAAATGCGACGCGCTAACATGTTTCCCCCACTGTAAACAATACACAACAGGCAATGAGACGGAACATTTTAGGGGCTAATGGTATTTGCCGATTCTTTTGTCACTTTTTTTTTTCCTCTCTCCCCCTCTCCCTTGCATGCCACAGATGTTTTTCTTAGACGCTCCAACAGACAGGAATCTACTGGCAAGAAGAAAGCCCCGGTCTTCCCCACGAGAGCGAGAGTACAAAGCCCCCCAGTCTGCACACAGCAGATGCGGGAAAGCTAGTCCATCTGCCACCAGCTTGCCGGGCCACATGGGCCTGAGAGCTTTAATGCGAGGGGGGGGGGGGGGGGACATTTATTTCTTTATCTCAAAAGGTCTGTGGCATTTACATAATAGAGAAAAAAAGTGAGAACCACAATTAAACAGGACACATTTGACAGAAGGCCATGAGTGAGGATAAAATTCTACTTTCACTGTATCACTGTATTTGCAGACCCACACACAAAACGAAATGTATGTATAACATGAGTTCATTTATTTCCAAAAACAAAAAAATATAATTATCCCTACTGCTGTAAAATATGACAAATTGATGATTAATACATGCTTAATAATGTTAGCTATGCCATTTGTTTCATTTTGATCTGAAAACTTTAAAGAAGACATTTTGAACAAACACCTGTTTTTGGCCACCTGTGTCTTTTGCAACTGGAAATATTTCCTAACAGCCAAAATGGTCTTATTTTTAAGCGAGGAAAAAAGTGCAGAGGCCTTTTCTCAGCTGCACAGCAACAGGTGGGGGAGGGTCTACTTTTTGCTCTGTACAGATGGAGGAACCTTTGGTCACTTTTGCACTTTCTCTGGCATCTTATGAGAAACATTTTATATAGTGGAAACAGAGCAAAGGAAAATTGGTATATCCTTGGTACCGGCCACCGGCCCATGACTACATGGGTTTAATAGAAGTCTAAAAAGCGTTAAAGACCGCTTTACCTCCTGGCTAGGAATTGAGCAGCAGTATGATTTAACAGGCGCTGAGTAGTGCATTATCTCGGCGGCTCTGCTGAGGCATATTTCAGCTGTATGAGATTATTAAGAGCTGCAACACGGACCAAAAGATGTAGCGTTTTCATTAGTGTCAACTACCAGAGCTCTGGGGCGGAGGGGATAAACACTAAACAATCATGGCAGAGGGAAAGTGTGAAAAAAGTCAGGGAGTTCAGTGCAGGATATCAAAAGGGGCTAACATTAAAGAACTACTGTTAATTGCTCTAAGCATCAACATTATTCAAGTAAATTCTGCCATTTCTCTGTCAGTGCCAAAGGCTTGAGACTAGAAAGCTCCTCAGAAACATTTGCTCCTCTAAGAGGGGGGGCATTGTTATGCCCATTTCTTCATATTTCTGACAATTGTGTGCATTCTCCCCTCAGGTGTTTATTCCTTCCATGACTCCTCTTCTGGGGATTTCTGCTACCAAGGTCAAGGGATACAAGCAGGCCCACCAGCGCCTTGATGAGGTGGCAGCAGAGAAATGGGGGAGAGAGACAGACAGACATGTGGAGAGGGTACAGTGAGGAGGGGGTAGCGGTGGTGGCAGCTGGTTACCAACCTTGGCAAGAGCAGCAGCAGGAGCGTCATGACAACGGCGGCAGAGGATGTTGACTCCCATCTCATCTCAACGCAGAGATTTTAGCAGTTTGCACACACAGCCACTGCTACTTCAAAAACCATTCATTTTCAATTAAAGCTACAACAAAGTGAATTGCTTTGGGGTAATTAGATATAGACACGCAGAGCAAGTTTCCTCATCACTTCAGTACACAAGATGATGAGAAGAAGTCACAGTAGAATAGTTTAAGGTTTACAATAATTGCTAAACATTTAACTGATTGATTTCCAGGTGCATACAGCATCAGGAATATATAGGGTGCCTCTACAAATTGTATGGGGATAAAGGGTTGTACTATTTCATGATTGACCGCTGATTGGGAACTCAAAAATATCTAATTATTCCTTGATCAGTGAATGTACCATACCACTACTTACTAATACTAGGTTGTGATGACAACACTCTTCAGTGTGGATGCTGTTACTGAGTAAAGGAGACTCAAATTCAACCATTTCCAGTGTCAGTGAGGGGTTTGAATATGAAGTCAGATTAAACCCAAGAGGTGTAATATATCTAAAAGGAAACAGCTTTCCAGGCGATGTCCAGATGAGTGTGCCATTCACTCAGGATGCTAAGAACTAGACTCTCTTGAGTTGCTCCGGTCCAATCTCTTAGAGCTTTCAAGCTCAGTAGTACTGAGGTGCATGTCATGGATCATGCTGGTTTTGGAAATATTGGTTGGGTTTCAAGCAATTTACGAGTTAAAGAGCCTATATTCTCTAGCAATAAATGATGAAATAGAGTTAATAGTAATAAGCACACAAAGAGCCGCTGTAAGATGCTACATTGAGTTGTCTCCCACACACTGTGTGATATCACCTCTGCCCCTTGAATAAATAATTATTTATAATCCACAGCAGGAAGGATAGAAAATTAATATTTAGATTGCTGCTAATTATAGTTCTTAAAAAAATAAGCTGGAATCAGTAAAGGTGGTATCAGGAGGTCAAAGCTTCACAAAAACTGGTGTTCTGAATTGGTCACAACATTCACTGCATCTACAGTAGTATTTTGTTTTCTCTGACTGTTACTCTTTTGATTTCCCGTATTTCTCACATTAAAGCTCCTCTATTACTACTGTCACCTAACAAGAGGGAAAACCAATGTTTTTACAAACCACATGTGTGAAAATAAAGCATACCCCTATTCATTCTTTGTTAATCAAATGTTTCACAAGCACAAATCGTGATCCACAAAGTCCAGCCCTCAAATACTACTACTACTAGTAATATTAATATTACGCCAAATAAGGACTAATGGCTCAGAAGGGCTCTTTTAAAGTCCTGGACAATGTTGATCGCACAATATGTTGCTTATGGCCACAAAGCAGAGGCCATTACAGACCGGTGATTATATAAGTGGTTGGAAGGCAGCACCATTTTAATATACTGTACTTAAGCACCAGGGTATCCATGGCAACTTGCACTTTTACCGTGCATTCAGAAATCCCTAATGAAATGTCTATTAAGGGGATGATAATGACAGTGTCCAAATATATTTGCATATGTGTTTCAGTGGGAAAAGAGAGCACATAATGAAGGTAGATGGGTCCCTGATCACTGCAATGATGATTTTGTGTATTTTGGGGGATTTCTTTTGTTATGTTTCCACTGCTTCAGTAATAAAAACCTTGGCGATGTCTACTAATACTTGTACAATTGATTATTATGGGTGAGGGTGTGAATTGAGGCTTTATTGCCTTCCTTTGGCTGTCTCCACATGTGACTCCTATTTGCGTCTTTGGCTGACTTCCCAACAGGACATCCCTGAGAGACTGTTTGCTTGACTCAATTTTAACAGCCTTAGTAAGCAGCTGGGGGAAGGGGGGCAGTCTGGCCAAGCCCAGCCTTGGGTTCCTATTGAAAATAAACCAGACTGTACTTTCACTAGGCCCAGAAATATCAACACGCGCTGCAAAGAACCATGCCCGTGCCTCTTCAAGGTTTATGATACCTGCACCTCCCCTCCAGCTGCTTCTGCCGACGCCGCTGCTGCACACACAGACGGCAGGTGGGCGGGAATTAAAGTATACATTACAGCAGAAAAATGAAAGAGATCGAAATGACAGAAGTCAGGCGGTTCAAGCTGACCCGGCCTCTTGAAACGAAGGAGCTGGGATACGAGCGACAGACACTTCAGGTTAAATTGGCACTCCTGCATGCCTCCTCTCATTTTCCCCACCACCACAACTGCCCTCAAAGCCAAACCCCTTCCTAAAAAAAAAAAACTGCTTTTCTTCAAAAGCATATTTAAATTAAATGAGTTGCTGAAATCAAACGCTCAGCCGAGATGAATACATTTAAACAAGCAAGTGCTGCTCACAGCAGTTTACCTGTTATAAAGCAGATTGTAGCTGGATGAAAGAGCAGAGCAACATGAGCTCCCCTTATTGCATACCATCTGATATGATATGGTAAGGATGGAAGCAGATTAATTAAGTTCTAGAGGAAAGTACACACAATTCAGTTTTTTTTTTTTTGGGGGGGGGGTCTTGCGGGGGGTATTTTGCTTAGAAAAATTGAAAATTCAAAACTACCATTGGCTAATTGCAGGTTATTTTATGTTTGTAATAGAACAGGGAGACAGCATTGAATTTCTACCCCTGACCTGTCGGTGGCAGTATTGCACCTGAGCTGCAAATGTCATCATCAGTTGGAGAAGAACTAAATCGTAAAGCTGCGTTACATTCCTCCTGTAAAGTGGTTGGACTGAACCACTAAACTATCTGTACAGGAGCCAAGAGGTGGCGCTAGAGGTAAAAGGCTGAGTTTTTTAAATGAGACATGGAAAAGAAATGACAGCGGCAAGTGACATTACAGGCTAGTTTGTAATAAGAGCAGCTAATAAATGTTTTGTTCATTTTGACCCTATTCCCATTCCATACTTTTGCCATTTTTGTTTTTTTTTGTACCACACATTTTGTTTGCACTTTGACAACTAAAGATTTAAAACAATATTCTATAATCTATCCATGTCTAATGTAAGTAGATAAATACAAAGGCACAATATAATAAAGACTTCAGCTTCACCTGTCAACCTAAGTATATTTTTGACACAGTTCTTTGTACAGAATATAGATAATCTTGTTATCCTCAGTAGCTTTGGTTTTCTCACACCTGAATTTCCATAGTACCAAATATAGCCATATACCGTAGGACAAGGTTATAGCAAACACAGGTCAGAAGGACATTTCATCCTTGCTTAGACAACTGACAATTTAGTCATTTTCTAGTTTATACTCAGTCTACTGGAAGGAAAAGCAGGTGTGTGACTTTCGCAAATAATATCTGTCAGTAGGAAGTCCCTTTGAGCTATTTTGATCTGAACCGTTTTCAAAATCTGTCATATTTCACAAAGTTCAACTGGCTTAAATGGGAATCAGAACTAGCAAAAATGAAATTATAGTGAAATACAAACTTTTCAGACAATTATCTATATTATACCAAAGGTTTGAGCAATTAAATTAGAATTTAGTTCTATAAATCAGGAACATACCACGCTACAAAGGGAAAAGTGATTAACAAGGGTTTAAGAACATGGTTATGAAAAGGTTTGTTTGGGGATCTAAAATGAAAATGAAGAGATGAAATGGTAACAGTCAGGTAACCCCCTACATGCGGGTTATCAAATGTTGATCAGGACCTAGAGCTATCCAGTGCATGTGCTAAACAAATTCACAATGAGTTAGTGGATGCATTGCACATTAATTGTTTCTTTTAGAGTGAAGTAGTTCTAAAGGAATTTAAAATACATTATGGACATGTTGACGCTTTGACCTGTGTGGTTTTGCACCAGACTGGTTCTGTCAACAGTGGGAGGTTTTCTAGAGCCACGGGTCAGTTCACATCCGGCAGTGGGACATTTCGTATTTGCTACGACAACCAGACGTTTAAAGTGTAACTCACCCCAAGATGAACTTTTTTTACATTTTTTGCAGAAAAACTGTATAAATTTAGCCTATGGGTGGTATTTTAAAGTTACTGTGTATTGTTTTTACAGTTTCGTGTGAACTTGTTTAGTTCTGCAATATTTGTCTAAAATACATTTTTGCTGCCCTGTTAGAGATGATCGGTGGGTATAGAAGAAAAATTTTTACTATCGGTTCAAACGGTACAAGCTTTCCTCGTCATAGCCCCGCTTTCGGGTATAGAAGCATCTCGTTCAGACACGCCTCCGTGGCAAGTCAGAGTCAGGAGGTGGAAACACAAGCATTGGGAAATGGATAGTGTTTGGCGTTTGGTACTGCTTTGAATGTTAGCAGCATCATTGCTAACATGGGCTAACGTCACTTTACCTCTCAGAAGCTGCACCCATTCTGTCCTCGTCTGCCTTGTTAGCGCTGGTTTCGGACACCTCTGAGTCAGCGCCTTGAGCCAGCGGCTCGAACTAATAATGCTCCAGCCCGCTGGGCTCCACAAAGCCACCCTCAACCTCTGGTGACGAGGGGGGTAAAAAATCCTCCACCTCAAAAGACCGATCCATGGCGAAACCAGTTTCAACATGTCAATTTGCCTCACCCTGACCACAACCCCGCTTAAACCCCACCGCTCATACCCACACTTAGCCCTGTCCCTCAGGGTCTCTTGGCACTGCCCACTTTGGTGGCATTTTTCAAAGATTTTCTGGTGGCAGGGTAATGCCTTTACAACAGGGTGAATTACACTTTAAAATGTTTCCTATATTCTATTCATAATTTACTGTATGGACATGTGATTTTTAGGAACTCTATAAATAATACTTGCCAATGGAAGGTTATTTAAAGTTATTTAGCAATCAACGGTGAACCTGCCATATTTTATAGAAGTTACCTGTCCCAAACAGGGATCGCGACAGAAGGAAATGAAACAGAAAATGTTCAGAAAGTTGAATACAATAAGAAAAACACATGAGGTTTAAGCATTTTCATGATTATGTATGCCGATAATATTACACTACAAACGACAAAGAAAACTCAAGTGATATGCAATGATTTCAGTCCACAGGTATAAAATGGTTTGTTGGGTGGTCAGAAATGAAAACAGGTTAGGAGGAAATGGCAACATGTACAAAATTGTTGCACAAATTGGGAAAACAGCTAAATAACTTGGATTCTTAAGTAACCGTGACAAATATTATATTAAAAAAAGCATGTTTGGAAAAAAATAGCGCTTATGAATTATTTAAGTGACTGATACAAACATTCTTCTAACAGTAACAGCAGCTGTTGGAAGAAATTTTTAATTTCCACTGCTCCTCTGATATGTCATCAAGATTAAAAGGCATCCGGAAATGTGAGGTTCAATAGCCATGCTTTCAGGTTTCCTGTTTAGGATGAATCTGAAACCAGTTTATGACAGTGATCTGTAGCAGCCTCTGCTCTGCCAAAAAGATTATCATTCCCAGAACCACAGCTACACAGCTGAATGGCGGAAAGACAGGCTTCACTGGCAGTTAAAAGAGCACAACACCTGTATATGCAATGCACCGACTGCTACCTAACATCCAAGGAATCCAAGGAGTAATGGAAAACACTTAAAGCCTTATGGTGTTTGAAAAAATGTAACACTCAACGCCAACTTTGACAATAATTAATATTTGGAGGATGATCTCCAGAAAGGATGCAATTGTCCTGTTTATGATCCGTTTATATAGAGACTTTCCAGCCACGACTAAAAGCACTATTTAGCTAGATACCAATTACACCTATAAAAAGTTCAGACAAAATTTATTAAAAAAACAAAAAACTGCCTTTTAGGCAAGAATAATGAAGTCATTATATAGAAAAATCAAACTCTCATATTCTCTTCACTGTGGCTAATTCAGATCTAATTTTTACTAGCCACTAATTTAAGGGTGATGGGTAGGGGATAGGAATTACATCTGGAGGTAATTGAATGTGTGGAACTGAGCCCAGTGGAGGCTGTAACACCCACCGTTTCCCCCCCCCCCCACCCCCCGCCCCTTTCACCTACACCAACACCCCCCCACCACCACCAGCTCCACCACTCCGCTCCCCTGCCGTATAAATACACATACACACAGACACAAAAAGGAGCAAGGCAGACAAGACATAGAGGAAGGACTATTTAGGAGAGTGGGACTTCCTGAGAAGTGAAACGACACTTTCCACAAAAATGTTTTCATTGTGCTGTCACCAGACACAAGCTGGAGCGGATATACAGTCGGTGCAGCAAGGCTCAGGCAGGGAGACAGACAGGAACACTGATAAATGAGAGAGGGAGTGAGAATTTCAGAAGGTGCAGCCTTACACAGACAGCTGTGCTGGATCAGGATTTAATAAATAGATAATTGTGTGCAGTTTAAAAAAGGTTGGGGGTTAATTTGGACTTCACAGTTGGGCCTGCTGTAAAAGCTTAGACTTTACGAGGAGGTCTCCTTCTCAAGTGACCAGCTACATCTGGGCAGGCCAATTGTGTGCCCTAATAAATGGCAACTTTTTTCCCCCCCAATGATCTTTAGTTTCAAAGATTTGAGTAAAGTGTAACCAGCTGCACTGGTTTTACTGTACGCATGCAAACATAACAGCAATCTAAAAGGGTCATATGCCGTCATTTCCATTTAAAAAAAATAAATAAAAATACAACCTCTTCGATTTCTACTGCTGGAATCATTGGACGTAAAACGTTTCCCCCCCCACCCCCCATCTAATTTTTTCACCAAAATGGGGAAATGATTTAGTATTTTCAATTTTACAGTGAATGATTCTGTGGTTGGATCTGTTGCGCTTTAAGACTAAGAGATCAAGTGTTAAAAACCTTTGCGTCCTTAAGGTAAGATTTTGTATAAATCATAAGTCCCAACAGGGTGGGAGATTAGTTGGAAGAGCATTATCATGTTGCTCAATGTACAATTGCACCAAACATAAGGCAAAACCATATTTTAAAAGTTATCTGAACCTATAAACAAGGCAGTGGTTAAGCATTTTGTGTTTAGACAAGCCTAGACTTCCTCTTTGGACACTCAATTCTTTTATAAAATGTAAAATATTTTTTACTGTTTTTCCTGTCCCTTTTACAGTGTGTTTTGTTTTAAGGGATCTCTGACTCATTTCTAATGAGAAACAAATGTATTTGTTCACTAAAAATCATTTCAAATCTTAATTTACTAGAGAAATGTGATTTTGAGCTTAACAGTACCTCTAAGGTTGAATGTATCACAGCAAAGTTGCTCTGTTTTATACTTTTGATGTCATTATTCGTCTCTCTGTTATGGAACATCATAGACGGACTTATTTGGAAATGTTGGCTTTGGGTGGATGTTTTATAGGAACTGCACACAGAGGCCGCTGTTTTCACTTAAGTCTTTGTTTTAAATGAATAAAACCCTGTTTTACAGCAACTGCAAGTCAACGTTTTTTTTTTTTTTTATTTCTGACTGATGCATTTCCAATTTTCTGATACTCAAAGAAGTTTATAAGCAAACAAAAGCAATGGTTGGAATTTTTAATCCTGCGTCAAAAAAAAAAAGCTTTAACAAATGTAGTCTAAAACGATTCATCTTGCACCTTCAAGGAAATAAGGTTTGTATTTGTAAGGATAAAATGACTCAAACTGGTTATGTTTGAATGATTTCCTTGATTTCATTGAACAGAGCCCCTATCAAAAAGTGAGAAAATAAAATTGCAAGTTTCGCTCCAAATAGTCCCTGCAGGAGGACATTAACATGTGGAGAAACTTGCCTTGGTCTATTCCACACCTGAACCCCCTGCTCTTCGCTTAAAACTCTTTGACATCCCTTCAACACTAAATGTGTTTTCCAAATGAAAATAAACGGAGTCCGACTGGTTTGAGGCAGTCATACTCTGGAATATGAGATCAAATAAAGGCTTCTGTGGAGGCTGAAAAGAAAATGAAATGGCTTCAGAGGGGAGATGTACCAAGTAATAAAATTACTCCTTTATATCTTCCTAAACAGCATATGTTCCCTGGAGTGGGAGAAGGCTTCACTTTGGTCAAAGACAAGTATGCAACTGGCAATTTTTTTTCCTTCGGGGAAGATTCCCCGATACACTTCTTCATACTTGGCGCACGGCAATTTTGCTGAAAACGAGAAGCTATTTCAGCAACAAGTTAAGCGGAACTTTGGAAGTTTCACTTTGATGATGAGCTGCCCACACGTCGTCATTGAAAGGAATGTTCCATTAAAGTGGAACAGCAAAGTTTATAAGCACATTGCTTTTTAATGAGTTCGAAATCGGCTGAAATGCTCGCCCGAACAGTGGCATTTTCTACTAATGCATGCAGCTTACTTAGAGCTGACCATGATGTACCACAAACACAGTAGATACTTTCTGGGGTGGAAAAAAAAAAAAAAAGCTCTCCGCTTTGAAATTGATTGGCTAATCCGGTTATACAAGCAACATCCTATTTGGCATTGGCGGAAACTAACTGCTTAAAATCATGCAATTGATTTGTATTATTTAAAAGCTGGTCACAATAATATTCAGATGGACTTTTTCGCGATAGCAGAAAGGCTGTATTAAAGGAAAATTTGCAATTGGAGAGAATACATTATAATTCATTATACAGGCGCTATTAAACCTTCAGTAAAAATGCTTTAGTACAAGAATTGAGCCACTTATCAGACCTACTCACTACCTTTAAAAGCTGTCCGTGTTCAGTGCTCTGAGTGGCAAAAAAGCAATCGCTGATGACTTTAAAACAGAAATACATGTACAATTTAGCAAACTAAGACTAAAATGGTGCACAAGCATTTTTCAGAATCAAACCTCATATCTGTTCTAAAAGAATATAATCAAAGGAGTCAAGATGATTGTAGCAGAAAAGATGAAAAGAAGCTCTGTAAATATGTTTCCCTTTTTAAAAAGAAATGCAACGGCTTGGCTTACTGTTGCATGCAAAAGTATTCATACCCCTTGGATATTTACACATTTTGTCACAAAATCTTTAGCATATGTCATTTGGATAATCTGTGATAGAACACAAGCAGAGCATAACGTTCAACATGTAATTGCTTTGCATAGCAGGAGACTGATTTTTATTTTAATTCTTTTTTTTTTTTTTTTACCCGTTTTTCTTTCAGCCAAAACAGCCAAAGCTCTGTCACATTGCTTCAACAGCAATGCTTGAACAGAATCTTTATAAATCTCACCAGATTCTCAATTGGATTAAGGTCTGGACAGTCTAACACACTTTAATCTATGTCCCTTCAGCTGTATGGTTAGGGTTGTTAACCTGCTGAAAGGTGAACAGCAACCTTGCTATCATGTTTCACCATGGAGATGGTGTGTTCAGCGTGATGTCTGTTGTTCGTTTTCCAAAACAACTTAAGCAACCTCTGAAGGTGATCAGTTGATTTTGTTAAGGGGCATCAGGTATTAGGAAGATGAATATAAAAGAATGACAATTTTAGATTTTAATTAGTTAAAAACCTGCGTAATCCATGTCCAACTTTAGCTCTCAGATCACACTTATACCTTATGTTGTTGTTTTTTTATTATTAAAATAGATTGAATTCTGAGGTTTATTCTTTGCAATGCTGGAAATAGATGAAAAAGGATTTTAAAAATCTATACAACAAAAATGCACACTATATCCAAATGGCATCAGAAATAAATGTATTGGTTTTATATATATTTCTGGGCACTTTTCCAAAACTTTCTTCATGTATTTTCTTTGAGTTTTGTCAACTACGGAATGATTTAACAAACCAAATCAATTACTTCCAGATGTCAGCAGATGTCTCTATTTCCATTTGGTGTTATGCAGCCTTGGCATGTGACGAGGCCGTTTACAGCGGGTTGATGATGTTCGTGCTGGGACGATGAATTAACGGCTGAGATGAACGTAATAAGGAAGTTCTTCCTTCGCCGACAAACTGCGAGATCACTGTTTACAAACATTCACAAGTAGAGAGCAGACTCATTACAGATCTCGTGACACCACGCTGTGAAAACACAGCAAACTGAGCGTGCATCTCTGGTTTACACTTGTCAAGCCTTATGACTTTTCATTTACAAAAGAGGCACCCAATAAAAGGGGAAGGCAACAGTTTCCAACACTTTGCGGACATTTAGTTTCCGGCTGATTTGTCTCTCTTTGCCTCCCCCCGTTTAAACCCGCTGCTGTCTGTATGAGATGACAAATGGCAAAAGAGGGCTGGTCCTGACAGCTTAAAAGTACCCATCAGCTGCCTTTGAGACATCTCCTTGCACATCCATCCCCAGAACCTCCCCAAACAAACATGAGGCTCCACTTCAAATACATTGCAGGGCTATTAGGTAATCCTCTCCTTTGTTCATTCTCTCTGAGCCTCGGTGACTAACCTCAATTTCTCCTCGTTCCACCTCCTGCCTTCAAGCTGACACAAGCATAGGAGTGCCCCCCCCCCCCGAATTGAGTGGCTCAGAAATACGCATATGTTTTCTTATGTTTTTTTTTGGAGGGACAGGAAAAAGTGGTTTTTTTTGTGCTAAAGTGTTTTGAAACGTGAAAGAGAGAAAGGGGTTTGCAGCACAAGGTCTCTTTGTTTTAGATGGGACAAATCTCAGGTTTTCTTTCGGATATTTAGTTTCCTGCAAGGTAGCTGAGAGACTTACAGTAGTGTCTGAGCATGGAGGGGAAGGGTACGGAGGCCTAGGACTCCTGTCTGAATGGTTGCATGCTTCTTAGTCAACTGCTGTGTGGGTTGCATGAGTTGCTTCCATCTAAGCCTGGGAAATCAATCAATCGACAAAGAAATGCTGCTTAAGCCAGATGTGGCACTTGGAAAAAAATATTCAAAAAGGCTTGCTTGCATTGGGATCGTTAAGGGGAAAAAAAAAACAGAAATGGGTTAAAATAAAAATTTCGAACAGATGATATAAGTTATCTGGCGCTCTTTAAAAATCTCTACTACGTGTTTTGAGCATCTTCTCGGAGTTGGTTAAATCTATAGGTGTACAAAAGTTTAGAAATATATGTTCAGAATTTAAGAAGGATAGACAAATGTTGCTTTAGCAGGTGACTCTTTCTTTTGTTCCTTTTACAAGCCTTCAGTAGTTCCGCTTCTTGACACACACACACACACACACACACACACACACACACACACACACACACACACACACACAGAGGATAATTATAAATGCAAGACTTGCTATAGGGAGCTGAACTTTTCACACCTTTCAAAGCCACAAAATTGGATGGTTTTGTGGTTTGCGCAGCTGCCGCTCCGCACTAATGCAAGGCAGTGTCATATGAAAAATATTCCTCTCCCCAAACCACAGGGGCTGGTCATTAATGAAACACAGGCCGCGCAGTGAGGTCATGCAGAGTCTAGATTTCAGCAGCCACACTTAAAACCGCTCAGAGAGAATAGAGCAACAAGAACACAAATCAGATTCCAGCTCCAAGGACGGGGAAAATAAATAAATAGAGAGAAGCGCTGGCCCCCTCTCACATTTTCCCCCCTGTGCTCTGCAAACAACCGTCAACTGCAGCTCAGAAACAGCTCACAATGAAAGCAGACTAAACAATCTGGTCAGAGCCAAAGAAAATGCTAAGCAACTCTGCACACAGGATGTCTCACCCTAATAGCCAACTATCAAATCTCACAATGGAACTGAGCCATTTGGCTAAATATTTCACAGCAATCTAGAGTGCGTACTTTTAGTTAGGTTAGATAAAGATGAGAACTTCAGTTTCAGTGACAGGTAAACGTCCATCTTAGATTTTGTTGGGTTTGAGCAGCTTACATGAACACTTCAAAAAAGGGAACTAAAAGTTAGTGAAACTTTCTTGAAATGAGTGTATTTTTCCTTGATTTGGGCAGGTAAATAAGATTATTTGCCAATGGAATGAGTATTTTGATGCCTAAAATAAGATAATCCTGCACTTGAAATTAGATGGTGAAGATCAATTGTTCCTATTTTAAGTGCAAAAATCTTATTCCATTGGCAAATAGTCTTATTTACCTGCTCAAATCGAGGAAAAATACATTAATTTCAAGAAAATCGTACTTACTTTTAGTTCCCTTTTTGCAGTGAAAGCAATGCAGCCACGGCTTCATTCACCTCGAATTGTTTTCACTCTTTTTTTCAGGTGACAACCACAAACTTAAATGTATTTTCCTTAGATGTTATGAGAAAGATCAACACAAAGTAGTGCATATCTGACTCAGGATGGGCTGAATCAGAGATACGTGATCCATGGTGGTGGCAGCATCATTGATAGGAAAAGGCTGGTTTTACAAAGCATTTACAAAGATACGGCAGCTTCATGCAGTGAGGAAAGGTGGTTTCTAGAATGTTTTCACTCACGGGGGCCAAAACAATTCAAGCCCCACTCTTCAGAATTTTATTACTGAAAAAGATTTTAAAACCATGACTCATTTTCCTTCCAATCCCCAATAATGCACCACTTTGTCTTGGTATGCCACACAGAGTCCCACTAAAACCGATTCAAGTTTGTGGTTGTCAGCACAATAAAACGTTTGAAACGGTCTAAGGGGTGTGAATACTTTTGCAACAAACTGGCATGTGTTTTAAGAGTGGGGGGGAAAAACAAAAGAAAAGCATTTGAGTCAGAGATGTGCTTTGGGTCTTGTAAACGAGTGATTAAAAGCATCACCGTTACGATAAACACGCTGAATAGGTCCCTGAAGACGTGCGGGCCGAGGAGGAAGAGGCGAAGGGCAAGTTCAAGTAAGCAGGAGGGAACGGCACAGTGTGTTCCGGAGGTGGGCATGAACTGGTAACAGGAGCCTTGGGACTGATATTAAAAACTGGGTTACCAGAGAGGGAGCAGGCTCTAAACAGAAAACTAATGGGAAAGTCTCCACCATCCACCATGTGGCATTGTATTTTCCAGCCAGTCAAAGCCACACTCACAGAGACCCCATGACTTCAAACAGCCAAAATAGCAGCACATTCATGAAACAGAACAGAACTACAGGGAATTAAAAAAAAAGGGCAGGAAAAAAGAAAACACACACACACGCAAGGAGTCACACACACACATACACACAAAGGTAGCAGACCTCGCCAGCAGATGGTAAAATTAACATTTCAACAGTTCCTTCCTTTCATGTAGGTCTCGGCAGAACTTTTTTCTTTTTTTTTTTTTTGAAAAGAGAAAAAAAAAATAAGAGGGGTTTGGGTTTTGGTAAGATATAGTGGTGTGGAAGGCATCTGGAAAAGGGGAAGAGGAATATTGGCTTATGGCTCCTGATGGTCCACCTCTATGAAAAATTAAATAGGTCTGTTTTGCAGCTTTCCCCTCTCTGGAGTACCCTCAGCTATGTTATGGAAACATCATCTCGGTAATTTATACGCCACAGAACACCTGGTGATGAAAGAAAATAAACTATTCATCTGTTTCTTTCCCTCTTTAAGACCCTCTTTGACTTTGGGGACTCTTCCTTTCCAATGTCCGTCCAGTTGCTAATTTTGCATGAAGTCGGCATGTATCCCAGGCTCGAGTGATTGCCGATTGTTATTATTTATTCATGTTTTTTTTTAGTTTGTCTCGAATTCTTGATATGAACGTCAAAAGATGCCGTAGAGATATCATCACAGACAAAGAGGAAGACTAAAGCATCTCTAATAAAGACCCAAACAATGGACAGCCTCTCTCATTTCCGACCCTGTCCAATGGAGCGTCTCAATAGTGCCCATTAATTTGGACACAGTTCTGGCTAAATTACATGTGTTCCACCTCTGTGACATTTTAAATGCAATTAAAAGCTGGTTATGGAAGTGTGCATGGACTTCCCTGTGATGAAGGGAAATCATTGACGTGATTAACATGCAAACGAGCTCATGCTGGCAGACTAGATTGGGGTTTGAAAACCTCAATTACTTTTGTGTGATTATCTATTTACCAGTACACAGATTTCCATTTCTCATCTCCAGCCGAGTTCCTCACGCACGAGCCTCAATTATACATGGCCCACCTTTATTTATGATGCGCACCAGGCTGAAATACAAGCTCTAGTTTCTTTTTTTTTTACTATGATGTATTGCCTCTTTACAGGCTGCTCACAAGGCGGGACCACCAGGCCAACACTTCCTAATGCTGAACCATTTATTTTTTGAGGACTTAATATGATGTTGACCCATCACCACCCTGCAGTTTTCCCATCCATCTATCCTGCCCCCATTTACAGCACCTTGCAAAAGGCACTGTAAATGTGAAAAGGCTCATATCCCTTCCGACTTTTATCATGTTTTGTCACGTTTCGTCAGCGTGCTTTAACGTGATTTTACGTGATAAAGCAACACAATGTAGCCGGGAATTTATTGTATGTTTTCTTTTTAATGAATAAAACTTTAAAAAGTGTGTATTATGAGTCAAAGTTAAAATAATATTTTATTGCAATTGCGGCTGTAATTATTTTGGGATGACATCTTGAGATCAAAATTGCCTGAGATGCCAAGCTCAGTCAGATTGGAAGGAGCCAGCGTGAGTTTTCAGCTCCTGCCACAGGACATCCTTACACAAATATGCTTTGATCTAAGCCATACAGTGTAGTTCTGGTTGGGTGTTTTGAGTCATTGTTCTGCTGTAAGGCAAACCTCCGCCCAAGTCTCCAGCGTTTGGCAACCTCTAACAGGTTCTCTTCCAGCTTTCTCCTTCATTTCGCTCCATCCAACTTCCGGTCAACTCTGAAAAGCAGCTACTCTGCAGCTCCTCCAGCTTTAGCACGGGCCTCTTGGCTGCTTGCCTGATCAATGCTGTCCTAGCCTGGCCTGTATGTTTATTTAAGTTTGCAGCTGCGTCACACTCATTCCATTTCCATCCTCTTTCTTTCTCTGGGAAAAGTTCACAGCTTGGGATATTTTTTTCATAACCTAACTCTGCTTTTAAAATTCCCCACAGCTTTATAGATAACCATTTTTGAGTGTTCCTTGTTCTTCATTATGTTGGCTTTTAAACAACGTTGAACTCTATACACTAAAAAGCTAACGTTTGAGGGCATATATTTTATTTTATTTATGGGAATCAAAGTAAAGGAGGCCAAATACTATAAATGTGGAAAATCATCTATCCTTTTCCAATGTGTATCTATTATAAAATCGCTATAAAACAAGCAAACATCGAAGCTTATGATTCCTAGGAGGCAAAACATGAAGTCCCCAGTGTATGAACAATTTATCAGGCCACTGTAAACTTAAAATGGTCCTCCTCTTTTCAGTTATGGTGGGCGACTAACGATTAAAACGGTGAAAAGTCGTCCCTTTCAACACAACCAACTGAGATGCCTCCAAAGGTGCAAGCAGATTTAAAAAAATTTGTCTTGGCAAATCAATTAGAGCTAGACTAATTGGGTGGATATAGTCCACTGTTTTAAACAGGCCGGTTAAAACGAGATAAAGAAATGTGGTCTTTTTTTATTTTTTTTAATTTTGGCCAGACTCATTAAAACAACTGATGACAAGACAAAAATACCTCAAACAACCCAACTTTAATTTTGTCAATTCTCTTTTTCTTATTTTTTTTTAACTTTTCAAGCATATGAAGTATCAACTCCGCAAACACCAGAAAACATACAGAAGTTCAATAACTTTGATGTATAGTTGCAGTTCAAACCTTTTATTTGAGCTGTAATGATTTTAATGTCAGTTCTGGAGCTTAGGGGACAGGAAGAGAAAGGAAAGACGTGAGTCTCTGTGGCACAGCCGCGCTTCTTTCCGCCACATTGTGCCCAGCATACATAAAACATGCCCTGTTGCTTTAGTGGGAGCAAGGAGGAAAACAGTGCCATCAAGTGAAAGTACTGAGGATTCTTCAGACAACTGAGCAGATCGATTACATGATCCAAATGAAGGGGGAAGAAGTTTTCTTTAATATAGTAAGCTTAAAAAAATGAATGTATTCCCTCTAAATGTATATTTTTGTTTAGAAATAGCTCATATATTTGACTCATCTTCAAACATCCACCCTGAATAGTTTTATAAGGAACCCAGGAACCTGCTGTTCAAGTACCGAAATGATAAGACTGGGGAAAACGTGGTCGTTTCTGCTGTACAAACTTCTTCTTGAACAAAGGGAATTATTTTTACCATTGGACCCAGTTGACAGGATTTAACCAGAGCATGGTTTTAAGTGTTGTCAAAGTAGAAAAAACGAAGTGGATACAGCATACTGACTGAGTGAAACCGGGAGTGATGGGTAGAGACCCGAGTGAGACAGAATAAAAGAGAAAAAACAGAGGAAGAGCTTAGATAATAGTAGGTAATGGACAATTAACTCAGGCTAGTAGTGCTTGCTGCAGTTAATAGCAGCTTCTGGTGCAGCCGGTCTCCAATCGCCACTCAGCCATATTCACACTGGGAATCCAGGCGATACCAAGCTGCAGGCTACTGGGTCTCAGAGGTGTTCCCATATAGAAATCCACACAATGCCTTCACACAAAGCCTGATACCAACAAATTGTCCCAAGGTGTGAACAGAAGCACTCCAGTGATTGGGAGAGTGTGGTGCCGTAACCTTGTTCATTGTTTCATGTCTTTTCACTATCAAACCAAACCGAGAAGCTGTAAATGTCTTTTAAAAAGTGGCATCATGATGCATGCAGATGTGGATATTTGCATAATTAAACCTATATAAGAGCTAATTGCAGAAATACGTGCAGATGTCATCTGTGTGCATCACAGAGACAATGCTTGCGCTCATATAAAGTGATTTAACTGCCCACCCAGCCCCCTCCGAGTCCCTTCAAGCCCCATCTAAATCTATTGATCTGTGAAGCACTGGGACCCATGGGAAGCAATTCACTTAATATCATACATCTAATGATGAGATGAATAACGATTAAACCATTTGGTAATTAAACGTCTTACAAACCACTTAACTGACTGCGCGTCAGGAGAGGGGGGGGTCACAGGAGGTTGCAGTGATTGTTTTTAATTTTCTCACTTCACGCAAAAGCTACAGACACATACCGGTGGTATGGCAGCGGATCCGTGGTGATGGGAGAAAATGGTGGCTGACACAATGGGGAAAAAACACAGTGATGGCTGTTAGCAGCGATGGTGCTAATCTGAAATGCTGTCATGATGGCATGAAAACAGTATGGCAGGAGCCAAGGATGGAGATTGAAATATACAGTAAATAATAGCTCAGTTTTTTAATAATTATTCAATCATTAGCTGGAATAAGGCACAACAGTGATGATGGACAGCATTAAAAATAAGTTATCCATACTTTTTCAAAATGCATAAATCATTTTATAAGCACTTTTCTAACACAAAAGTCGTTTTTTGAGGCTCCCAAAAAGGCAGAAGTGCATTTCCATATATCAATGATGAAGGAGTGAAAATGCTGCAAAACTCGTTAGTCGCTAATATAATATATTCTGGTGACACAGTTGTTGAGAGGATTGGGTTGAGACATGGCAGCGTACATACGGGTGGCATTGCTAATCAGAAATGTAGCAACAATTCCAATGTGTACCTTTTCAGTTAGTTTTTGTCACAACGGGCTAGTTCGCATTGCGTTGAATTATAGGTCCTCACAACAGGGTACTTTTAAATCCCTTTGTGAGGTGCCAGTGTGTCAGGTCCAAGGGATGACAAATTTTCTCCTAACTTCCCCCTTCACACTGGATAAATTGACTTACAATCTCTGATTTAATGAATAAAATTTGAGTTTGGACGTATCCATCGCTACTTCTGTCTGAGTAGACATTTTTTATGCTCTGTGATTGAGTCGGGCGCACCAAACCTAATGGCACCACTCTTCTGCAAAATTCCTTTGTTCTCGGTCTTGTGTTTGCTTTTTTCGATCAAGCGTTTTTTTTATTATTATTTGTCATTGAAGTGAACAATACTATTGTAAGCTATAAGCCGGAACACAAAGTGGCTGAAAAAGAAAAGTTGTAAAAATGATGAAATGTGACCTTCGAGTAATGTTTTCAATGCCTTGCCCCTCCTTCCCAGCGAGCCAACCACAGCTAACTTCAGCTCATTCTCTAGGTATTTATACATGGAAAGATGTGTGTCGTGCTCCTTATTGAATGATAGCTGGTAAACATTGTCATTTAAAAAAAAAGACAGGATTAAACCCTGCTTTGCCCATTGAGTGGAACAGTACGCAAAAAGAGGACGGGAACAATTGCCAATGGAGGACGGTATCACAAGGGTCCAATGTCTGCTGTGATGAATATGTGGGAGATTATAACCCATTCCATCATTTCCATAACGCAAAAGTCTTTTTTTTTTTTCTTCATCACCCTGCAGACTATTCACTAAATAAATGAGAAAACTATCACCGGCGTAGAAATATTCGACAAAAGGCAGAAGGGAAGGAGAGTGAGATTTGAATGACCCCCCGTGCCTTTGACAATACAGGCGCTGTTCGGACACATTCGGAGGCAGCGGAGTGAGTAAGACCTGGTAGAGTATTTATCAATGGACACAATACAAATGTATTACCATGTCAGCTATACCACTTCACAGCACAGAAAGGAACTTCAGTGAATACAAGAAAAGTTGGATATAAAATTAGGGGGGTGGGGGAATTTGAGGGCACAGTTCTTTTGATGTGCAGCTTTACGGCCTCGATAACACAATAAACTGAAGAATAATTTAGTGGACACTAGGTTTAAAGCCACAGAGTCAAACCCATGCATTTAACCAATGAGTTAACGATCCTACTTAAGATGAATAAAACTGCATTAGTTTTAAAAACGTCTCCTGAAAAGAAATTGAACGAGCATCAGGATGAAAGGAGGTAATTAGTTTTAGCTGAGGGTACAATAGTTATGCGCCTTGGAACCTTCCACATTTTGTGGAATTAAAGTCAGAAGTTTCCGTGCATTTTATTGGGGTTTTATGTGATGGGGCAACACAAAGTAGTGCATATTTGTGAAGTGGAAGGATACTGATCCATAGTTCCCATTATGTATTACAAATAAATCTCTGAAAATTGTGCTGTGCAATTGGATTCAGCTGCCCTAACTCAGTACTTTGTAAAGCCACTTTTCCTCACAGCACAATGTTGCCACCCCCATATTTACAACACAAGCATGGCTGCTACTTTGTGTTTGTAATTCTGTAAAATATAGAAGGAAAGCCAAATATCAAGTCATAAGAAATACTTTCACTTGAACGTATGTATTGGCTATGATTGGGCATTTGTAACTCATTCATTTGATTTGGTCCAAGCCATTTCCTAGTAGCTCTTTCTGTGTGGTTGAGTTTAGAGTCCTGCTGGCAAGTGAACCTCTGCTCTAGTCCCAACTCTTTTAAGGCCTTTATCAGGTTTTCTTCCCAGATTGTCTGCATTTAGCTTTCTCCATCATCCAATCAAATATAGTTTGCCTCCCTGTTCCAGCTGTAAGAGGGTACATCCAAAGCACGCTACTACCAAAAACAAATCCAATGGAAATAATCTGATCTAGTTTAACAATTTATTAAACACAAACAAAGGAAATGCCTCTTGCATTACATATTTAATGAAATAAGAACTTCACCACATAATCTAAGTCTGCCTGTTACTTATATAGAGAGCCCCTCAAAAAAGGTTAGGCTTGTGAAATTCCCGAGCCTTAGAAAGTAACTCTGCGCCCCTAGCTCTCTTCACACCTCAACCTCACTGACATCTTTTCAGCCATTCACTTGATGCATTTCTGTCTCTTCATGCGAGTGTAAGTGAAGGAGAGAAAGCCTCTGCAGGGCCAAGTGAATGGGAGTGTGTGTCATCTCCTCATCTATCCCCGAGATTTCTCCCATGGTAGCCTAGTTTATTTACTTTATCTGCTATATAATGCTTCAGTGAGCATTAGCAACTTTGAGACACAAGTTCCAATCAGCCATAGAGCCGCGGCGCACGCTCGGCCATGCGCACGCTCAGCCAGGTGCGGAGAAAAGATGAAAACTGCCGTCAAAGAGATGGCAGCGCCATAAAGTGAAAAGCTGACAAAGAGGTCCCAGAATAATACAGAAAATGAAACCAGACAGCCGGAGGAGAGGAAGAGTGGGGAGAAGAGCAGAAAAGAAGCAAAGAAGAAATCTAGAAACCGAAACTGTACAGGACAGGATTAAGAGGAACAGAGGGGAACAGGTGGAGGTGGGTTAAAGAAGTAAAAGAAACAGTGAGACAGGAAGACGGGGCTTGACTGACAAAAGAAATCATGGAAAGAGACAAAAAACAAAGTAAACGAGAGAGAGAAGGGAAGAGAGAAGGTGGAGGCAAGAAGAAAAGATGTTCTCCCTGGGCAGCGTGGAGCAGGTCTTGTCCAATAAACACAGGTGAGCAGCTCGACAGCCTAAGACCACCAAGCTGACTGACAGCAGAAAGCTCTCACTGACCGCCAGCTTTATGTTACATGACACGAGGAGTGCAACTCAACTGACAAAGAGAAGCCGCCTGAACCTCTCAGCGCGCAGGAGGGAGAGGGTGAACGGCACCCATACTCACTGTTTAAAGCAGCCTTCACACACAGCGCCCGCCATGCAGCAAACACACAGATGCGCTCAGACAGGAGCAGAGTGAAACCGTTTTCCTTCACAGGTGAGCAGAAGAGGGAAACACCCTAGCGCTTCGGTTAGTTAGTACCAGAAAGCGAGGAACTCGATTGCGGGGTGGGGTGGGGGTTGAGGGGGGTGCTGGGATGTATGCTGTGTGCCGACTGAATCTTTTCCACATGACGGGCCTCGGGCTGTTTTTGTCAACTGCACTCTTGAGCAGCAAGGAGTCAGGTAGTGTGACCACATGATTGCCCAAGAGGCACCATGGTGAGAGGAGGGAGGGAGGGAGGGAGGGAGGGAGTGAAAGGGAAGCGAGGACCAGGGAGAAGGAAGAGGGAGAGGGAAAGAGGGTGGGTGGTGGGGTGGACAGGGCCAATGCAACACGCATGATGAGGTGTAATCACAAACCCCATTCAGGGTGCAGTGGAGTTTGTCAACATACACACATTCACATTCCACTGTCTGTCAGCTCCATGACCCAAATCGAGCATGCCGGCTGAGTTTATGTGTGTTTCTCGCCCCCCCCCCCCCCACTGCACACACAACAATACTTTCTACCCATTTTGCCTCCAACCAGGTAGGAACAGTTGCCCTGCCTGGCTTGCGGGTTGTGGCGAGCAAAGTCTTTGTGCGAAGCTCTAGTAGGCTACTGCTTCCACTGGTATCCCTTTTCAAGCTGCGATCAAATGTTCATTATGAACAAAAGACTTGGCTTGTTGCCTCTGGAGTAAAAGCTTTTCTCACTGGCTGGAACCGTGTTGTTTGATAGGAATCGTTTACATTAAGAGAGACTGAGAATAGGGGGGAAAAAAATTATACTGTTGTGAAAATCAAAGCTCTATCTTGGACAATTTCTACAAACATTTCCAATCAGGTTTAACACATGTAGGAAAACTACTATGCAAAGAAGTGTCATGTAAGATGATTTGAATGCTACATGATGTGTGCCTTGCAAAAGTTAAAAGAGCCGCTGAACTTCTTCTTTTCCACATTTTGTCACCATCCAAAAAAAGAGAAACATTTTTGCTCATCCTTCTTCACAAACTAGCTCAAACGGTGTCATTTTGTATGAAGATTGTCTGAAAAGCAATTTTACATTCTCAATTCAAGCCATGATTCCCATAACTGTTGAAGAAAAGCAGCATGATACAGCCACCACCTTGGGGGCGTTATCGTTACCGATGTGAACTGCTCAATATATCACATTATTGATTTTAGGCCATATCACCCAGCCATACCATAAATTGTTGCTTGCATATTGCATTCTAGATTTTTACTGGGATATGTTTACACCACAAAGCATAATGTTATCAAAATCAAACAGAACTCTTGTAGCGTACTTGAGTGCCAAGTTACACTATATGCACAAATGAACATGAATTTGGAAAAAAAAAGTAAAAAAACAGAGCAAAACCAGAACCCAACTCTCCTCTAACTGCAAATTTGTAGTCAAACCTGTTCTTAGAGTTATCTTCATTTTACAGAGAAGCTACTCTGCTCTGTTATCTACAATATCTTTGTACTGCTGCCAGGTGCTGCTTCGCTTTCAGACTTTATACAACAGAAAAATGTGACACACCTGCAATGGAGTGTCTGCCCCCTTCTCTGTTTTCATATAATGGTATAATCCTATATCCCTACATGTGATTGGCCGCATGGCGCCCATGCAAGCCAATCAAAACAAAGTTCCGCCGTGAGCAGAGCTGGCTCAAACGCCGCTCTTCCAATTTACTCCAAAGCATGAGCTCTTCTGCACATGACAGCACTATCTCCAGACATCTGCTGCTCACTGAAGTTTTTTGTCAGTAAAATGTCTTTCTCATGAGCTATCCTAGCTTGTGTTGCTAAAAAATGCCCGCCTTATTTGTGAATCGGAAAGTAGGCAGGATATCCGAGGGTGGTGGCAGCGCACATTTCCTGCTCAGGTGTTGCTGTATCGAGCAGGTGGTATTGTGTGAAGCTAATTCACTTTTGCAGTACATGCAGTACACCCTGTTTCCTTTTCTTTTAGCTTTACAGTGATCCCACACTTCTGACACTTTGTCGTTTTCTCTGTGCTTCTTTTTGCTGCTTCCCGTCTCCCTCAACAGCTGATAACCACACTTGGCATCCACTTATCAGCAGCGTAGGCTATCATTAGCGGAAGTGAGAGCGATATGAAACACAAAGAATCACCCGGCCAAAACACAGCGCGTTGAATAGTTAAACAGAATTCAAGCAAGCCTCGAGGCAAATGATCTGCCTCGAGGAATTCTAGTAATCAAGTTAATCAAATTATTCGAGGAATCTGCAGTTCAGCAGTCGTCTGTTCATTCAAGGCTAATAATATATATATATATATATATATATATATATATATATATATATATATATATATATATATATATATATATAGAGACAAAGCAATTTGACAATGTTTGCATTTTAAAAATGTTTCACATACTTTAGATTCTGCATGAAGTTCTTGGCAACCTGGACTGAAACAGTTCAATGGCAGGCACTATTACTGTATATTTAGTTTATGTTGCGATGACATTTTCCCTTATGAAACACCGTACTGCTGAATGGCTAACATAAACTTTGGACTATGTGCGCAGGCTAAAAAATGGCTCCATGACAGTTTGCTGATAACACACAAGTTCAATCTGTCAGGGCAATCAGCGTTTAGACCTTGAGAGAAGAATGGCGGACTGTGTGCGACTGATCCACAGGACAGGATCACCTGCGAGTGAAGCC
This sequence comes from Fundulus diaphanus, assembly GCA_037039145.1. Taxonomy (NCBI): domain Eukaryota; kingdom Metazoa; phylum Chordata; class Actinopteri; order Cyprinodontiformes; family Fundulidae; genus Fundulus; species Fundulus diaphanus. Next base: position 17,992,774 of record CM073144.1, read on the forward strand.
GCTCGTAATTCTTCCCACCTGAAAGACGGAGTTCAACCCAAAGTCAGGCCTCTCTGATGTCATCCCAGCCTGAGGTTGGGTTTCACAATAATCTCAGGCTCTTGGACAGATGCCATCCAGCCCAGCTTCCGCACTCAACGTTTCTCCAATTAGATTGCGGGGAAAGGATAACACATGAAATACTAGATGCTTTTTTTTTTTCACTGGCCCCATGTATGCAATGTTTGCAATCATTCATTTCCAGAGTGTCAGCCTTCTCTAGAAGAAGGTGCACAGTGCAATTGGAGGGGCTCCAAAGTAAGCTCAGGCCACCTTTGCTGAGGAAAAGCAGACTTTTTTTATATTATCTCTCTGTGAAAATTTGTAAACGACACTTATTTCTTGAAATACAAAATAAAATGGAATGCTGAAAACAGCTGGATAAAAGCTAAGAGACATGAGGATCAATAGCCTCACTGAGACTTTTTATCTTTTCTTAAGCAATGATGGCAATCCTCATTTTGAGCCTCCCCTGCTTTCTACCTATTCTCATGGCAACTGTGCACTCTGGACAAACACTCTCCGTGCAATTTCTTTTCTTCACTCCCGTCCGTCAACTCTGCACCTCCATATGCTTGCTTGTTTTTCTACTCTGACCCTCAATCATTTCTCTTTCAGATGTGTCGAGTGCCTGACAGTTGCTAGGAAAAGCTATGGCACAGAAAAAAAAAAAAGAGGAGGAATTTGAAATGTTTACACAAGAGTTGGAAACCTAGACTCGAATCAGTCTTGTTATTATCAGCAAATGTCCAAGGAGAAAAAAAAAGCCAGGGATATAAATATCAGGTAGGAAAATATACCTCCCTTGTGGAAATAATTTGAATAAAATCAGGAGTCTATTTATCAGAGAGATTAGCATTGGGCAGGTTTTCATTGGTTTGACCACGTTTGCTCCACTTTGCTCCCAGCATGACACCATCAGACCTCCAACTAAACTTTATTAAGTTGAAAAATGAAAAGTTGGGAATGTGCAAAACTTTCAACAACTCCCTCTCCCCAAGTGTAGACAAAACAGCAGACCATAGAGAGAAGAATGGCAGCAGAGCAAAAGCAAGGAGAGGGAAAGCAGGGAAAGTAAACCTTTGATGAGTAAGACTTTTTTTGTTAAGCATCGGGGCTTAACTTTAAAATATTCTGGGTGGACGTGAATGGGGGATTGACCAAGGGCCCTGATCTTAGCCACACACTGGGGCACTGGGGTTAATGGTGGATAAGGATTAGAAAAAAAGGGGGTTGCTTTTCCTGATCTCCAGCCACCCCCACATCCCGCTATCCAGTGTTCAGATTCTCCACCAATCCCAAACCGGCCACACAATAGAGGCTACCAATGGGGAACAGTCAGAGTCCCTTTGATTTTTGCCTTTACCCCATCGACCGCTTCAAGTGCCCAGGGTAAAGACCCACGGAGGTTTCCCCTGTTTGCCTACTCACGGGAATGACAGTTAGCAGGCTCAGAAAAACCATTGGGGGATTGAAAATGGAATGACAAGGGGTCTCTGATCTATGACAAGAAATCAATTTCAGACTGGAAATGTGAGCAGAGGGCTGTTCAGTCCACACTGCAGCTTCTTTAAAGCAACCGAAGATATGCTTAATTGCTGTAGATTTGTCTTCTTCTTTTTTGTATGTCCACACTGTAAGTGTGGCTTGCAGTGTTGGAGTAATTACACTTTTTGGCAATGATTAGAAGAACGTCTTCTGGCCAGCAGATATGCAGTAAGGATTCATCTTTGAAGATTTAACTGAAGTACTAGACAAATTAAGAACTAATATTTAAATCTCTTTTAGGTGGAAATCTGGACTCAAGAAACCCAGGACTGTTGAAGAGTTCAGCTCTGCATCTCACAAATTTTCTAAATAAATCTTCACCTTAAGCTTCTACTTCACATATTTCTGCTTCATCTTCACTCATATCGGGACTTTAGATTACCTTAAAAATGGGAGGGAAGTGTATATAGCCATAGAAGATGCAAGCACAGCTTTTTTTTTTTTACCTAAAGTGCCGCTTCTAATAGCCATTTTTAGTTCAGAGACCCAATTGTTTTCAATCATCCATGTCTTTCACACAGTGAAAATCAAGTCTGTGGCACACAGAAAACTTTTAGAAGACTGTAACGAATAGTGGAAATGGAAATTAGCCATTTTTTTCTTGATCAGCCCTGATCATTGATTGGCAAGTCAGAACTCAAAGTGAACAATAAATTGGTTTTGGCCATACAGAACAAGCCTGATCAGTTCATCTTGAATAAGATTCTGAATGTGATCTGCAAAATGAACTGAAGAGTTATTTACTCAATTGGAGCTTAGTAGGACAACCAAACAAACTTATTGTGATAAAGAAATGTGCTTATAACACAACATCCAAAAAAAAAATAATATAGGTGTGGAAATAATCTTGTATGAAATTTACACAGGACTCTTCACGTTTTTTGGAACTCTAAAAATAATTTCTGTCTTTTAAGCGTGGGAAAAGTGTGGTAGCACCTTTTCAGCCAGCTGACCAGCTGTGTGCAGTAACAGGTGGGAAAAGGAGGTTTGCGTCACTCTGCTCTTTGTGCAGCCAGAAAAAAAACAGCATTTAATCTGGCACATTTTATGGTCACTAAATAAAATCATTTTTAATCACAGGAACGTTGTGATGGAAAGTTCAGCACTTGTGAAAGAATAGCCTAAACTTATAAACCTTAGCCACATTTATAAAAACTGTGGTATATTGATATAGTTAATGACACGTGTCGATCGACATGTTTAAAATATCTCTGTCCGACGGACGGAAATATTTAACTATTAAAATTTCAAGGCATCTTGCAATAGTTATAAATTATGTGTAAAGTTGCCTATAGTAGGTTTAATTTATTTAAACTTCAACTTATTTTCTGTTCTTTGCAATATCAAAGGAATATAAAAGAAAAAAAACAGTTTTATTTATTTGCATGTATTTTGTGTTTCTGCTACCTGTTTTTCTTAACAAAGTGATGATTCCAGACCACTTCATAAAACAAAACCTTGCGCGGTGAAACATACTCTACCCATACTTCCTTCCCCCAACAAAGACTGTTTAACTAAAACTGAACTCCCTCCACAGTTTACTGACTGGTGTGGCTCGTCACAGCAAACACAACATCCACTATCATCAGGCATGCAGAAGAACTAGTAAAATGATCTCCACTCACCACTTTTTAACCTCACACTTTGTGTTGTCTTCTTTCTACAGATGCAGAGTGTGCATATTTCATCTTAGAAGAGAAAAACAGGAAAAGTAGATGTCAAAAATCTAAAAAAAAAAAAAAAAAAAAACACACACACACACTGTTTATAACCTGCCTTTGGTGTCTGTGTTCCCTTTTCTTTGCATTTGCCTAATTGGTAACATCTATATACAAGGATTCGGTTTACGGCTTTCAGTTTTGGAAAAGAATTAATGAAGAAGTCAGCAAAATAATACCAAAAGCTCAAATCTGAGCTTGGCCACATTTGCCAGCCAGAGTGCATAACTTCTAAGTGAGAGTAGATTGAAAATCCTTGGGGTGTGAAAACCAAACAGGCACAATGGAAAGGTTGCCCAGTGGAGGGGGAATTCTATCAGTGTGGACAAGATGAAGATTTGTTACATTTGAAGAGGAGGAATGGGAACCCTGCGACCCCCACCACCCAACCACTACAATCATCCAAACACATAGACATAAAGTACTGTAACGGAGCTTTCAATGATGCACACCTTGATTTACTGTTATCTAAATACTGACAGGGGAAAAGATATACTCAATGCGGCTCTAATCTTTCCACGGGTTAAAGAGTTGACATGAGGGGATTATGTTCAAACACTTACCCTAAGGGAGAAAACTTGCTTTCGTTGACGTCCTTCGCAGGGTGGGTTGGGGACTCCGGCGATGTCGGCTCACTAAGACAAGAGAAAACCCAAAAGCACTTAGTTAGGCCGTATCTGCTTCACAAAATGCATTTCCCCCCCACACACACATTTGGAACATTATTGCTATTGCGGGCAAGTGTGGGCTAGACGATGTGTTGCATAACTATTTTCTGCATGGTGTGTAGGTGAAAGCAATAAATTTTAAATCAACAAAGTGCACCTGGAATTCACTCTGAAGCTTGAGAGAGAGAGAGAGGATGTGTGTGTGAGTGTGTGTGTTTAAGTGCATGCACTAACAGGCAATGTATAATATACTATCCCCAATACACACACACACACGCACACACTCTCTCCAAAGTTGAAAGGTGCTGTGCCTGCAAGGCTCAAGCTCTCAGCGCAAAGTAAATCACGCTGTTAACCTGACACCATTGATTTTCTCATGTACCCCATTCAGCTGCCTGCATCAAAACACACATGCTAGGGACCATTAGGATGAAGGGTTCTGTTGTTTTAATCACACCAGTGCAGGAGGAGTGCTCAGTATCCCGACTGCAGCGACTGATGCGTCCCATTTACAGTTAAAAATAAAAATAATTACTTTGGAGAATGGTAGTAGCACCTGGGGCACAGAAATCGACACAATGGACTGAGGTGTGCGTATTTGCGTGTGTGCATGTGTGCTTTGCCTCTTTTATTCTCCCAGAATTCCAATGACCCCTACAGGCAACCAGCGGCTGCTGAATCCTGAGGAATGTGCTCTCTGAACTGTACAAAAAAAAAGGGGTCTCGGCTAAAAGGGAACAACCAAAAACCAAAACGCATGCAAACTGTGGTAGCTATTCACTGTTGTGAGTTTGTGGAAAATGTTTCACAAAATAGCCGGGGAGCATTTTGCTCAAAACTGGCCACATGTTGGGTGGGGGGCCGGGGTACTGACATAGATAAAAGTTTGAGAACATAATTTTTATTTTGTATAACATTTTTAAATCTTAATTTAAATTTAATCAACCTCTTCAAGAATGCTGCAAAAAGGCAGGAAAGGGTCCTGCAGGAGATAGTGAGAGGAGCTGTCCAGCATCTGTTCTAAAAAGGACGGCGGTTATTTCACCCTGTCTGCCACATGGCTTTGCATTCAACTTTCTCTGGTATGAAATGAAGTCATTTCCAGACGATGTTATGTACCGACCATGCATCAATTCATGATCACTGAGGTGAAATTTCATACCCAGCTAATGACTTAATGTCATTTTCTATGATCTACTGTAAGGCTACAGGACTCAAACAAAGGATATCCACTACCACTTAATTTGATCAGTGGTCAAATGTCATAAGAAGAACCAATACAAATAAACGGATGAGCAATAGTTTAAGTACATGTGTGTAAAATAGTTTGCAGCTCCAAAGTAAAAGTAGTTAAAGTAGTAGATGAAATGGTAATGTGGGCAGTCTTAATTATGATGCAGCTTTAAACTATTTTAACAATGTATTTTTTTGTCTGATCTTTTTAGGCTTTAGTCAACTTACTTGACTAAAGCCTAAAGCATGACTCCATACTTTAGTCAGCTTAGTTGACTAAAGTATGGAGTCATAGACGAGTGGGAATATTTGTCTTATGGAGGATCAGAATAAATGTTTTATTTTGCAACTCAGACAAACAAATAATTTTTCTTAATGAAGACAACTTAATTCAGGTTTAAGCCTTGTGTTGCTGAATGCTAATTATTCTGAACATCAAGTCTCATTGGATATTTTTTTACACATAACTAAAATTAAACCTGACTTCATTTCATTCTCCTCCAAAACGTTTTGCTTTTTTTTTTAAATTTGTTGACACAGATGTGGATGCTTTTTGGTACAGTTCTAGTGGTCACTCTGAACATTATTCTAGGCTCTTCACCTCATCTCCACAAACTCTATGAACTGCTCTTATCAGGGAAAGCAGAACCACAAAACTGCTTCACAGTCTGGTGGCTCTGTTCAATGATTCCAGGCATTTCTTTAACTCAGAAAGTACACCTGGGCCAGTGCTGTTTTTGAGCGTGGGTTGTCTGTTCCCTCAACCTCCAGTCAACCGCGGCAGACTGCTGCTCATAGTGACAGGGTTCTGGTGGAGGGTTCCTCCTGTTAAAAAAAAGAGTTGTTCCTTTTCACTGTGACCACGTGCTTGCTAAAGATGGGGAATTGCTGCAAAGTTACAGACTTGGCTGGACTTCCTTATATAGATAACTTTTCACCATGTGTCATTATAATTTAAATTTTATGTAATATTGCATGTATGAACGTATTTAATCAATTATGAATCCGTTTAATTGGGTAGTATTGGGAACTATATATGACTTGGATATATAGTTCTGGAAATGAATCAAACCTGATTGTCTTGTAAAGTATCTTTAAACTGCATCTGCTGTAAACTGGCACTGCATAAATAAATGTAATAATTAAACATATACTTTATATGGAAACGACAACATGATTTAGATTGATTTGAACAAATATGCTTCAGATATAAAAATGTAAAAGCCCCTTTTCTAAATTATTTCTTCCCACATAGACTCCAACACCTTTTGGGCTGTACACGTGTCATATTTTATTCACAAGAAAAGCATTTGGCATCCCATTAGTCTGTATAACCTCCGGTTCTTGGTGATTTCCAAATACAACATGTGTATTTTTGCCAAATGTAAAACCATTGGTGAATTCTATCAACTTATAAATATGGCAAATGCATTCAAGTATTCATCAAGGCCTAATAATGCTATAGGCTAATATTTACATAAAGCACACTAAGTCAAGATAAACTATTTAAGGCCCGGGCCGCAAATACCTCCACACTGCAGAAAAAAGGAGGCTCCTGCCATAAAAGAGGACATTATGCTAACAAGTCAGATTACTGTACACAATAACTTTATCTTAAAAGTAAATACCATCCTTGGTGGGGTGTTATGGAAAGTCACTGGCAATATTTCTGTGGGGACCAAACGCTCCTTATCAGCATTAGTCGAGCGATTCAGGCCTGCCCGAAGAAAGATGAGTCTTCAAACTCATTCTATTCATGGTCAGACGTGTAATTACCCTCAGCTCACGGTCTAGACGTAACCGCTTTCACAGTATTTAAGACCCTCCCTATGCAACGCACGGACGCTGGCTCCCACCACAGAGCCCTGCGCGTTAAATCTGTGGGCAGATAAATTAGCGAAGAATGCAATAAAATAGACACAATGAGTGGAACTTTATCCTCCCCGCTGCTAAATGAGATTTCTTTGAAATGCAGATCAGTGGCTCTAGATTAGTGAATTTTAGCTGCTGTCAACATCATAACAAAATACAAATGCGATTGTTCGCCGCTGCCTTATCTCCTTGCTTCCATCTGCTGGCTGGTTATTTACTCCCCCCTGATTTACTATGCAGATCTAAATAAGTCGCATCAAAAGGAGGGCTTACTGCACAATGCCTTCTTAAGCTTCTACATCAAGGTATTTGAAAAACCGGTAGTCACATGAAAAGGCTGCCCATCAAAGGCACATCTCTAATGAACTCTCCCGTATCAGAGGGGGCTTGCGGGGCCCTGGCTTTAATACCATCTGTGTGGTGAGAGAGAAGCAGACCTGAGAGCCAGACCCACCAAGCCGAGGTGGAGAAAGACAGGAGAAAGAGGAAGGCCTGAGCTATCAGATGAGATTAACTCAGTGGCGAGGCTAGTTATAGGTTTTTCCATCCATCCATCAAAATTTGGAGTGTCGGCCGAAGGAGGAACTCCACGAAACACATCAGTGGTACAGGATTAGAGCAATGCAAAAATGGAAAAGATGGGCCTCGGGTTTTTTTCTCTTAAAAAAAAAAAAAACTGAGAGAAACTAACCCGGACAAAGCAAATATGCTTTGAAATGAAAAACTATCAAATCGTGCCAATAATTATATGTCACCATAGGTGGATTAATCATGATCTGCCGTAGCAGATGAAAAAAAAAGAAACATACCCTACTATCGGAGAGCTTTGGCCATCTCCACGGAGCTCGTGCTTTATTATCCTGCAAAAACCTTTAATTTCATGGTGTATTTGTTGCATTCAGCACACAGGGCGGATTACAACTGACAATCTCCAGACTTATATGGAGAAAAATAAACTGCATGAAGGGATCATGATTTGTAACCCCACCGCCGCCGCCGCCGCCACCACCACCGACCTGCTTATTATCCCTGCGTCTGGATGAAGGGGAAGACCCCCACTGACGAGCCCCCAGTTTACCAGTGAACAATTAGCCCCGGAGCATGAGCGGGCCAGGCGCTGGCACATGTGGTTAAGAGGCGAGCGCTGCGGGACAGCGCCAGATGATGAAGGGATGAGGATGGGAAGAGGGGGAGGAGGAGAGAACGCTGCAGGAGTGGGGAGGACTGGAATAGGCGCGTGGCAGGCACGCGTTCACCGGTTTTTTGACTCGTCAGCATCTATGGTACAAAAAATATTCACTCCCCTTTTAATTTTGCACGTAATGGAAACGTGAAAGTGGCGTGAAACTGTTTTGGAATCGCCATGTTCGGGGGTACTCTAAATAATCTGTCTCTTTAGATGCTTTTTTTATACGCTTTACATATGTTTACATAAATAATTTGTAAAAATAACTGCAAAATGATGTCACTTTCCTTCCACCTGGCAACAGTTTAGCACTTTCCGCCCCCCGTTACAAGTCCTTTGCTGCTTCTGCAGATTTCCTTTCATCATTGCTCTTTAAGCTTCATCCATCTTCCAAATGATTCTGTTCCTACAGGAAAAAAAAAAAAAAACGATCCCCACAGCATGATGGTGCCACCACCAAATTTCACCATGGCGATTGTGTTTTAAGGGTAATGTGTGGTGTTAATCGCTACGTGCAATTTGCCTGTGGCACCTTTTGCATTTCTACCTGTGATTGAACTAACTATCTGCCACTTTGTGCTGATCTAGCCTACAAAATTCCAATAAAATAACAGAGGTTTGTGGTATAAGCGTCAAAATGTCAAAAAAAAAGTGCAAGGGGTATCAATCATTTCAAAGGGTGACGTGCAGTATATCCACTTTTCAGAGCAGATAAAGACGAACAGTGTTAGACAGATTAACCTCTCCGTTTTGCTGCCAAATATCTCTTTTTTTCTTTTCTTTTTTTTTAGAACCCATCCAAATTGAACTGCCGATGTGAAGGCACCTGGTGGCTGAGATCCAACTACCCCCCCCCCCCCCCCCCCCCCCCCCCGCTCCCCTAACCCTGCCTCAAGCATCTTTGCTGTTGGGTGGCATGCCAGCTGGGCTTGGTGCCAGTCGCATTTACAACCACAAGGGACCCTTGTCTTTTTGCCTTGCCTAATGAAATGACAAAACAACAGATTTGCATATGCAGAAACAGGTGTTGTAACAGGTTTGATTCCTCTTGACCCGAGTCGTGTTAAAGAGAGCACGAGCACAGAAAATACCCGAAAACAAAGTTTATGACCAACAACTGCCCCGAGGTGTTTAGGCTCTGATGGGCACTCGAGTCCGCACCATCTGCCCTACTGTTTACCCGAAATGACAACCTAAATTAAAACCCGCTCATCAAATATCATAAAAATAAACCCTTGTTTTGCCAGCTCCATATGTTTTGACTACTTCGTTTCATTCTCGGAGTTGCACTGGAAGCTGAACTTCACGGCCTATGACTGTGATTCAAGGAAAATCCAGGAAGGCGCACAGAAGGCTGTAATTACCCACCCACCGATCTGCTGCCTTCAGACCTAAGCCCTGCGTCATCCTACACGCTACCGGAGTCTATCCAGCCCACATCGCAAAGAAGAATACAAAGTGGTGGAAACAACCGCCATTGTTTAGGATAAGATTAAGGACTGCAAGATGAGTGGTGCTCAGATGACGAGACGATACGGCCGACGACGGCAGAGACGAAATCCAAAGTTAAAAAGATGCATTTGTACAAATGTCAAATGTCTCTCCTCTACATTTTGACCACATTAAGTCTTGACACAAATGGGGCATGACTTGGAGCATTCATGCAGCTAGCATACAACAACCTTTGCCTGACCACGGTCCTCTACGCCGCTGCCCCCACGACAAACCCCCCTCCCTCCCATTTGCATTATGCCTCCTGTTTTTGTTTAGATGGGTGAGACAGAAGGAACAAACCCGAGACAGTCGTGACCCTGTGCGAGTGTTGTAACTTGGTTTAGAGCTATGCCAGCAGAAGGCAGCACCATATGCCCTCAGCCTCGAGCTGGATGCTCTTTCTGCAGCCTAATGTGCCTGTCAAAAACTGTTATTGTCATTACCCCTCCCCTTGTTTTTTTGTGTTTTTTTTACCCACAACATGTTGGAAATAAACAGATCTTTTTCTCCTCATCTTTGTCTTTATGCTTTTTCTTTTTATCTTAATACATCTCGTCAATGCAAAACGGCATCATTTTAATAGCTACTCTGATTCACAATTCGGAGGAAATGATCGCTGCATTAGTAAGTAACTCAGACCTTTTCTGTATCTAAATTGGATTTGGCTATCTTATATTTACTAGAAAGGATCTAGAAGATGTCTTGACAACAGTGTGTACATTTGGACAAGGGCCGAGGCAGCTACTGCTCTTGGCCCCAGTGATGCCTCGAATGATGTCTGACTGTTTACGAGTGACAAGGCCGGTGGCTGAACGGTCTGAGCAACATCGACCTTGCCTCTTACCACAAGTGACCCTCTGTCTCTTTTATTCAGGGCTAGACCCCAAAACTGATATTTTATTGTCACACTCTAAAAGCTGCAAGGCGCCAAACACTGTACCGACCATTTTTGAAACACGGAGAGCAAAAGCAGCGTTTGGACTGGAGCCAGTATCGTTTGTTTTAATGTGGAGGCTGTGGCTCTCTGCCTGGTGCACCAGACGTCCAGCGTCTGGTGCATTAAAGCATTTTTAATTGAAATCATTGCATTTTTATTCAATCACTGCAAGTGGCTATAGACGGCTTGTGTACCGGATTAGAAGTACCTTTTGAAATGAACTCTTAAGCAGCTATTGAACAATCTGTTTCATTAAGCCCACATTTCTGTATTAAACATCGCCTAGCTTTTTTCATTTCCTTTGTTTTGTTGTTTAGCTCCAATGTAATATTCCAATCTTAGACGGTGTGTATGATTAACTAAAAGTGAAAAATAATCATGATTAACAGAAATAAAGGGTTCCTATGTGTATAGATATAGTTGTATGGATAGAAAGGGCGATGTACTATGCTGAAAGGGAGAAAATTGCACAGCAAATATGCCATAAAGGCAAACTGCATGAAAACCTTGAAGCACTTTGCATGCATTTCAAAATCACCGTTTACACAACCTTAGAATCTGTTTTCCTTTAACTTTCCTTGAATACCCTTTTTTCCATTCCGTGTCGGCCATTTGTTTCTGGCTCTGCGAACCCCCAAAACTGACAAACCAAACATGACATCTGACATCAATGAAAACGAAGGCAATTCCGCATTCGATTATGAACTGGTAGTGAGCGCGTTCCAACTATCCTCTATAATCCACGTCCCTTGACCCCGCCCTGCACAGCTTTCTCCAGCCAGGGAGTCACATTGGTTCGTGTCGACTCACAGTCAGTCTGGTCGGGCTTTAAGAAGTGACCCAGAGCGTAACTAAAAAAGTCTGAGCTGTCTCCAGACTCTTAGTAACTGGGACACACAAAACATCATTACCGTGATGTGGATAATTACAGCGCAAAAAAGGGGTGACCTCTTAAGCATGTAATGCACCCTTTTATCTTAAGAAGTCAATCTCTCTCAAGCTGACAGCTTGCAGCGTATGATCCCGGTAAACAAATGCTTTTGTGCGGCACAAAAGTGCCATTAAAGGCCAAAACTGTCAACACTGATTCCATCCTTCCTTACAGAGAGGAGGGAATCAAAGTGCGAGGGAGGAAAGGGGGGGGGGGGGAGAGAAGAGAAGAGCTTGATCACTTCAGGTTGTTTTAAGTTAAATAGAGGTTGTCATGGAAACGTTTCTATGAGGTTAACAGAGATAAAAACCTGAACAGGTGCCATTTAAAAGGCTCCCACTTCCATAACAGAGCAAAGTTAGCCATCCGTGAGTAGTTTCAGTAGATTTGGGCTCTGGGATGTGTTTAGGGAAAGTGATGGTGGTGTACCACTCTCTTAATAGTATTAACCACTTTCCCTGAAATGTAACAACACCTCAAGGGGTTTAGCGAGCTGGCTGTGTAATTACAGAAAGGGTTGGGGGGGGGGGGGGGGGGGGGGGAGGATGGTGAAATTCAAAAGCAAAGAAACAGTCAGCAAATAGTTCATAATCTACTTTCCGGTGTTGATCCAAATGTATACGCAACTCATTCAGCAACTGTCAACTTAAAGGGTTTCAGCGTTCAACGGGAACGGCACGCGAGGGTTTTAATTGAAGCACAAATAACATTAAAAAAAAAAGCTCCCTCTGCTTTCGCCTCAGCTAGAAGCAATCATTTCCATATTTAAGACGCAATCCCACAAACAGCCGGCGTTCATCGAGCTGAAAGCAGCCGAATCTTAATTTTGATAAATGATTGAAACATATGACAGGGTATACACATTAATCCTGTGGAGGACATTCATTTTCCTATTACCATAATGTAGAGCACGACCACCCGATGATGAATGCAGCAATCAAAAAACGGGACGCGGCAAGAGAGAGGGGAGAGCCAGGGTAATAAGTGCGCTGCTCCCAACATTGGTCACTCTCCATCTCTCCTATTGCCTTGGGGGGAAGGGGGGGGGGGGGGTAATGCTTCCTAGTGACCTCACTTACTGTCACACACATCATCCCAACAACAGGTAAACAAGGGAGCAGGACCAGCTTTAATTACGTCCTGAGAAATCATACGAAGGGGCACTTGAATAAAGGGGCCAACTGTGCACTGTTGCCGACATATTTCATGAGGGGCATTTATTGCAGCCTTGGCCTTTGAAGAGTAAGAGCTGCTGAGTGAAAGGGGAGGTGGGTGTGTGGGGGGGGGGGGGGGGGGTACTTGGCCCACACCTGCATAACTGGGGAAGGGGAACACCTGTGCACCCTGCAGCCTGAACAACGAGGATGGCTGCAGCTAAATCCGAGAGGTGAAAGCCGATCAGAGGACAGGCCTGTTAGAATTTCTTTAAAAAAAAAAAAAAAAAAAAAGAAGAAAAAGTTATGTAAATTTTTTCCTCCCCTCTGTAATCAGAGGCAAAATGAAGAGAAAGAGTGTGCAAAGAAATTTTGTATTGAGCTGTAATTGTAGGATCTTCATAAGACCTAATATCCCTTTTTGACTTGGAGTGGAATATATAGAAAAATGGAGCATGCAGCAACGGTAAGGTGATCACACTGCTGATGACATCTATTGACGAGACATTCAACAGTCCTGTCTGAAATATATGCATCTTAGCAAATAACTTTGTACGTGTGTGTACTTTAAAAGCGATGACGATATCAATGCAATGGAGAAGAGAGACGTAACAGCTCTGGAGACCACTGCCAAAATGATCCGTTTCACAGGTTTTTACTACTCGCAGGTATATGTTTGAGTAAAATTTGAATATTTTTTGTTTTATTCTATGAACTACTGACAAAGTTTCTCCCAGATAAAAAAATGATTGTCAGTTATTTGTGAAAAATGACAAATGCTAAGAAAAGGAACAATATTCAGTTTTCAGACCTTAACACAAAAAGAACGAGTGCATATTTATTTTTTTCAAGCACAACACTAATATTTTAACCTGAAAAGAGCTCAGAAATCAATATTTGATGCATTCTCAATCAAATCTTTCTTGTTTGCCAGCTTTCCTGTTGGGTTCAGGTAATCAGCACATCATTAAGTACAATAAGGGTTTGCTTTTGTGTTGGAATTCAACAGACACTGGATTGGTTCTCATACATAAGTGAGAAAAACATTTGTGGTGGTCCCTTTGTCACCCCCCCCCCCTCCGAGATGCGTGCAGACTGAAAACTGTCTTAAAACGGCATGCAATTACCGTAAATTGCAGATAAATATAATATAGCCTACTTTTAAAAAAAAAAAAAAATTATGTTAATATTGTAAATGTAAGATTTGATATGTGCACATAGCAAGTTATGAACTCGTTTAACTTACGAAAAACAAATAAATCGTATCTAACAGGAAAACATTAAAGCTGTAAATTTAGCGGTAGTTCTGAAAAATAAGCAACTATACACAGAAAATGGTAATTGCACCCATAAATTAAATGAACACGTTTCAAGTAGCGCAGTTTATGACATGGTACGTATTGTTAAAACAATGCAGGTGCGAAATTAGATGGTAGCTAAAAGTTATACCGCTTATTAACCGACCTTATAAGAAAACGCCAATCATCAGACGCACATCGAGTCCACGCGCAACTTGTAAACAACGAGCTACTGTCTCGAGGCAGGTATATAAACAACACCGGACAAACTTTTACAACCGCGGCGGTCCACTTCCTAACATAAAAAAGTCAAAGAATAAGCTCCTTGGGCAGGAAAGAAACTTACCACGCACACACACACAAAAAAAGGCTGGAAATTTTTCCCTGTTGGTAAAAGTCAACGCACCAGGTGAGAAGTCGTCGTCCCCCTTCTCTCTAGACTCGCGGCGATGTTTGCACGTGACTGTCCGAGTTCAACATAAACGAGGAGGGGGGGAGAGGGGGGAAGAAAGCAAACAACAAGACGAGAAGCGGCGGTGTAAATAACCAGCTCCAGGAAAAAAAAAAAGAAAAAGAAAAAAAAGGAAAAAGATCAGTATTCCTCTGCTGGGCACCGCTGTCTGGAGACACACACTCTCTTCTCCTCCTGCTGTCTCTCGTCAACGCTGCTGTTATTACTAATGCAACAGAGAGGAAAAAGCAGTACACTGAGTCCTGTTTGAATGACGCGCAATGCGAGAAAGAAGCGCCTTGTTTTTTCTTTTTTTTTACCCCCCCTCTCGTTACCATTCTGTATCTCAAGCAAGCAAGCGCGTATTTGGGACTAGAAACCCCCCCGGGTGGTTTGGAGGCGGGGGCGGGGGGAGCACCTGCTTGTGCTACGAAGGTGTGTGTTATTATTTTATTTTATTTTTATTTATTTATTTATTTATTTTTTTTGGGGGGGGGGTGTAAGCTTCCGCGACCCCTAATGTGACGTCAAGGCACCTACAGTGTAAATAAAATCACATTTTTGGTAACTTTGTTGGAGCTTGATGGGCGAGCGCGTGAGGCGTCCGTTAGCTCTAAAAGTGCACGGGACCGAGCCGATAAACTTCAAACAGCTGATGCGAGATGTCTCCGCGTGCTGAAATGTGACACTATTTGGAATCTGAGTTTAAGAACGGTCCCAGGAATAGGTCCTTTTTGGGAGCTCATTTCCACAACAAAGCACCGTCCAGATGTTTTATATGATATTCCTGTCGCGTTTCGTCCAGTTGATAAAATAAATACCGACAGCAATATTAAAGGTCGGATTGAATTGTTCTATTAAAGCCTGCAAATTAGCAACGTCCTTGCTAATATGTTTTTGTTGCTGCATATTGCTGATATTTTTTAAAAATAAAATCTGAGAATAATGCAAACTTTAAAGCAATGCGCTGCGCGCTTAGGAACCTTTGTAAAAAAAAATCTGATTTTGTCCACACGTTATTTGTGCCCAAGGCTATAGATATCAATAGAGGTCATTTAAAAATATATATTTAATATAATAGATACTAACATTAGTGCAATACACAGGAACATGTTTTGAGTACAACCCATAGTTAGATATTCGTCATAAAATGATAGCTAAGCTAGTACTTGGTGTAAGATGTGTTACAGGATGTAACCAGCTGAAGATTTGTTTTTAATAAGGTTGGGTGGGGGTTTTGCGTCACAATTGCGTACTTGGCGTGCTTTTCATCTGATCGACATGGTCGGATATTGAATAGCTGTCGAATAGGTTTACCTTTTTTTATTCAATCTGCTGAGACGATCTTGATGAAGAATGACCAGATCAAGCAAAAGTACTTGGGAATGTGTATTTCTTTTACGTGCATTATATATATATATATATATATATATATATATATATATATATATATATATATATATATATATATATATAACACAAAGGTATCCTATACATGCTCTTTTCCACACTCTTTTTCCACACTCTTTTCCACACTTTAAAAATTTTAATATTTGCTTGTCATCTGATTCACTGATATGCGATTTTTAAAGAAAATATTTCTGATTTAAGTCAAAATTAGAAAAGATGATATATCCCCTGTTTTGTTGTAAAAAAAAAACTTTTTCATTACTTTTCATGTATGTATATTCATCATCTTTCGGAGAGCATGTTAAATGTAATCTTTGTTTTGTTTGAACTAACTGTTTTATGATTATAGTAACAATTTATTGGAGGAAAAGTCGTGCATCTTTTTATTTGTATACACAATAGAAATAGTCAATGTATGTATTCTAAACAAAATAAATATCTTTATATGAACCTCTTGTGTTTCTCTTTATTTCAAAAAATCTTTGTCTAAAAAATAAGTTGGACGTTGAGCGTCTGGTGAGAGAGCACGTCAGAGTTGTGATGGTAGCATGCTGCCACCTAGCGGCCATTGCCTAAAACAAATACTCATGAACATTAACTTCAGTCAACTCTTAATAAAAAAGGGATTCCCTTTAGTATGTACGAAACAGTCTACGTGACACTATCTATACACTTTGAGTTTATTCGAACTAAAAAAAAATGGGAGTAGAAAATGAAATTTATTTAATCTTGGTCTTGTTTTATTTTTGTTTTTTTTACTTTATTTTGATCATATAGTGCCATCTACTGAATATACAAGATTTCTGCTATCCACTACATTATTAATCCGATTCTTTTTTGTGTATTTTGCACATTACATTTTATTTTGAGCAAATCTGTAGCTTTGCATCAGTGGTTGCATGGATACATGCACGAACAAAGTGCAATTAAAGTCAGAATAGAACTTCTTTTGTTTAAACATGTTCAACAAAGAGTGCTTTAAGGACAAAAAATGCACTCAGTTACCTGTGATGGATAACATGACAAGCTCCAAAGTGTGTTTACAAGAATTGCCGCTTATGGGCTTCAGTTACACTGCTTACCAAGCTTTAGTTGACTAAAACATCCAATCTAAGATAGTTTTGGTTGGAAGAGAGGAGCAGAAAGCAACAAGGAACAGTAGTATAATGCTTTCCTGTTTAAGATCAAGTGAGTCTAAGGCTGCTTCTCATGGCAAATATTGCAGATTATCTGTGAGTAGTTGCAGTGCAAAAGCTCCGAAACCCATTCAACTTTTACATAATTTGTCACATTACAACCACAAACCTGAATGCATTTTATTAGGATGTTATTAGGATGATACATCAACACAATGTAGCACACAATAGTGAAGAGGAAGTGGAAAATTATACACAGCTGGTTTTTTTTTTGTTGTTTTTAAAAATAAAAATCCAAAAAGTTTGGTGTTTCTTTTTATACATATCTTCTTCTTCTTCTTGCAGGTGACAGATTGTGACACATCTACCAGGTTCGCCAATAAAGACAGATTTTTTTTTTTTTACTACCTTCTTCTTTCTGCAAAATACCTCTAGCTCATTGAGACTGGACAATAGGCGCCTGAACATTATGTGACCGCAATTATTGCAACAGACCTTATTAAAAATTGGAATTGTCTTGGTTCTGACTGGGCAAATCCAACATTTATATATGCTCTGAAATTAAGTTGTTCCATTGTAGCCCTGGCTGCACATTTAGTGTCATTCTGCAGGACGGTAAATGTCTGCCCAAGCCTAAAGTTTTTTTTTGCGATCTACAACGGGTTTTGTATCAGAACCGTCCTCAATTTATCACCCTTCATCATCCCATTAACTCTGACCGGCATACCTGTGGCACGATGGAGCCATCACCATGTGCACAGTTTGTTTTTTTTGCCACATATGACATTTTGTATGGAGGCCAGAAAGTTATTTTTTAGTCTCATCTGACCAAACTACCTTATTCTACATGTTTGCTTTGTCCACTATGGACTATAATACTTTTTGAAATTGATTAAATGATTATTTTATTTAATCTTCATTTAAGATTGACTGGATTTCATTTCATCGCAGCGCTGTGTGTCTCGAGCCCGTAACATCCTCAGGGACCCCTCACACCCCCACCATAGACTATTCTCCCTGCTGCCCTCTGGAAAGAGGTTCCGCAGCATCCGCTGCAGGTCCACTAGGTTCTGCAAAAGCTTTTTCCCTGCTGCCATCAGACTGTTGAACTGCTGAACTGCTGAAGTATAAAAACTGTGTACCACACTCGACTCGCTGATTTGCACATTTGCACATTGTATTGTATCCTGCAAAATTGCTGCTGCACCTTACCGGGAAACGTACTGCAAAACTGTGTACAATGCAACTGTCTACTTTTAAATCACTGCTGCACCTTACTGCATATTTGTTTACATTTGTTTTACATTGTTTACATTTCAACTGCCTACTGTTCACTGCTGCACTTTATCCGGAAGTCAATTGAAACTTATCCTGTAAGTGACTGCGATTTTTCACTGCACTTTATCCTGTACTGTAATTCACCGCAAGGTATCCTGTAGAGTTACTGCAATCTTTCTGAGCTGTGTGAAAACGAAATTTCGTTCTGTATGCACTCTGTGTATACAAAATGACAATAAAGAAAGACTAAGTCTAAGTCTAATTTAACGAAGAGGATAAGAATAAATGGGGTTTATACAGATGCACACAACAATACTTATTTGTGCACTATGGTCCACTCCTTTGTGTGGTCCATAGTGCACAAATAAAATATCAATAAAACACACCAGCCTGGGGTAGAATCATGCCAACATTTATCAGACATGAATGTTTTTGCAAAGGCACTGCTACTGCATGAAGCTAACACAGCACGGCAACAAAACTAATATTAATTTGACACAGTATCGGTGGAAATGCTCCAATTTAATCCTCTGGGGTAAGTGGTCAGCGTCAGCTCCCCAGCAGAGGGGAGGCTGATACTCTGCTGCAATTGGACACCTTGGTCAGGCAGAGCCAGCTGCTGGAACGGCGCCATCTTGAGTGTACGCAGCTTGAACTTTTTAACTCGTTTCATTCATTTGGTCACACTTGATCACTCCAAAACTTTAAAAAAAAAAAAAATTAAAAAAAATAGTTGCATCTGAAATGCAGAACAAAAAGAAAGAGGATCAACTAAATTTGCCGCGTCACAGGTTTTTGAATAAGGTTGCATTTGTTCTTATTTTGTCCATATGAAGGACACATATTTGGGGAGAATAACTGAAAGGATAAATGGTCAGCCCAGTTTAGCCGTGTCCTATTATTAGGTCTGGCTCAGACTCACAGCGCTCAGCTGTAACCGAACTCCATCTGTCCAGTCACGTCCTCTTCCTGCTCTCCCCCACTCAGTGCTTGTGCGGCAAGGCTAAGGGCACTCCGGTCTGTGCCACCCTACAAGCCAGACAAACGGCAGAACAGTCACGCTGACCGCCACGCTCTATGGAGGCTCTGGATGTCCAGCCCAGTGAAGAGGAGAGGGTGATGACTGAGGGGGAGGAATCTGAAAGAAACGGGGAAGTAGATGAGGGAGACGTGGAGGCCTCTTCCCCTGCGGTCTCCAGCACTGAGGAGGAAACTGATGAGGATTCAGAGCCAGAGCCCCCGCCCGTCATTCGCAGAAAGGTGTCGTTCGCCGACGCCTTCGGCCTCAACCTGGTTTCGGTTAAGGAGTTCGACAACGCTGAGGCGACGGAATCCGAGCCAAGCTGGTCGGACGGGAGAAAGGCGACGCAAACAGGGGAGGAAATCTATCTGTCTTGCTTGTTTACGGTCCCCTCATCCGCAGAGGAGCTGGATCAGAGGCTGAGTGAGCAGATGGTGGAGCTGGAGAGCATCGAGCTGCTTCCGGGTACCACCACCATCCGCGGCACCCTCCGGGTGGTCAACCTCTGCTACAGCAAGAGCGTCTACGCTCGGGTAACTCTGGACCGTTGGAGCAGCTACTTTGACCTGCTGGCAGAGTACATCCCGGGTTCCAGTGACAGGAAAACAGACCGGTTCACCTTCAGGTACACCGTGGTTCCGCCGTTTGAGAAAGAAGGAACCAGGGTGGAGTTCTGCCTCCGGTATGAAACTCCGATGGGCACTTTCTGGGCTAACAACAAAGGAATGAACTATGTGGTGTTCTACCACCAGAAGGCACAAGCAAAGGAGCATGTGACCCCCACAGAAGAGGAGAGCAGCGGCTTCAAGAGCAAGAGGAGCTGTCTCAAAGCCAACAGGTGAGGCACGTCAAGAGCCTTTCGACCACTCGCTTAAAAACATGCAGAAGCAAGCGAAGGCCCCACGCAGTAATCTGAGACAATGTGAGGTGTCTATTTACTCTGTGCTGTTCCTTTCATTAGATGGAGGTGAAAGCAATAAAAGCCCTGCTGTACGGCCCGTTGTCTGTTTACACTAAGTTGTTATATAACTACTCCGTAAGAGATGTTTGGCCCACAGGACACATTCTCCCCTTTTATGGTCAAATGTCAGCGCAGGTTTTCCATGACGTCTTGCTGCAGCTCTTCCATTTGGACACTGCTGATACTGATGTTTTTTTTTTTTTTTTTACTCTAAAAAAAAGGAGGAACTGGGGTTTAAAAGTATTTATTCTGAGAGCTTTCTGTTGCTACCACAATAATCAGTGTATTTCACCGACATTTTTTATGCGGGGGCAAAATAATACATTGTTAAATAAAAAAAAAAAAAGTTAACTTTCCCTCCACTTCACAAAGAAAAAATCAGAAAAGAGTGCAGTGGATACGCATGCAGCCCCCTACAAACGTTCAGTGTGAAGGAACTGCACTCAGGTGTCACCCAAGGAGCTAACATATGTAAACCTGTGCGCTGTGGAGAAGTTTAATGCTGCCTTAGATCCCGAGATCTCAAGGAGTACTGTTCACGCTCAAAAAAGTGAACCAGAGCAGCTGTCCACTTTTTTAACATTTCATTTTTACTTAGCGCATAATAAAGGTGATAACAAATATGTATTTTTTTTTTTACTAGAAAACAAATTATATGTTAACTAGAAATGAAATGTTAATATAAAATGGACATCTTTTTTGATTGCAGTCCTTCATCCAGTATAGGCAATCCACCTATACTGCAAGACCAGGCTATGATAGTATTAGGCAGCAAAGCACCCATGAGGCCCCTGGTAACTCACAGGGAGCTGCAGAGATCCTGGTGTCTTGTGGGGGGATCTGTTGAATAGACTCCCATTAGTTGTGCACTCCTTAAATCTGGCCTTTACAGATGAATAAAAAGATGAAAGTCCTTGGCATGCTATTGCATGGTGGAAAATCCAGCCTTTTCCAGCAGCCCAAGCAACAAGGGAATGGTTTGGACGGAAGCATATTCATGTGTCAGAATGACTCAGTTTAAAGGTAAAATATTAATCCAATTGAGAATCTGCGAAACTCTTGATGGAAAATGATATTTGCAGACACTATGTGTCCAATGGGTTCGAGACGTTTTACAAAGAAAAATGGGCAAAACTTTCAGTCTCCAGATGGTTTATTGAAACATAGTATTGACTAGTAGAGCGCCACATTCCCGCCCATTATCTAGCTGTACACGTGAAATCCTAAACCAAATACAATAACATTTTAGGTTTTAGTATGGGAAAAAAAACACAACATTTGAGGAATCTAAATATTTTTGCAAGGTACCATATTAATGTTAGCTAACCATGCAGTAGAATGACATTGGATGTGCTGTGTGATTGTGATTTAACAACTGAATACTTCTTTGAACAACAGGAATGGAGACACGGATGATAAGACAAAGGAGAGCACACACACTAACACGGCTGTTGCAGGTGTGTATGAGGCAACTTCCCATTTATACAAGGATGAATATGCACACATGCATTCATCTGTGTGTTCTGATGCATGGGACGGTTTTGGCTGACCCCTAACCCGAACCCCAACCCTTACATCTTCCTTCCCCAGATACGGAAGCTGCACATAAAGTTGAAAAGACTTGGGGGGAGACAACATCACTTCAACATGAAGACCAAAAACCTTGGGTGAGCTGGAACGAGACACGCAGCCTTTTCTCCAAAGGGTGCAACATCACCTGACTTCTTTTTGTAGAGACAACAAGGCGTCACCAAAAAATAAAATTCGATTTGAAGTGCACAGAGAATGTTCTCTCTGTCAGGGTAAGAGTAGTAATGGAATCAGACATGCACATGATTTTGAAAATAGCCCGGTTCACCTCTGCGAGATATGGAATCTCGGGTAACCGGACACTTTAGGTACTATTTCAATTAACTCACGTGCAAACAACTAATAAAAGCAACCTGCTTATACACATGCAGGAAGACTGGTGACTTAAACTAAGCCAAGTTTTCAAAAGGGGTTACAGCAGCGTTGCAGAGCATTGCATCACTACATTAATGTTGCAAAAAGTATTCGGTGCATGCCGGCGCTGGGATTTAATTCAGTTGATGACCTTAAACAACAAATAGTCCAGGTTGTGTCTGGGGTTTTAATCGAAGGGAACACCAAAGTCGACCTTTGACTTTTTTGCTTTCTTGACAGGTGGAAAGCGTGAAAAGCCGCCGCAGAGCGATCCGCTTGGCGCGTGTGCAGGACTACCTCTGCCAGAGGGCGCAGCAGCAACCGAAGGCATTTCCACATGAGTCAGGCTGCGGCCAAAAGGTTTCTCAGCGTGTGTCAGCAGCACAGGGTGACTCTTCCAGCTATCTCTATAAATCCCGGAAGATGCAATTAAGTGAGAGTCCACAGATACTTACCTACCATCAGATTCCTTTGCTCACATTAGACTGGAGCAGTCATACACCCGAGCAGCCGGGCACTGCTGATGTCGATCACATCTTGACTGAGAGAGCTAAAATGACTTTGTCAAAAGAGTCAAAAGAAAGTACACCACCTCTTAATGATATGTGGGAGAGCCTTCCTAACACTACACATGATAGCAACACTAAAGAAGCCTCCGAGAGTGATGCATGGCAGGTTTTCCTTAATGGGCCCAGCTGCAGGCACCGATCTGATGTCCCAGAGTCAGAGTGGCTCCAGACAGCAGCCTCGGTGCTTCCTTCAAATGATAAGGAGCCGCAAATCCGATATTCTGAAGAAACTCGAGAATTTCAGGAGGGCGCCGATACACCCACCACCTTACAAACCTTAGCTGTGTGTCAGCTGCTGTCAGACCCTTGTGAAACATTGTTGGCTCCCGTTGCTTTGAGTGCCAAAGATGATCAGCAAGCAGAGACGCGTGTCAGCGGGGCAGGAGATGACAACGCGGTGACGCAAGACGCATCCCAGAGGTCACAGACAAAGTCCGTAACAGACACTCCAGAGGAATTCAACCTCAAGAGGGCACCGCCTCTGTCCACGGACAGCGCCGACAGTCCAGCGGAGCGTCACAGACACAAGGACTGGGAGCAAGATAGCAAAGGAGTAATAGGAACAGCAGGAAGCGGAGAAGGCGAGCCCTTCACATTGCACACACCTGACTCGGTAACAAGCTCAGGGGAGTCGAAGACAACAGACATGACGGGAATGCCAGAGACTCCGAATGCCAGCAATGTTGATACAATCTCACCAGATGCAAGTCAGGAGGGGAGGCTTTCTTCCTGCGGGGAGCGAGAGGTTACAGGCACTGCACACAATGCCGTAGACGACATCCTGGCATTTAGGGAGACAATCAGGGATGAGAAAGGGGACAGGGACAGCTATGTCTTCTCTGCATCCAGGCAAGGAGAGGAGGAGGAGATCACGATGAACCATGCGGCAAAGAAGGTGCCAGCAGAAGGGAAAACATTTAGGCCACAGGAATGCAAAGAATGTAATATACCCCTAAGATATGCAGATAAAATCCAGCATGAGGAATTCAGACAAAGCCCAAATAGGGAGATTAATGAGAATGAAACGGGAAAAGCAACAAAAGATAAATATGGATTTGAAACAATGCAAAGATGTGAGAAAAAATTGGAAAAAAACAGCAACATTTCCATGGACGTAAAGAAAGATGATCCATCCAATAACCAGAAGATGGCTGTAATAAAGAAAGAGGTAAGAGCTGTGGGGACACAAAGCAAAGAAACACAGGAAGTGACTGGTGAAGGTAGTAAGCTCATTAAGATTTTGGATGAGGTACAATTGACAAATGAAGATAGATCATCTATATTACATATAGAAGAAAACAGGACACAGTCAAGTCCGGTCCAAGTGAACGAAAAGCTACATGTTGAGAAGAGGGAAGACTTGCCCCGCACACAAATAAAACAATGTGATAAGCAGAAATCCAGAACAGGCCAACAGGAGATGAGTTTTGACAGAAAAGTAATGGAGCAAAAAGAAACAAGCTCTTCTACACTTTTAAGTCCTACTGTCGATACACTGGAAGTTTGCCAAATAAGCCATGACACACAAATAGCCCGTCAAACTGACAGATATGGCCTCAACCCCTTGGAGGTGGTCGAAGTGAAATTGACAGACACCTGGCAAGACTCAAAAAGACAAAAACGCGATTCAAGTAGAGACATAAATCCAGAAGAGGTAATGGCAAAGGGGAATGGTGCACAGAGAGACACTTCAGCAGAACACCGATCTAAAACATCAAGAGGAACAAAACTAGATCAGAGTCAGGACGATGAGAAAGTCTGTGTTCGAAAGCAGAAAATAGAGGCAGTGCGAGAGTTGATGGGTAATCCGGAGGGTCCTCGGGGGGAGAATAAGAATGCGTGGAAAGAACAAGAATCATCAACAGAAGTTAAGTGCTCTCCACATGCTGAATACAAAAAACCGGCGGAGAGAACAAAAGATCCCATTATGGTAGGAAATAGTGCTGCACTTGAAGCGACACAGTCGGAATTGGAGCAAATGTTCATAGAAAGGTTTGGAGACAATTTGGTTTGTAGCATCTGGGAAGAGGTCTTTGCTCGGGAGGTACGACCTTTTACTTGGCACACAAACACTGTCGGTGACACGAAAAGCGGGCGGACAGACGTGAGTCAAGATTGCTGTCCAATTTACGAGAAAAGCTCGAGGGACACAGTTGATTCAGGCGCGTCTTTATTGGCTGAATTTCCGTCAGATTCAGCTGGAGAAGTCCGTCGAGGCCGAGAGCATAGCTCGGTGACTGAAGGCAATGAATGCTCTCCAAAAGACAAAACGCAGCCCCTTACCATGGCAGAACACTCACACAGTCCTCCTCAATTACACACAGGTTTGGATTCAATTGCCCATTTGAGCCCAATACTCCACCGTGAGGAGACAATGTTTGAACCAGCTCAATCTCTTGGCCCTCCAAAGGATCAGGAGAACAGCTCGAAGATTAAAGCCAGATCGGTGCCTCGTCCGGAGAAAGATTTCGAAATAGAGAATTTTGATCGATCCCCCCACCTTTCCATCAAACACCAGAGGTCCTCTGAGAAATTAGAAGAGTCTGATGCCCTTTTATGGTGGACTGTACTCTACACAATCAGCCACATCACTAGATTACTGATCTGCAGCCTCTTGGTGGGTGGGTTCTTTGTTGTGGTCTTTCTCTATGATTTCCCAGCCTTCTTTGCGCTCTACATATTTTCAATGTCTTGGTGGATTTTTAAGTGGAAGAGACACCAGATGATTACAGGTAGTAAAGCTACAGAATAGTTTAGGTTTATTGTCTTCTCGTGGTCAGTTCAGCTTGGGGAGATCACGTATAGGATAGAAATAACACCAGGTGCAATATGCTGATAGTGTGTCTGCTTTATTGTGGATTTTCCTTTTGCCTTTATTTCTTCCGATGTAATACTGTAACCCCGACCCGAGCAAAGCAAAACCTACTTGGACGAGGAGCAAATGCAACTCAAACATCGAAACCTTCCTTTCTTTTTGAGGCAGTCAGCTACTGAACTTCAAGTAAAGTCATACATTTAGAGATAGCTATATTCACCTGCCGTTTGACTATTTAGTTAATGCACATACTCTGCTAAACCTTTCTGTGTCCAATGTGTGTTAATTTGCTGTGTTTTGTGGGCCCAATACAACTTTACAATGTATGCGATTCAACAAAGTGACTTTTATGACATTAAAATGCATTCACAACATTTAAGAACAGTTTGTTTTTTCTCTTCTTTCTGCAATTCTTTCGTCTTTTACCTTTTGATTCACCTATTTGCCAGTGAAATGGTGGTCAATTCTCTTCTTGGACTGGGGCCTATTTATGCCGAGTTGGCATCTTTTCCCCATGCATGCACGTGTCTCCTCCAGGAACTCCGGGTTCTTCCCACAGTCCAAAGAAAATCCATGTAAGGCGACTTTAAGTCACTAACACGTCACCAGTCATGTGTAGCTGGCCTCAGTAGGAAAACGGGTTCCATTACACACCAAAGTTGAACCCAATGTCGCTTCAGAAACAAGCCGAGGCGGCCAAGCCGTCGAGTGAAATCTCCCCTCACCCTTCTGACCTTTACTCTGTCAAACATCTCCTTTTTTATACTGGAAAATGCATTAACCTCTCACAAAAGTTGGCAGGAGGTATAATGCCAGACCATTCCTCCCTGGGATGTGTCTTCAGGAGAAGAGACACACCTCTACATAAACAGTATGTGACATTGTAATAAGGAATTCTTTATCCATTTCCAAGCACTAAGATAACTTGCATCATGAATTATGCCCCCCCAAGTTTCACTTTGGCCACCAGCTTTAACGGCTGGTTGCACTGTTGGCAATACACATGCATCTTGAGTGACACTGCATTTCACCAGGAGTTACTTGATCCCGTACTGGGATATGTCGACCTTTTGTAAGTTGGCCCCATTTCCATGCTGGCACTTTTATCTATGTGGCAATAAGCCAGCACTGGTGGAGTGGAGGGCTACTCGTCAAAGGGCACCTGGCACATCCACTACAGTGCATGCAGACAGCAAGTAGCTGTGATCAGGAAGAAACCAAGAAACAAGGATAGAATCTAAATTAACGTTGCCTGCCCAGAGAGAGAAGGCCGTTTGTAATATTGACAAGCTCGCAACGCTCAGGGACGATATATGAATCTGCTTTCTACACAGTAGAAAAGATGAGCAGCACTTATTTGTACTTCTTGAACTTATTCACATTTTGCCATGAAATATCTTTAGGGGACACAACCAAGATATAGAAGAAGGTGCTCTGGTATGCAAAAAACAAAACTGTGTGGCAGAAATCTAACTCTGCAAATCGGCCTAAAGACATGTCACGATGGCAGCATCAAGCTTGTAGAAATTTTCTTCTGCAGCAATAAGTGGTTGGAGACTACGGTTCACGTTCGAGCAGATGAATCACTCTAAACTTACAACCAATACTGCAATGGAATGGTTTAGATCAAAGGATATCAATGTGTTAGAATGGCCTAGTTAAAGTCCCGACCTAGATTCAAATGACAATCTGTAGTGAGACTCGAAAATTAATGTTCACAGCTACTTTCCATCCAATCAGAACTCAGGCTCATTTACAAAGAATGCTCCTCACCCTACTATATGCATTGCAAAACATTTTTCAACTAGTTATCCGCAAAGTAAATCCTCTTCTTCCACCTCATAATTGTGCACTGCATCCTTTGGACGGTTGATATCAAGAGGAATATTAAGGCTGCAAGCAGCATTGGGAGGGTCCTTGGCAGCCAGCCGCCGTTCGGCTTGTGTCGTAACCGCAGGAGATCAGCATCGCCACCTCCACGCTTCCCTGTCTCCGGTGAACCTGCAGCCCAGATTGTAAAATGATGGCCTCCATCACTCAAACGGCTAACTTTGCGTTCTAATTGGCCGCTGCTGAATAGATGTCAGAGCTTTAAGCACATATCTGTTGTTGCTATAGATGGCAGTAAAGTCATTTAAAATGGTCAAACCTTCAAATTTCCAAATATCAAATGATTCACAACATTTATTTTCAAGTTCCATTTGTAATAAATAAATAAAAAGCTGTAGAAACTAATTTGATTTGACCAAAGTAAGCTACGCATACATTTTGCCCAGGTTCATGTCAGGCCACTGAGCGACCCTGCTGTGTACGTGAAGAACCGACTCCCTGGAACGCAGCCAGGGCCTTGTGATACAAGACTAAAATGAGATCTTGCCCATCATGTGTAAATGCCACCCCCCCCCCCCCCCCCCCCCACATTGGTCCTCTCACATTACACAGTGTATAGAGGGATTATGTGAGCAGTGAGCCCACAATACTTGCAAGACTTTGAAAAGCATGAGGAGACTAGATAGCTTCTTGTTGGATCTGACTGCTTGATTTCCTATTTAGGGTTATAATTAAGTCAAAACTATGACAGCAAGGATTACAACTGAATAAAGGGGCAAAAAATTATAATTTTGTGGATGGAGAGAGCCATGAAACAGTTAGCTATAAATGTCTGTGTGTCAGTTGGTATGATTACTGCTGTACGAGTCTTTGTGGGGAATCGAAACAAAGACGAAAACAGGGAATGACGGGTGTTTCCCAACCCCGTCCTCACAGGTTCCCCCACTCCAATAGGACAAAGTTTTAACATGGCAGCAACAAATATCTTTGTCCTGCATCTGTCTGACGGGGACTTACTGAAGTCCATTTCTGACATGGTGATGAAAAAAACTGAAAACAAGAATTTGCACCTCGTACTTACGAGATAGGTATATCAGAATGATGGGATAGCTTTCTCACAAGTATAGTTTGTCTAAGTTACAATTAAGATATAAGTTTGGGATTGCTAAAACATAACCAAGTCATAATTCCAAGGTAGCAAAGTCATAATTTTATAACTAACTCATAACTGAGATAACTAAGTTGTAATAAAGAGAAAAATCAGATGCGATTTTTTCTGTCTTTTTACTATCGTAGTGCTCTGGAGAACAATTATTTTAAAGTGTATTAAAGGTCAGATTGGGGAACTAGAATGTATTAGAATGTGTTTGATGCACTTTACGATGTTCTCTTGTTGTTGTGGCCATGTGGGAAGGTTGACTTTTTTTATTGAGCTCTTTTCCGTGTTATTGTTGCCATGTGTTTTCAAATATTGTATTATCCATAATACATGAAACATTTTCAATGAAGAAAAGCAGATTTTTTTTCACTACAGTAAGAATGCCAGCAGCTATAGTGCTTAGTGTGAATTTAGAAATGCATCTTCTTTTATGGATGTAAGGAGCCTTAAAGCTCAATAAACAGTTTGTTACCAGGGAGAAAAACATATTTTTTATCTTTCTGAGAACTAAGTGTGGTCCTACATCTTTGCCAGCAGATGTCAGGATAACTCAAGTTTTCAAATTATGCATCTGGAAGCAGCCTGCATACAATTATACAATTTATTAAACACATGGGAGTATGTATAACAGAAAATTAATCCGAATTTAGGCCATTGACCACACCATACTCTATTTAATCTCACATACATGAGATGTATAAGGTGTGGCAGGCTGCTGCAGTCAAACCCATAGAGGAACTGTAATATAATATAGGATCTCCCAGTGAAAAAAAAAAAAAAAAAAAAATCAGTTTGCAGTGAAGTGCAGTGGTGGGTAAAAGAGGGCGCGTAAGGACAAGGTATGTGAGTGGAAGAGAGCACAAAATGAGGCAGAGCTGTGTGTTGTGCAGCCCGAGGGGACCTGAGGCACTGTGCTGACAGATTGGCGACCTGACAGACTGCACCGTCCACATTTTCGTCGTATTGGGAGCAACTTTTTTTATTCATCCTCCGCCCCAGCCTGAGCAGTCGGCCTGCTGGCGCATTGTGCTCTGCCCCCGCCCTAACCTTCAGCTGTCTGAGACCCCCCCCCCCCCCCCCCCCCCATTACCAACCTTTCCCCGTCTTTGCCTCTCCTATGCTCACTATGACCACCCAGCACCTCGACATTCCCAGATGTCCACGGGCTCTTGTGATACTGAGACAGCCAGACTTCTGCCATCGGTATTTGGCCTCCGAAAGTTCATGCGTATGGACGACTGCTGAGGAATTATTGTTATATAACTGAAGAGGACCGCAGGCTTTATCCTTGCGTTTATATGCATTCGCTTTTCGCTTGGCAATGCTCCATTAATCTCACTGCATGTCTCAGTCTTCACATGCTCCGAAGTTACAAATGTGTGCTTCAGTCAATAGGTTTTCCAAGAGAATTAGGCTTGTTGTGTTAACCTTACCATATGTTTTCAAATAGTCACATCATTTTCTATTATTGGCCCATGTTTGGCGTTGTTGTTCATAGGATTGGATGATTGAAGTTTAAAGCAACAAGACATGTTGAGAATTTAACAATTTATCCGTTTAACCAAGATTGGCCTCAGCGGCGGGCGGAACAACCCGAATTGGCCGCACGCCACCATGGGATGGCCTCCCAATTCCTGAACAAGAATTCGTTGCAAGTCAGCCATTATGATTGGTCACTCTGGCACAAAAGGCACACACACGCAGTTTCCACAAGTGTTCAGTGGGACTGAGATCAAAGATGCAGACAGGCCATTCAGTCGGCTGTGCTCCCAGATTCTGGAGGTGGTCCCTGACAAACCCAGATCTGTTTGTGCCTGCGCTGCCAGGTTGAAAGAAAGTGTTCGGTCCCTAAGAGTGGAGAAAAGGGATTGCACGGCTTGCAGTATCTCATCTTGATAGCTCTAATCATTGCGATCGTCAGCAGGACCATATCTTGATTACAAATACGGTTTGGTACCCAACACCATCAGGCTGCCTCCATCAAAAGCTGTCTGACATCGGCAGATAGTCCCATTTCGCACACTCTGCTGCTCGACCCACGAATATATTTTCCTTTCAAATGTGGCACGGTTAATTGTGAAACGATTAGACTTGCCAGTGGCATGAGATTTAGTACTGAGAAGCATGGTTGCAATGCAGGTGTAATCTGCAAAGCACAAATGTCCTTACCTTTTGTGGTAGTATACTTGTGATGGTAGGAGAGCGGTTTTCTGGGATACCTCCAAACAATCAGTTAGTAAGCATCTAATGATCTCTTGAGACCCGGCGACCCTGGGATGCCCATTTTTGCTGCAGTTCTCCAACAGGTTACTATCCTTCTAAATCGGTCACAGTTCAAATTGTTTCTGTACAAATGTTATTGTTTTTATTTTTTACCCTGTATTGAAGAGCATGCTGTAGCAAACAGTATTTTTTCAGGCAATTTCCTGATTTATTTAGAACAACAGAGCTCTTTCGCACAGGAGTAGCATGTTTTCCGTTTTTGAAGGCAAGGTGAAATTTGCCTTTTCTGTCACGTCATAAAGTTATGCGTTTCTTGATGATCTGATCGTCTTTTTGAAAAATAAATTTTAAAAAACTACCTCTAGACAAGGGGTGTCCAAACTTTTCATCATATGGGCCAAAAGTCAAAAGTACAAATAATTATTTTTAAAAAACTGAAATTGCTATTTTTTTTTCTTTTCTTTACCTGCTCTACAAAATGTGAGCATGAATAATTTTAACTAAAGAAATTAGTGGGATTTGCCATAGGAAGGGAATGTGTAAATCATTGTAGAGCTAAAGCTTAAAAAGAGTTTTGCACATTTGCCTGATTAGAAGATGGTCATCAGTTTACAAATTATTATGGGCTCAATTGAAAAAAATTTAAAAATGTTTTTTCTTTTTTCTATTATCAGCAACAAGTACAGGATCTGGGTCAGTCGTTGAAAATGCTTGGTGTATTTAGCTGTATCAACTTTAAATAAATTAAAAGCAGATTTTGCTATGCCCAAGTTTGCATTTGAGTTAGATATCGTCATATTTACTATGGAATTCAAGATAATGTGAAAAGTGTGGCTATTAAAAGATGAATACTTTGTGTCATACCTTACATTTATCTAAGGTATGAAGATGTTAGCTTGTCTGCAGTAATTTTGCCTTAATTAGAAATAAAAAGTTTCCATCTGCATCAACCACCTGTGCTGGTGGGGCCAGATCAGTCAGTTTCAGTAGGGAGCCTCACAAAATCAGTACGGGGGCCGCAAATTGCCCCCAGGCCACACTTTAGACATCCCTGCTTTAGACATTCATGACATTTACACATGAACCAAAGATACATGTCTGTCTCTCTCGCCACTCACGCTTCCTCCACTTTTTCTAGGACTAGTGGTGTTCCAAAATGTGGTTCAACCTTTAAAACAGTTCACAGTTAAACTTGCAAAACATGACAAGAGACAGATGGCTTAATGCACAACTTCACCTACGCCCAGAAGATCTGGTGAGGTGAAGAAGACCCTGATGATGGCCGCAAGCCAAAACGGGCTGGTCTCCTAATAAACCTTGTTCCTCTGTTTTTATAGTCAAAGTAACACATTTACTTTGTTACTCGTGGGGAGTTCAAAATGGAACAGTTGTAGTCAAGCGGAAAATTTGTCGCTGAATGCTAACAGTCATCTTTCAGTGTCTTGAGAAAAGCATCAAACTATACACTGCAAAACCTGAACAAAAAATAAGTCAATGGAATAAGATTTGTGCACTTAAAATAGGAACCACACATCTCCAGTATATCTAATTATCTTATTTTAACCTGCTCAAATCAAGGACAAATACACAAATTTTAAGAAAACTTTGCTTCTTTTCAGATCCGTTTTTGCACTGTATGTATTTCTCTTCTTTTTTGTCTCAGAGTTTATCTCTAAACTTTGATAAGCTCTCTACTTTGGCTGTTGCGTATCATTCCCTCCTTTCGCCAGATTAATTGCCCATACCTTGATATTTATAGAGAAAAGCCAAGCCTGCCGCGTCTCTGCACGGAGTTACTTTTATCATTTGACTATCTTCTTTTAATGATCAGACCCTCTAATAAGACCTTCTAATCTAGTGGGATTCATTTCCCCTTCATCTCGCGTCTTCATAATCCAATTCATAACAGCTATCCAAAATGTTCCACATTTAGACCACACGTTCCACGGCATATCGGTCTTATTCAGAGCACTCACTAGCAAGCTCCTGCTTCATTTTGCTTACATTACAGGATTACTGAGAGATGACAGGGTTGTTTGTCATCTTTACCACACTGCCAGTTTTGCCTCGCAGTTTGCTGCGAGGAGGTGCGAGAAAAGAATGAGGAGGAAGATGAGCAGGACAGGAGGAGGAGGAGGAGGTGTAATTAGATCCCACACAAGGAGGGCTGTATTAACTTAAGCTAAATATCAGTTCGTCTTTGCCCCAACAAAAGGATTGTTAAGAAAAAAAAAAAAAAACAGAGGCGGCAGAATATGTGAATTTAATTTGTAAACTTTTTTGGTTAGGCATTCAAAGATAAAATTTGAGCTACACAATAAAAATAATCTTATCTTTTTAAGGGGAAACACATTCAGTGAAACATCAATGTCTGTTACTATAATTTGATGTAATAGACCAACACAAGGTAACACATAGCTGGGAAGTGGAAACATGCATAAAATAAAATAAACAGTAGCATGCATTTAAGCCCACTTCAGACACATGCTAAGACTAAAGATTCTAGTTTTCCATCGCTGTATAACTACCTACAGCTTAAGCTCAGGCAGACAGAATGGAGAGTATCTGTGAACATCAATTTTCAACACTGATTAGTTTTGCTATGCCTAAATAAAATCATTCCCTTACCGCAGGGGTCGGGAACCTATGGCTCGCGAGCCAGGTGTGGCTCTTTTGATGATTTCATCTGGCTCGCAGATAAAACAAAATATCACTGCTATTGTTTTCATCCGGGTTTTTCGCGCATGCGCGCCAGACTGGAAGGCAGAAGGCGAACACATGGCGGATGCAAACAGAGCAAACTGACCAGTTCTCAACGTATTTTTCTTCTTTACATAACGTATCACAAGATGGTTTTAAGAGTAAGTTGATGGTTGATATCGGGACTTAGGCGCCAGCAACCCCATGAGGGATTAAGCGGGTCAGAAAATGGATGGATGGATGTATGGATGTTCACACGTTTGTGTAACAGCAGAAAACGCTTCAGCAGAGAGGAAGACCCACCCGGTAGGTTAAAAAAATTGTTCACTACGGATTATTTTGGTGTTTTTGTCTTATTAAAATGGGTGGAGATGTCGGCGACGTTGCAGCGTAAACACAGACATACTAGCGCGTGTGAACAAGGGCGTAATGTCGCGGCTGTCTGCAGCCTGCTGCTGCGCATCGACTCCGCTTCTCCCGGCTGGGTTTCCCGCCTCGCCAACATTCCAAAAAAAAAAAAAAACCTAACTCGATATGCTTGCATATTTATTTGACGTTAACACGCGTTTTTTGTTGTTTTTGCTTTCGCGCGTGCATATAGTAAATGGCAGGGAAAAAACACATGGATACGCCCCCCCCCCGGCGCGCAAAACTTGTCGTCTCCCCCCCCCCCTCTGCGAGTCGGTCCGCGCAAAACTTGTCTTCCCCCCCCCGCCGCCCCAACTCACCGCCTCGCCTAAGCAAATTCCTGCGGGAAACACTGCCCGGCCCCGTCTAGCGATTGCCACCACCCCTCCGCCCCTATTTCAGTAGAACAATGACTATTGCAGAATTAAGTTGTATTTACTGGAGATGCGAGAACAGTCCTGTCTTTGCCTAAAAGCGGGACCCGGAAGTAGCGGGACGTCACGCGTGAACTACCCTATTGGCTCTCACTGAAATAAATTTCCAGATATTTTGCTTTCATGGCTCTCTGAGTCAAAAAGGTTCCTGACCCCTGCCTTACCGTGATGCTGCCACTACCATGCTTCACAGCACATAGCCCTGCTTTGACCCTTTTCACTTTATCCTTGACCTATCAGATAAAAATAGGCAAGGCAAGGCAAATTTATTTGTATAGCACATTTCAGTACAGAGACAATGCATGTGCTTTACATGATTAAAATACAGGAAGAAAAACAGAATAAAAGCAAGTAGGAATAAAATGTAGAAACAAAATAGAACATGGAAAAATAGAAACTAAAAGCAAACATTAAAAACAGTTGGACTACAAAGCGGAACTAATGATGTTTCAGTAAAACAGTTTAACTAGAACAGTCGAAGGCAATCCTAAACAAATGTGTTTTTAATCTTGATTTAAAGGAACTCAGGCTTTCAGCACTTTTACAGTTTTCTGGAAGTTTGTTCCAGATTATGTGGAGCATAGGAACTAAATGCTGCTTCTCCGTGTTTGGTTCTGCTTCTAGGTATGCAGAGAAGACACCGGCGGGCAACTAAAGCAGCATTGTGTAACTTTTAGCCACTAGGGGCGCTACACCTGTAACTTCCAAGTTTAGCGCCATGAAGGCCACTGGCAACACTGCAAACAGTCTCTCTCCATGTTTTGGAATCTGATAGCAGACCAGTTTGGATTGAGAAGTCATGGAGTTACTTGTAAAGACGAGGCCACATTCACCCCTCTACATCAGAGAACCAAAAATATGTCTGATCTAGGTAAGGGTCATATCTGTTTTGTGTTGTTGTTATGAAGACTGGATCATGCTCTAGGTCACATGATCCATGCAGCGACGGATCCGACCCTCTCAAGTTACAAAAGCGAAGTTTTGAGAAGAGCGGCCCCCACAGAGCATCCATATGCCCAAAGTGC
Organism: Fundulus diaphanus; assembly: GCA_037039145.1. NCBI lineage: Eukaryota > Metazoa > Chordata > Actinopteri > Cyprinodontiformes > Fundulidae > Fundulus > Fundulus diaphanus. The sequence goes on from CM073144.1 coordinate 18,028,216, forward strand.
TGTATAATGACCTGAAAATTTATTTAATATATCTCAAACTAAGCTAATACTTGGTTTAAAGTTACACAGTGCTGCTTTAAGTGCTTTGACCAGACGAACGTTAACATGCGGCAGAGGTAAGCTGGATTGTTTCAGATTGCAGGACAACTACGCTACCAACTGAACCAGCTGAGCTGCATCTTCCTTTGTCCTGATGAACGCTAATGGTTAGCAGCAAACCAGCAGCAAGGCTTTTATCCAACAGTCGAATGGATACTGAGTGTACGTTACTCACTGTTGCACAGCCTCGTTACTTATGCTAGTCCTGAAAGAAATGCGTTACTCTTGAATGTATATAGGAGAATTGGATTAAAAAGAGCTGAATAAACATTCATACCATACTGTTTAGTTTTTATTTGAGCGATCCTTTGAAATCCATGCACCATTCTTTAAACTTGATGGCTATGTGATGCACCGTGTTTTGTTGTCTATCAAATAAAATTCCAATAAAATACAAAGTTGGTCGATAGAAAGAGACAAACTGCAGAAAGACTCAAACGGATATGAATACGGTTGCCGGACACTGTGCAGTTGTGACACAGCATTCCTGCCCCTTGCTGCTGATAGAGTGATGATAACTCGATGGAGAAAAAGGGTTTTCTCTCTTCTCAAAATTTAACTAAATAAAAAAAAATTGCAGATGGTAACCAGTGAAATGAAACTAATTAATTAGAATTCTTCCTACCAGAAATTGGATTATGTGAATAAGTTCAAACTACCAATGAATCTGAGGACACTTAATTTTCTTTCTAACCAGGTGGGCAAGAATCTCAAGGTGTTCTGAAATAAAAGGGACTTTTTACTTATTTCTGTCTTTAAATGTCTTGAGTATGGAGACGAGGCATGATTTTGCTTACCGAATCAAACATCATATAGTCTCAAATGTGGTGAAGAGGCAAAAATGTGCTGTTAAGGTGGACTAAATGAAACAAAGCTGTAGTTATCTGTAATGCTTTTGCAGATGATGTGTATTCCTCTTTTACAATATACAGTAGGTTTACAGAAAGGCTTCTTCATGGGGCTTCGCCAAAGCGCAGAACCAACATGGGGAAAAAGTCCCTTTCCTCTCTCCTGGATATCTTATGGAACCTAAGTTTTATGTCTCTTTCTTTTCAGACTATGGCATTTTGTGCTTGTTTCCCCCCCAGATACCATTTCTTTTCTTGTGTGTTTTTAACCAAGTCCAGAAAGACGTGAACGTTACCTGCTGTTTTGCTTTATAGCGCTGCCTCCTGCACGCTGCTCCTGCCCTGCGCACCTGGTCCAAATATGCAATTTACCCACCTGCATCCACTTAGTTGTTATCTCTCTCTCTCTCTGGATACAAAACACGCAGCTTTGCTTCACTCTGTTTTCAACTTGATTTTCAAGCCTGTTCATTGTTTGTGTAACATTACTACATATGACTCTTCTTTATTTTTCATTTTCTAACACTACTAAATGAATCAAACGCAGCTCACATCCAATAACTTTGAAGGTCCCCTGAGTTTATTTTATGCCAGCGAAAATGAAAGTATATTAAAAAAGAAAAAAAATGCATTTACAGCAGTAAAGGAGAAAGTAACTCGGATCAAAACGAACACGTTTATGGAAGGAGAATTTAAATGAGAACAAAACTAGCAAATAATTATAATGTGGGAGTGCTCATGTTTGCTGCAAAATTTTAAAGATCTAAACAAAAGTTGAGAGGTCAGCAATCAGCCAACCACTCTCACATTAAGTGAATCAAAGAACATTGGTGTTAAAAAATGTTGCTAAGCTTGTGCAGGTTTGTGCGGTTAACATTTATTTTGTGCTGCTTCTATTTAACATATCCCCATTAAAGTTGGGAGTGGGATTGGACTTTTGATCTTCAATCTTTTATTAAAATCTTTAAAAACAAAGCAGCAAATTCAAAACGTTTACAGCATAAAATATGTGCAGTAGCAGATATATATTTTATGGTAAAAAAATTCAAGCAGAATTTGTTTAATCTTATTATTTATTTGAATCTCAAGTGTGAGTTTTTGCAAACCAAATTCAGGGCTTTAATAATAAAACCTATAAAAAAATTATCAAACTGAATTGTATTTGCACTAATTATTTATGTTAGATTATAGACATTATTTTTTGTTTTGTGTCACTTTTAATAAACAAATGTTGAGGTATTGAAACACATTGATCTTTTATGTGTAAAAAAAATAATATTTAAGTTTGAGGTAGTCATAGAAGACTTCATAGTTTGGTCACTTTCATTCTATTTATATTCCACAGCTTAAAGACATTCATTAAAGGCTGTTGTCCTATATTACTAGCCAGACTGAGCAAAATAACACAATCCACAGATATGTGTTGCCTGTTGTTCTTGGCAGAATTAGGTTTTAAGGCTAAGAGTTTGGATGGCAGAGACAGATTTGTCGGTGATTCAGAGAGTCTGGAGCTGAGGTAAACTGTGTCACGCTTTGTGCCTGCATACAGCAAGTGTGTCTTGTGTGCAAAGCTTCATCTTCGCATGGGTCCGTGCCCAGAATCGTGCCTTTTTTTTTTTTTTTTTTCACGTGGGTGTGTGTGAATACGGGCCCGTGAATTACTCCACAATGGGTGGAAAATGTGTATTTCAAGAATGCCTATACATGCATGCCCGTGTACTGTATGTTATATAGTTGTGTGTGGGCAGTTAGGGCTTCACAAAGACAGCACCATATTGAGGAGAAACATATTGTTGGCAGCAAGGCTGAAGAAATATGTTCCATCAGTGAGTTTTTTTTTTTTTTCTCTCTTTATTTCCTTTAAGAGGAGAAACCAATACAATGGCAATGTGTGTTTTTTTTCTTCCTCCTATATTGGGTTTACTTGAATCTTCTCATTTAGGTTTTTATATAAAGAGAGCTGCCTTACAAAATAAAAAATAAAAAAAGTTATTCATTACACATTAAAGAAAACACATCTGAGCCGATATTGAATGTTAAATGCAGCCCTTGATATTGCTTGGAAATCTAAGGACTGTGTTTTGTGTCATTGTGATCACTGGATGGTATGACTGAAAGTGGAATTATTGGACTTAGAGCTAAGTTAAATAAAAGAAGGGAGTGCACAGAGGAAGGAGGAGACACTCAATTTAAATCTCAGTTAAATGGTGCTGTTGGTGTAAGGACTCTTTGGCCAAAGCGGAAGTGCGTCAGCGGTCGCCATGATAAGTGCTGTCCGAATACTGCAGTCTGTAATGAAGGATGTAGGAAAACTAGCCTGTATGCTCCCTTCCGCGGCTAGTTTTGCCCGGGAACCCCGCGACGTACCTTACCGGCGCTAAGGACCCTTAAGGTATCCCACAATCCTTAGTGTGACATGAAGTATATGCACAGCCCACCTCACGGAAATCAACAAAAATGTCCGGAGAGAAGAGATCACACACTTTGTAGTTCACGCTTGGAAGACTGTAGGCCCGGATTTGACTTGCATCATCCATGAGCATTTCCATCACGTAATGATGTCTGAGTTAAAGGCTGTCCGAAATCAGCACAGCAGTCCGAAGGTCCTTTCCTATCCACGATAGAGTTCTTACTGTTAACCCTGTGAAAGGTCAAGGAACAGGAGCTTGGAATAGGAGCTAGAAGCTATTATTAAGGGTGTTTGGATGGAGCCTAAAGCTCAGTGAGCTAGAATACAGCCAGGACCCAATGATCTTAAAGTTCGTGTCAATGTGTCAACTTTCTATAATGTCATGAAGACTCTTAAAAACCCAACAATGAAATCACAAAATGAATTCTGATACGGACTGAAAGCCAAAACCGGAGTATTGTAGTCCTGGCATTTAGCTCTAGGTAGAAAACACACTGCTGAATTCAGGCCAACTAGCAGGCGAGTCAGTAGTCAAACACAAGTAAACTGATTTTACAATATTTACAATAAAGAGTTACAATATTTTCAGAGCAAAGAGTTAAAGTCATGGATGACTCTCCTAAAGTCCTTCCATGCGATTTCAGTTGAACAACAGAGCTGAGGTGGGTCACAAATTTAAAATTCTTAAACTAAAACTAATCCTAAGGCGCACTAACATAGATTAAAAGATTTGGTGAATTGAAAGTCCCTAAGATAGTTAAAGTAATGGGTACCAATCCAAATGGGATATAAGTCCTATTTTGTTGCCAATACAGCTGGATTTGGTCTAGGTGATTTCTTTTTTCTCCTTACTGAGTTTTTGTGTTCCTGATCTATTGGTGAAGCCAATTTAAACCTGATCTGACACTCCCTGAAAGTGTGGTTATAGGTCAAAAAGCATTTCAGTCTTTGGAGTTCCACACTTTAGAGCCCCATAATAGCTTGCTACTTATTCTAACCCTCCACCAAGGATAGTGTTAGGATAGGTATTATGCTGGAGCAGATCTTCCTGGAGCAGCTTTTCACAAAGTGCATTATTCCCTAATACCGTTTATACACCAGCAGCTCAGACTTCTTCTTGAGTCCCATCTCTAGTCCATAAATGCTTAGCTTACATTTTTTAGTTATTTTTTTTAGAACAAACCATCTAGAGCATCTCCGACCTTCTGTTGGTAAATTTTAAGCTAGCCAATCTACCCATGCTAGGCTCCTTGGCATATACTCTATTAAATGTGGGAATTGTGGCCTAGTGTTTAGAGCAGGGTGCTTGCATCATGGGAGGGCTACAATTCTGGCTTCCCTCCACTGTTTTATTTATTGGCTTTTGGCACAGCCTGAGACTTATTGTTTTCACATGTTTGTTCATATTGTTCATTACTATCTAGCTATCTTCTAATTGGTCAATCTCTTTTAAATTCAAGTGGCATGGCAATAAACAGTTAGAGAGTGTCCACTGGTCTAGTTAGTTCCTGAAAATGTAGAATGACTTATATCCAGGTGTTTGGTCTTATGTGAAGAATTCAAAGTGCTGTCTTGTGTCGTAACAACGGTCTGTTTTATTTCTGTCTTTTAACATTATGTCCAACGCCATCTTGCCCAAATTATGTTACCTAATAAAGTTCAATTGCAAACTTCCTTGCAACTGATCACATTGCTATTGTAACACTTTCTCAAAGTACAGCGAGACGACAGATGAGGAAAAAACAAAAAACAAATGCATATCACCTCTGAACAGAACAGTTGAAAATGAAAAGGAAGTGATGAAGAGGGTCAGTATTGAAGAATTAGGCTTTTTTAAAAGATGTGAAGGTTGGAAGCCAAGGCAGAAAGATGAGATTTGTATTTTACTGCTGTTCATGAGGTGACCCTGAATCCAATTGATTTTACCACTCTATTATCATAAATCTTCAGCCTGACTGCATGTGTGTAGGTTATCGTGCTGGAGTCCATGATGTTCATGTGTGTATGACCTAAATCACCAGTCCAATATGACTCAGGAATGCATGTTACTCTCTAATAATCTTGTGTGGGTGCTAGATGGGGTCTGTCTTGTGTTACATGCATCAAGGTCCCACATAAAGAATGTATTTTGAAGATTTTCATGCAATTCTACTTATGTATGTGTGTTAAAATGTAATTCGATGTTGACAAAATCATCTTTAATTATAAATAAACCGTACTTCATGCTCTGTTTTGTAAAGCTTTTATGGAAAATGTTGACAATGGGCTTCTAAATCAGCAAAGAGGTCCCATTGCAAAATATGACATGGTTACAAAAATGAATGTTAATACTACAGAAAAACAGAAAAAAGAGGCTGAGTCACTCTGAAGTTGCAGAGATTGTAAATATGGTTTTTAAAATGGCTTGTGAAGGGTGCTGAATACAAAGTTGCCTCTTCGAGAGTTAAAATTAATTCTCATATCCCTATTTGAGTTTTAGAGTAACTTTAATGTGTTTTACAAACTGATAACTACATAGTTAAGGCCTATGATTTAAAAAGTTCCTAGGTAAAATGATAAACACCTTTTGGACAGTGTTAGAAAAACACTGTAGGAGTGAAATGAATACTGCAGTACACTGAATTCATCAACAGATTATAAATCCAACTACTATTGCACAACTGAAAACCTACCAAGACACGGCCGTCCACCTAAACTGACAGAGCGTGCAAGGAGCGGATTAATCAGGGAAGCAGCCGAGAGGCCTTAGTTAGCTTTGGAGCAGCAGAGATCTAGAGCTCAGGTGAGAGAATCTGTCAACGCTAAACGTATGAGTCGCAGATTCTAAAAATCCTGCCCTTATGTTAGAGTTAAAAAGAAAATCATAAGAAGTCCCAACAGCAGTTTGCTACAAGCTATGAGCCACAAGTGTAAAACAGGGTGCTGTGGTCAGATGAGCCCTAAAAGTGACTGAGTCTACATGAAAAATATTTTATGTGGAGAACAGAAATTCACCCCTTCTGACATAGCGGTGTGAGTTTCATGTCATGGGGACAGGAAGAGTTAAATGCAGGACAATCCTGGCAAAAAAAGATTTGGAACTTAGGTGGAGGTTCACCATACAACACTAAGACACTAACCATAAAGCCAGAGCTTGCATGCAGAGGTTTAGTTTAAAGCGTTCATGTGTAAATATGGTCCAGTCAAAGTCCAGCTCTAAATCTAAGTGAGAGTTTGTGGCAAGAAAATGAAATTTGTTCTTCACAAAAACTCTCCAGTTTGACTGCGCTTGAGTTATTTTCCAAAGGGGAATGAGTATGGCTGTCAAAAAGATGTTGAGCAAAACTTTGAGTGTCTAGACGTGCACAACTGGTAGCTACATCTCACTAAAGATTTGCAGCTGTAATTGCAGTGGGAGTTGGTTCTGCAGAGGATTAGGGTGGGGACTGAACGCAAATACCAGCAATACCTATAAGACTTTTAGTTGTTAACAATTCTGAAAACCGTTACTATTTCTTCCACTTAACCATTATGCACGACTTTCTGTTGGGGTGTCAAAAATGTAAATATAAATGAATAAAATGAAGGTTGTGACATGAGAAAATGTGAAAGAACAACCACACCTGGAATATTCACTTTAACATGTATTAATAAAATGGTTCTCCTTTGTTTAATCCTAAATAGCTGTAGTCTCTGTTCTTAAGGCTTTGAACCACATGAACATGAAATATAACAGCCACTTATATAAACATAGAGAGGCACCTTCCAGGCATCCTAGAAATGTACCCACAATATCAAAAAAAAAAATTATGAAAGATTAGATCCATGATTGCAAGACAAAAACCAAAACACCAGATATGTACAAAACTTTACAACCTGTAGTGGTTTATTCGCTTATCTATGCTCACTCGTTTTGCTATCTATATTTTATACAGCCCTTTTTTCATCAAGTGCATGCATTTTAACTCTGCCTCACAAGCATCCGTCCCCTGTGTCTGATTAATGCTCTCTACGGGACACCCAATGGGAGTTCAAACACACATGTTCGCACTGCTCTACACACCTAAACTTGGCATCATGTAGTGAGTGTATTGCACGGGCATGGCTTAGAGGGAAAAATGCAATAAGTGGTCTATTTGCTGTGTGGAAGTAAGTCCAAAACAACACATAAGGATGGGAGAAACCCAGCAAATTGGCAAAGGATAGATGTATGAACAATAAGCACCAATGAGTTTATATTCTAGGAGCGGTACATGGTAGCTGAGGACATGCTTTCATTTCCATGTAACCAAGAAAATGAAAGCACCCAGCGACTGGCAAGGACCTACAAGGAAAAAGTAACAGTGGCAATTACTAAGCAAGAAAGAGGCTTTATAAAAGCGTTGGACGGCTGCTTCCGCGAAGTCCATTAATTTCTGATTATTACACCTCAAAAGGCATAATCCTGCTCATACCATGGTCAGTTACAAAATAAATGCATATTCAATCACTTATTAATACATTAATGTTTTTTTCACCATTAAAATTGTACATTTTTCACAAGAAGCGGCTGAGAAACCAATGTATTGCCTCTCGTTTTGACACGTTGACAAGGTGACCAGCATCAACTGTCAATTGCTGTTAACAGGTAATGTTTGAGCCAGAGCAATAATTTAGAACAATCGAGCTACATGACCGGAACTTTTTTATAGGTGCCCCATAACACTTTTTAACAGCCACACTGCAGCCAATCAGAATTGACTATTCACCCAGACCATGGTATAAAACTCCAGTAATGACATCTTTAAGGTCTGGTCTGATGTCTTTTATTTTTTTAGGACCTCCTTTTGAAGCGCTGTTCTTTAAGTGTTCTGCAGATAGTTCATGCTAGGTCTCCCCTTTGTCCTCAAGTTTCTTTGGTTTATTTCCTTTTAGCTATTTGTAAATAACTTCTTGGAACAAATAGATTTTTTTTCTTGTAAGACAAAAAAGGGTCTGTTTTTGTCACCGGCACTAAACAAATTGTGACAAATTGGGTTTTATTATTAGGCCCCAAGTCACAAAAATCACAGATTAAATAAAAAGCCAAGCCAACTTTATGTATAGGCAATTTAAAAACAGCACAGCTGACCAAAGTGCTGAACAAATATGTAGGGCATTCATAAACACATAAAATATGTTACAAGCAACTAGAGTAAAATACAAGAAGCTCACATAAAATGGATAAAGACAGCTCTGTCATGCATTTTTTTTAAACAGGCAGTGAAGAAGCCTGTCTGATGTGTAATCGAAAAGATACATTGCATGTTGAAATATTAGGGATTAGTATTCCTGTCCCTTTAAACTTGCATCCATTTCAGCAGTATTTGGTGAGATATTCCATCCTAATCGTGGCCGGGAAGTGCAAACCAACAATTTGTCTGGACTTTTTCTAGAACATTTAATCGCGTGCGTTTGCCTATAGATCTGAATCATTCCCCTGTAGCTCTGGTTGTAAGTTCAGGTTCCCTGTTCTGGTCAGTGGGGAACCTTGCCATATAATCTCAAGTCTTTTGCTGCCTCCTGCAGGAAGGCAGCATCTGAAAAGCTTCCCCAACAGCATGATGATGCTGCCTCCATGTTTCATCGCTGCGACGGTGTTTTCAGAGATGTATGCGGTCAATACGTTCCACCTCACTTAGTGTTTTGTGAAAGGACTAAATGGCAATTTTGGTCAAGTTTTACATTTTTGTTTGCTGGTGTTGAAAGAATGATTCTGGCTAATTGCTACTCTTCCATGAAGGATAGCTTTATGGAGTCCATGGCCGTTTCTCAATTCACAAGAACGTGAGTACGGACTTGCGTTCTCGTCAAGTCCATTCTTGGCCAAGTACAGACTTGGGGATAACGGGAGCACGTATCTCTGTTTATTGGAAAAGAAGTGTACTCGTGTACTCGTGACATCACCACACGCACAGCTCGCCTGGACCTGCATTTCACCTCCTGTTATTAGTAGTCTTTAAATTATAAATTATTACTTATATTGATCGTAAAATGAAATAATTGTATGAATAATGTATTTATTGTTGAATGTGGGAGGTAATATTTTGTGTTAAATAAATTATAATCTAAGTTCTTGAGCCTTTTTTACATTCAAAACTATTTATACACTACACCATATTTTATCAAAAACATTTTTAAAACAATAATATTTTTAATATAAAAAAAACTGCAAAATATCGAAAAAATTACAGCTGCGGCCGCAGTGCATTCTGGGAAAGCGGTCAGTCTGAAGAACGCACAAGTCTGCTCTGATGCAGGCTCGATAAAGAGGGCGGGGCGAGAACAACATCTGGGGATTTGATCCGTTCTCGGTCTGGTGTTCTTGGCAATTGGAACAGTGCTGGGGCTGAGGCTGATGACGTGTCACGAGCACACGAGAACGCTCAAGTACGCATATTGAGAAACGGCCCATGTCTAATAGCTGCCTATGCAACAGATTTACCCACCCAAGCTGTGGCTCTTTGCTGCTCCTCCAGAGTTATTATGGGCCCCTTGACTGCTTCTCGGATTGTTTTACATATGGGTATTAGAATAAAGGGGCCTGAATGAAGACACACTCCACTTTTTTTCAGATTTTAAGCTGCAATGCAACACTCCTGGCACTATAAGGAGAAATATTTCCTCTGGCATCTGTACACAGTCGGCTGTGCTTTCTTCAGGTAAACCTATAGTTGCCATGGCAACATATGTCAAAAAGCAATATAAATCTATATGAAATCCTTGTTGTGAGCAAAGCTTATCAAGGTTTACTTGGTGAAACCTGTTTCTTCATTGAGGCTTTTTGAATCTCACTGAAGCAGTTCTTATGCAGATGGCAACCTTTCAGTATTTCTTATTTGCTAGATGATTCAGGAACTGTTGTTAACTTATCTGCTCACACATAGCTGGTTTACTAGTTACAAGCTTTTAGAAATGGGAGAAGATGATTAAGGGATCCGTAGGGGTAAGGTTCTTTTATTTCTATTTTTTGAGCAAAACATTTAAAAAGAGTAGCTGGGAGGGATTGACATCTGCGTGCATTTGTCTCAGTGTAAGAAAGTCCAGCTTTCCTCCGTGCCTTTCGCAGCAATTGATTTTGGTTTGAGTGGCAACCGAAAGAAAGCAGCACCTCAGCTTGCTGCTGTCAGCTTAGGTGAATAACTGCCTCTCCTCCCTCTCTTTCTCTCACTCTCTCTCTCCCTCGCTTCCTTTCCTGCTACTACACACTCCAGCACCCTCCCTGACACGCAAACAATACAGATGCACAACTGTTTCCCCAGTCATACTTCAGCTACTCACAGCCATTTATGATATCCCTTCCCCTCTCGTCCGCGCCAGACATTAGGCTGAGTGAATAAGCGTTTTATTTCTTTATAATAAAAACGGAAAAAAGGCTTCCGCTCTGATATACAGAGCAAAGGAGCAGTAAATAATAAATGCAGTAGAATGCAGACAAATGCAGGGAAATGATTGGAAGCCCCCTCCTGTCAACACTTCACCAGAGAAAACATATCACAATCGCTTGGCGTTGGCGGCACGGCTGTATACCTTGTCGGGAGAGGAGCAAGAGGGGGCGAAGAGTGAAATCCGCTTACAGTTGGACCGCTGTGTTGCCATGGCGACTGTCTTTGCATCGAATCATTGGAAGAAAGATGCTTGGATTCCCAACACTTCCCGTGCTTCCTTCAAGCACTTTATTTCATTCTTATACGAGCTCAGTGGCTGTCTGCCTCATAGTGTGTGATGTGAAAACAGATGCTCACACGTTACTAGATTTCTTCAAGCATCTTCATGACCTGTGGTCTTGTGTAAGGACTGGAAAAGTCTCAAAACTTTTGATCAAAACATACATAGACCCAAAGTTTTCTTTCATTTAATGAGCTACCAGCTAGTCCTGGATTTGATCCTTACCTGATTAGGGGACGACGATGAAAGCAGACAGACAGTCTTACATTACACGTCTTTTTAATTATCTTTTGATCAACTATGCTTTTGATTCAAATTAAATTAGATGGCAAAAGAAAACGGGTTAATGTAGAAGCAGGAAAAGATGCTTGCACAAAACTGAGAGTCATTGATGTTCAGACGTTGGTCAACCTTTCCCTTTGGTCTTGTGTTTTTTTTTTTAGGACAGCAGCTGGTTCTTTCTGCAGGACGGCCACTTCCTTCAACGTAAGCTGGGTTAAGAAAGCTACTAAATGTTTTGATGGTGCTTTTATCATCCTTTTCTATGACCTTACTCAGGAAGTCGGGATGGGCGGCGCCATTTTGTCTCGCAACATTCGGTGAGCCAGTTTTGCCGTTTGTTCTAGCTATGGATGCATTTATTTCTTGCAGTGAAGTAAAATATCAAATTTTAAAATCAATTAAGCACCTGGATTTTGTAGGTTACGACACTGTAGAGTCTCTGTTGGGGGTGTCGGTTTGTTTTGCCCGGTCTGCGATGCCGACGAGGCGGGGAGGGCACGTTCGGCTCAGCTCTTCTACTACGTTGGGACAGCAGCAGGACCGGGTAAATACCTCTTGCTGCGTTAAACTTTTTTATTCCATCATGATACATTGAAACTGGGGACATTTCCAGGGACAGCTTTTGCTGGGGACAGATCATCCAAAATAGGGACTGTCTGGTCACCCTACTCAAAAGGCCTATTATTTTAAGGACTATCACTTTAACTCAAGTGATTTGGTCTCTATAGAGAGTTGCATGGGCTGACCGGAGGCTTCACTGTTCTTTCATGAAAAACTTTTTTTTAAAGACATTTCGTTTGATCACATACATATTAAGTGGTGGGCACAGATTCCTGACAAGTTAGCTTCACTAACCCATGTTCCACTAACTAAAATATTAGCTTCGCTAACCCTGCACCACTAAACACTTAAAGACATCAGTGGAAGCCAGCGCTAATCGCTAACTACTAAAACTCAGGGTTAGTTGATCAGACTGTTTCCAGCCACTATACAACGTAAAAGCTGCCCAACTCAATTAAAAAAAACAGCCCAAATCTCATTCTCATGCATTCTTGTTAGACACAAGAACACATCACAGGAAAATAGAGTAACTACTAGAACAGAGATTGTTCAGAGAGGTGGTAACCAAATGACCATCACACAAAGATCGCTGCCCCAATAATGCCAACAAAGCAACCGAAAAAAAATTACCTGCACGCAGTTTGAAGTCATTTATGTTTGTTTCACATCACAAAGCTAAAAGAGGAGGTAGAATTTGTCGAAATTGTTTTATTGATGAGATATGACATTATCTTCTTTAGCAATCACGAGAGATCAAAACCTTAAAACAACTTCAAGTAACAGCACAACTCAAATGGATATTATACATTAGTGACATTGCGCTAAAATTGTATCATAATGTTTTCTGTTTTTTAATTGCACTACCAATAAACGTGACAGTAAAAAGTTCTTTAAAAATGAATTAGTCTAATTTTTTAGACTGTTATTCTGGTCTAAACACCAAACTTACCGATTATCAAAGGGTCTACTGTAATACACCAGGGGCATCAAGCAGCGTATCTATACTGCATCAAAACACAACATTTTTGAAAATATTGACATCATTATTGATAACTGTTTTGACCACACTGACCATTCATAGGGTTTGCAAAAATCAAAATTAAAGTTTATCTTTATTACCAAAAATCTCCCCCCAATAACAATAAACAATGAATTAATTGCCCATACCTACTGAAAATTATGTCACATCCAGCAAAACTTTGTTCCAGTACAAAAGTGGATAATCAGTGTAATCTGAAAATTGCTGTCCCGCATAGCTATGGCTACCACTACAAGTGGATAACTGTATATGTTCATGAACACAAGTTGCACAGTACAGTGTACTCAATAGATTTAATCCAGCACAAACTGCCAGAAGTGCAATTAAGCAACGCTGTGCAGTTATTGCTATGTGTCCTGTTCTAATGAGCCATTTTGGATTTTGAGGTCAAAGTGGATGAGAAATGCCTGACATTAGTGTTTAGTTTTCTGACTGGAAAAGGGCGATTCACATTGGTGGCATAGGACACAGCCAAGGGATTCTTTTGGAAATCTGATCTACTCAGTAGCATTGGCACCTCTGATAAAAGTACCCAAACCTGAAGCCCCGCTGTCTTTTCTGTGTCAGTGCACTTCAGCAAAACATGTTCGCTGTGTGTTAAAGATGCCAGGTGGGGCAGACGATGACACTCCTGCTGTACTCAGAAATTCCGGGTTTTGAGTGCAGATGCAACAGAGCATCAGATCTAGACTTTCACAGGTGCTTGGTCATTACCATTATGCTATCGTTACCATTATGCCATCGTTCACTCTGAGTCATTACTTGTTATGTTCAATTAAAACAGTGAGAGGAGAAATCAAAAGCTGGGCTGAATGAGCCCTTTGCCATGGACACACATCAGATTTGGAGTTTTTCGCTCTATACCTGTGCCCATTTCCATGACAACGCTTTGTGATATTCATCAGGCATTACCTAGAGATTACCTCCTGTAGTTTGCGAGAGCATTGTTTTGTCACTGTTGTGATAACCGAGGGAAAATTCTCTGATTTACAAATGTAGATGTGCAGCAGTGGTGCTAGATTAGCGCAAGGACAAAAACACAGGGACACACATTGAGTATATTGTCTTTCCAAGGCATCAGCTGTGGTTGGGTAGGAAAGGGGCAAGAGTGAGCACATTCTAGCTAAACCGAAAGCACAGAAGTGATCACAGGCAGGATATTGCCTTACATCTATGATGAGCCAAAAACAAAGAAGTAACATGGCTATTTTCAACCCTTCTTTCTCCTCCCTGATCCTGCTTTCCCGGTCTGAATCACGAGGGTGGCGTATTCAATTTTTCTGCATCTCTTGTGAACATAAGCTGGACACGGAGAGCAAATAACAGAGGCTGAAGGAAGGGAACGTGAGAGGTGCCCTCCGAGCAGCAGACGATGGAATCCTTCGCTGTAACACGGTGAGCGCTCGTCCAATGGCAGCTCCCGCACGGAGGGTTTCCACGGCTACCCCCAATCTTCCTCACCGCCAGGTCTCCCAAGCTCCCTCCCTCTCCGTGCCGTCTCTTCTGTTCACATCTTCTCTGCCTCGTAAAAAAAACAAAACGGCAAACGGTAAACGAACACAAAAGCATCCGCAGCTGTTGTGAGTAACCGTCGTGGTTTGTCTATTTGTGGAGCTCTACCCATGCAAGATGATGAGTAAAACGATAAAGATGCTTAGGTTTGAATTGCTAATATTGTGACAGAAAATGTACAGCTGGGAGTTTTTCCTACCTGGAGTTGGGTGACTTTACAAAATATTCATCTAAGAAGTTTGAGATGTTTAAAGATTTACAAACCTAATTTTGTTTAAGGACAGCGAAGCATGCACAGTGATGTCATCAATTAACAACCAGGACAACTGGGCCAATGGGGTAGGTTAGGGGGTCAGAACTGTCAAATAAGTTAATTTATCTTCATCATAAATAAATAACTGTAAGAGTGATTTTTAAGTTATTTCATAAATGTTTTCCTTAATGGCAATGGTCTGCAGCACAGACCATCAGGAATTTATTTGATCTCTCAGCCTTTGAAATCAAAATAACTCAGCAGGTAAAGCTAATATAGAAAAGTGGATCTGTCTTTAGCTGAGTTGCAGTGCTGTGTTCACCAATCAGATGTTATGATTTATTTTGAAAGACACTGCTGCAGTTTACAATATTTGATTATGTGCTTAAGTGAATGAAGCAAAAACATAATTTAAAAAAAACAACATATTTTGTATGTAGGATTTTACCATATAAATGATTCAAATTATATTAGCTCCACTGATTTATTCACTTCTTTAGGTAACAAACTGACACTTTAAAACTTATTGAGTGCCGGTATATTTCCTATTTTAAATCGTAATTCGATGGAGTAGACAGAAGGGGGAATAAGTCAAGGAGAGGATGAAAGGAGAAAGCCATTTCTTTAAATGGTACATGTTAATTCACTTGCTTCTTGCTACATGTAGCAAATGAATGTCATGGGTAGGGGAAAATTTGAGATTATCTTGTCCCTGGCTGACATTACGGGCGTTAGCCAGCGGGCTGACATAAAATCACAGACAGTATAGCAGCAATAGGTATAAAGAGTTTAATTTAGTCAATTTCTAACAATTGATCAAAAAGAAATACCTGGATCACATCAAAACCTCCCCACTGCCTTGGTTATTTTTTCATGATTTTGTACTTTTAGTAGCATGTCCTTATAATGGAACAAAAAAATGTTATAGGGCTGTTTCAGTTTTAGTTCAGCTAACTGAAGCTGGCAAAAGCATGCAATGTCTGTTCGCTGGAATCAATCTAGACAGAATGAATGGCAAATCGGCATCTTGTGATCATATCCCATCTTGTAGCGGAATATTTTGACCGTGACCCCTCATGATTTTAAAGTTAAACTTCTGGAAACCACTGGAGCTGGTCTATATTCCAACCAATAATCAAAGAGATGTGATGTTTTGTTATGATGAATTTAAATTTTACATTTTCTGTCATTGTGGTCCAATGCACCCAAACACTGGACTGCAACTTCAGTTGTGCAGTTTTTGTACTTAGCAAAATTCATAAAAGGCATGGTATTATGGATGCAAAATATGAAGCTATCCATGTTAATACTGATATGTCTTATGTTACATGTGATGCTGTGCAGTAAATCATCATATTTACATATATGTGATTCGTTTTAGGATCAAGAAGCCCAAGGATGCACATCCTTAAAGTCTTTTAGTTATTCACTGCAATAAATAAATAAATAAATAAATAATAAACACAAATTGTTCATATTATCAACATATAAATTACCAGAGTCCTAGTTGATCTGTTACACATTCTATACACTGGTTTGAGCATCAATTTCAATTTGCTCTAAAAGCATGCACATAAAATTATGTACAACTATTGAGTTTTTCTGCAATGGAAAGCATTTGTTTTGTCTTTGTTTTGGCAAATGAAATTCCTTTTTTTCCCCCATTTTGCATTTTTATGTTTGATGCGAGCACAGCCAGGCAGCCCGCTCAGCTGCTGTGAGAAGTGGCACACTCAGATCATTAATCAGACTCGACGGCACAGTGGGTAGGAGGCAAGCCACAGGAGAGCACTAATGCATGCAAATGTATACTCGTTTTGGGGGCAGGTTAAGCCAAGGACGGAACCTAACCAACAACAGGGAGTGGTGGGGAAAAAGGCAGAGAGAAAGAGATGCACATGGAGATGAACATATCACAGCTTGGGTGAGGAGCTGCTCTGTGAGCCATAATGTAATACAAGTGCAGCAGAGCTGAATCAATGTCACACCGGAGAAAAGGTAAAGAAGAACAATCTTTTTGGACATGCTAAAGCCAGCCGAGGGAGGAAAAGCCACAATTATTCATCTGGAATCTTCCAGCAGATATTATGTTTGTGTATAATACAGAATCAAAACCTGTGGCTGATCATATCTCATAAAAGCTGCTGTTATTCCCACTTAGCAATTCGTGTCATGAATATTGTTAGACAAGCTTAAGGAAGACATCATTTAAATTGACAAATGTGGGTGTCAGAGCTGGTTTTCTGCCAGCTGAGGTCAGAACTTAATATTCCACCCTTTTTAATTCTATCAGTGTCTGAGCCTCATTATGGCTTTGGATTTGTACCTTGGTGGAGATAACCTTACATGACTTTCTGAGCTGAACCTTTTTCAAAGGCGCTTAGGAATGTGAATGCGGTGATAACTGTGCCAGTGGGCGTCTGCTTCATCTCAAGTATCCTGGAAACTAAATCTTCTTTAGGTTCTCTTTTTCTAAAGGTATTTTGCCAGCTTTACCAGGCTTTAAAACAGAAAGTTTGAGTCTTGATGTCATTTTTTAATGTCAAAAGCAGAAGTTTGCAAAGACTAATGCTTGGTTCGGGTTTTCACGAGGTCCTCCAAAAATGCAGCAATCCCCATGCCCTGGAGAAGGAATAAGTTGGTAAAAACAATAAATGTAGGGATGAACTAATTGATTGATTGATTGATTGATTGATTGATTGATTGATTGATTGATTGATTGGACATGCTTTTTTTATCAGGCATGTTAAAAGGATTGATTCGCTCAATGATTAACATTCATATCACACCAAATGTGTAATTCTAGGCTTTGGACTTTCTTGAGGTACTCTGGTTTCCTGCCAGTTTTTCTCACATTAAAGAAATTATAGTTTTCAACCAAATTATTGACACATTCTATTATAAACATGCAACTACAGCATTTCTGTAATTTGTAAAAAGAAAAAATAATGTTGATTCGAGTGCGCACAAGTGACCATTGCCACTCTTCAAAAACAAAAACAAGGGGACATGCCGTTTAAGTAAGGCAGATGAGTTTTGATCAAAATAAGTAATGAACTGACTACAATGCTGACTAAAATGCTTATTTGCCTTAGCTTTCCCATATTTACACTTACAGTCAGTGATAATTGAATGTGAAACAGTGACAAAACAAGTTGGGTTAGGGCCCAAGTTTATTCTGGTCACTGTGTGCATACTACTGCCCTAAGAGCACTTTTCACAAAACAGTTCTGTCATAAAACCACAAGGACAAACTCCTTTCAACTCTGTATTTGGCCTTTTATATGTCAAAAATCAGTCCATGTCCCAAACACTTGGAACTGAGCCATTATTGTGGAACCAAGAGGGGCATTGGGTGGAACTACAGGGTTGATATAAAGTGTTACACACAGAAATTAGCTGTCAGGCATCTCCTTTCCTAGGGGTAAAGTTAAAGTCCAGTGATTTATTCTGCCCTGGTGTGGTTTTGTTTTCAATTCACTCGTCAACTTTTCACACAGACAATCTATGATTGCTTTGTCACATTATTGAGCATTGAAGCCTCCAAATTCTAACCTAATTCTCTACCCCCAATCAGTAAATATGAGGCATCTCAAGGGGATGTTAGAAGCAGGTTGACTTCAACCCCTTGAATATACTCAGTCCTTTCAATAAACAGCTAAGTTTAAGGAAACAGGTTACTGTTTCTGGTCTTGCCACCCACTGTATGTTGGCAGACGAAAAAATGTGCTCCACATGGGTCAAAGAAATATAGCTCACTTTGTCAAATGTAATGTAGGGCCAACTATACAAAGTTCTGTACATGTGAGTTACTTCTTTTTTCACCCCTGCATTATCCTTTGATTTTTCTTCCCCAGGCTGGCGGAATCTTTTTCTAGAGCATCTACTGTATATAGTGTACCCTGAGGTTGAGAAATGTTGTCTTTGGGTTTTGGTCTAAACATTAAAACTGACACATGCATCTGTTTATGGGACAAGGTTCTCTGGTGAAAACATAATAGTTTGGCTGTGTTTGTACTGTTCATTTACACGACAACGCCGAATATTTTGTTTTACAATGGCACAGTTTGAAAATATGTCGCTTGGCCTGGCACATTCACGCTCAATGTGAACGTACCTTAACGGTTCAAAAACGTCCTGTTTTCTGTTGTTGTGTAAACAGGAAAACGGAACCTTTCCTCCAGGGAATCTCTGGCTCATGCGCAGTATGAGAGGCTGGCAGAAATTAACGGACAGGCAGAACATTACGACTGCCTGCAATTGTAGAAAACCACATAAGAAGAAAAAATGGCAGATAGCAGAGTCCTGTTTTGGCTGCTGACTCTTCTGAATATAACCACGGGTGAACAAGCATATAATTCAAAGTCACCTTAATGCAACA
This sequence comes from Fundulus diaphanus, assembly GCA_037039145.1. NCBI lineage: Eukaryota > Metazoa > Chordata > Actinopteri > Cyprinodontiformes > Fundulidae > Fundulus > Fundulus diaphanus. The sequence goes on from CM073144.1 coordinate 18,047,266, forward strand.
GTTGAACCTCATTGTCTGTTCATGGGAAAACTTTATTCTCAGCCATCTGGAAGGAATATTCGTGGCAGTGGCTTTTAGGCACTACGCATGTAGAATTTTCAAGCAATGAATGCGAGACACACATTTTCTGGGTTCCTCTTGAATGGGCTGTGAGTTATCCGTTCAGAGCTCAGTCTAAGCTTTTTGAGCTTTTTTCACAGCTTGGTGGGCATCTGTTGCTCCTGCCGCTGTTAGCATCAGCAGAGTAAAACTGATTGTTTGTACCTGTGATACCTTTTCTGTTTTTGTTGTAATTTCTATATCTCTTTTCAGGTATAGAAGCAGACTCCAAAGATGTTATCTTGTATTCTCTTTTTCTTCTGCTCTGTATTTGTCACCTACTCTCCCTTTTAAGATTTTACCTCACCTTTCTCTCTTCCTTTTTTCTCTTTTACTTTTACATTTCTGTGTCCATTGAATTTGAATTAATCCCTAAATAATGTCCAATTAAGTTTTTTGTTTTTTTTACAGGAATATCAGGTGGAGCACAATAGAGAAAGCAGTAATGCTCCACTTGTGAAAGTAAATCTGTTTGACATTAAGACAGCAATTCTGAGTGCCACAGTCAGAACTTAACCATCTCACTCTTCTGAACCTGTGCTGTTTGGCACCTGTTTGGTGCGACATGGGAATTACACCGTTCTCAAGTTTGTATTATTGCCGTGTAAATGGAGATTGTAATTAAAATGTTGTCATGTAAATCTGTTGACAGACAGGGAAGAAAGGTATAGTATCCAGACCAGTGTTGTATAGTAACGAAGTAAAAATACTTCACTGCTGTACTTAAGTATATTTTGGAGTACTTTATACTTTTCTCAAGTATAATTTTTATTTATTACTTTTACTTTTACTTCACTATATTTCCGAACTTAATTGCATACTTTTACTCCGATACATTTTCGATGTTTGGTTTAGTTACTCGTTACAAAAAAAGTGTCGGTTTGGCTCTGCCAGACGTGCATACATGCATCGGAGCGCCTCCGTTTTGAAGCGCTCGGCGTGTGTCATTTCAAAGTTGTGGGGCCTGGCACTCCACGCAGCCAATCACTAACGCGTCTGGCGTTTGATTGACAAGGTAGAGACCCCCCTTTAACTCCGCTCTCATTGGTTGTGCTGCCTTAAACTCCGCCTTTCCTCTTCCTAATTGGCTGTTTTCTATTACGTGTGTGCGTGCATGTGCGTACGTGCTTGGAGCGCGAGATTTCTGGGATACTAGACTACGAAACTAGTCCCAGTAAAGAAACTAAATATTTTCAGCACTAAAATAGGTGAAAGCTACTGAGTGCAGTTCTGTTCAGAAGCAGCAGAGAGAGTTTTGAATTGTTGAACTTGAGAAATGTAAGTAACCAACGTTAATATCTCAAACTAGCATTTAATTCTGAAGTATAACACATTTTATCAACAAAAACCTAATCTCCTCTATAAACCTAAATATTCTGTGCCAGGCAGGAGTTCCGAAGACTGCTCGAAAGATGGAAAAGCAAAGACTGTAGGTCATAAAAATTCAGATTCTTAGCCACAACCGTCACAGTGAGAGTGTCATTTTTACCATTATTTCGTTGTTATTGTTGCTTTCATTTATTTTCGACCATTTGAGGCAGTTCAGGCATAAATAGCAGGTGTAATTTCTTTTGCATAAGAACATTAGATGCTGCCTAAACAATTGCTACTCTTGGTTAGACCTTTGCGTAGTTACAATAGTATGATTAGGGTTCCACAAAATAATAGTGTTATTTATTTGACTATGTCTACTTCTAGAATTAGGATAAAGACAAATAAAACAAAGGAACACTATTTACATTGGTTTTATTGTTCATAGATTTCCACACTGTCCATTAATAAATTATTATAAACCAGGGCCGGAGCTAGCAGATTCAGAGGGCAAAGAATTCCCAATCTAACATATTCTACCTCCTGCAATGGAAGGGAAAAATTGTTATGGGCTGGCTGATATACAGCAGGTCAAAAAAGGCCATATTTTGGCTGCAGTGCTTGCTGTTCTCTTATGAAGAAAAGATCATCTAGTGCACTAAATTCAATAGCTGGGTTGAAAATATCCAGTATAAAATACAGAGATTTGTGTGTGTGGTGTGTTGGCCTGCAGGTGTATCTATTAGCAGGTTTACCACTTCCTGTAGGTTAACTAAGGCAAGGCAAATTTATTTATATAGCACAATTCAGTACAGAGACAATGCAAAGTGCTTTACATGATTAAAATATAGGAATAAAAGCAAGTAGGGATAGAATGTAGAAAAAAAAAAAAGTAATTTTAAAACAGTTTAACTTGAACATTGAACATTTTAAAACAGTTTAACTTGAACATTCAAAGGCAATTTTAAACAAATGTGTTTTGAATCTCGATTTAAAGGAACTCAGGCTTTCAGCACTTTTACAGTTTTCTGCAAGTTTGTTCCAGATAAGTGGAGCGTAGGAACTAAATGCTGCTTCTCCGTGTTTGGTTCTGGTTCTAGGTATGCAGAGTAGGCTGGAGCCAGAAGACCTGAGTGGTCTGGATGGTTTATACGCTGATAACAAGTCTGTGATGTATTTAGGTGCTAAGCCATTTAGGGATTTATAGACTAACAGAAGTATTTTAAAGTCTATTCTCTGAGATACAGGGAGCCAGTGTAAGGACTTTAGAACTGGGGTGATGTGCTCTACTTTCTTAGTCTTAGTGAGGACGCGGGCAGCAACGTTCTGGATCAGCTGCAGCTGTCTGATCCACTTTTTAGGCTGACCTGTGAAAACACCGTTGCAGGAATCAATTCTACTAAAAATAAACGCATGGATTAGTTTTTCCAGATCCTGCTGAGACATCAGTCCTTTAATCCTGGAAATGCTCCTCAGGTGATAAAAAGCCGACCTTGTAATTGTCTTTAGATGCTTTTGAAGGTTCAGGTCTGAGTCCATCACTACACCCAGGTTTCGGGCCTGATTAGTGGTTTTTAGCTGAAGCGACTGAAGCTGTGTGCTAACTTTTGATCTCTCCTCTATTGGTCCAAAAATTATTACTTCTGTTTTGTTTTTATTCAACTGAAGAAAATTTTGGCACATCCACGTATTGATTTCTTCTAGGCATTTACTCAGTGCTTGAACTGGTTTATAGTCACCTGGTGACATGGTGATTTAAAGCTGTGTGTCGTCTGCATAGTTATGGTAGCTGATGTTATTTTTTATTATCTGAGCTAGGGGGAGCATGTAGATATTGAAGAGGAGGGGACCCAGGATGGACCCTTGGGGAACCCCACATGTGATTTTTGTCGTCTGGGATGTAAAGTTACCTACTGACACAAAAAAGTCCCTGTCCTTTAAGTAGGATTTAAACCAGTGGAGTGCTGTACCAGAAAGGCCGACCCAGTTCTACTAAGCCTGATTTATCACTTCACCATGTTCTTAGTATACACCACCTTTGCCTGCACTTGGTTGTGTGTTGGTTGCTTAGCACTGACCTTGCTTGAAGAAGGAAAACTGAAAGCTTACAAAAAGGTTGTATTTTCTGTCTAAACTTGGTCTAAATTTCTCCTGCACTTGGTTGTTTATATTATTTTAAGTGAATTTGACTTTCAAAGTTTACCAAAATCTAAAAAATGTCATTCAAACTGCATGTGCTTTGTTTTACTTTTTACTTATACTTTTCATTACATTACTTGAGTACTTCTATTTTTAAAGTAATTTTCATGCTTAAGTACAAGACATTTCAGATACTTTAAGACTTTTACTCAAGTAACATTTCAGTCAGTTACTTGGACTTTTACCAAAGTCATATTTTGGAGAGGTACTTGTACTTTTACTTGACTCCAAAATTTTAGTACTTTATACAACACTGATCCAGACAGACCGTTGTCATGTGAAAAGAATTTTTCCTCAAATAAAAAAAAAGTAGAAAATAATCCAAGATAGTCTTGCAAATATTAGTCCTGTTTGCAAACTGCATTACGGTATCAATGGAGTAGAAGGGGGGTTTCTTCATATGCCACTGGGTTAAAAACATGGGTCAGAAAAGCATCAGTGTGTTTTAGGTTCAAGGGACGAGAAAAGGCGCAAATCGCCGAATTTTTTAATATGAAATTCTACAACTACAATAAAAGATTTGCCTGCTTTTTACACATCTTTATTAAGCTTTCCAATGCTTCTGGGGGACACCATATACTGTCTATTCCCTTTTAAACACTGAGCTTTTGAAAGTCATGCAAGGTTATCACAGAAGCCATTCTGGATGCATGATGAGTTTTTGCATTGTCTTCAATGTCTTCACAGCACGCAGCATGGTAATACCCTACTAGGAGTTATCAATTTTTCACGGAACAATAACACGGTTCTAACTTTTTTTTGCTTTGTTTTCTCTTGGCCACAGTCGTGTGTCGGAGAGAAATCAACACAAAGAACGTTTGTGGCCAACAGCTGTTTACCCTCCATCTGACACAGGAGACTTGTGGGGACCTCTGGCGCTGAGCCGGCTCGGCACGCGCTCACATAGGCATGACATAACCGCATCTACGGTTCACACGTTCACTTTTGCACGGGGACAGATATCAGCCCAACTGAACGTTACCGCGGCCCAGAGGATGACATGCACTCAGCCAAGTACACGCAAAATGCACATACCTTTATAGTGGTTGCTTGCTGAGTAGGACACAACCTTGGAAAAAAGCTCTGGTCCAGGGGGAGTATTCCCTGAATGGCTTGTTTGCAAGAGTGGAACAGCGGTCAACTCACTCCATGTTTTTTATCTGTCCGTCTACCCCTCCATTTATAAGTTGGAAAAAAAAAGTTAAACTGTGATTCGTTAGCCATTTTCTTGGGAGATAGATGTAGTTCTGTAACCCTGTGATGCAGTAGGGTTTCAACAAAATGAAGATGTAAAAAATCAGTAGTTATAATAAGAATAAAACTCAGTCCTTAATAACAGTCCTGATGCAAAGTTATGGTGGGAATCATAATTACTTTTTAACTTTTAATTAAAGTGCTCCAGGCAATCACCTTTCATTCCCATTTTAGTTTGTATTGCAGTAATCTTTTACAGGTATCTTGGGCCGTTCATTCAACCCTTGTTGCTTTGTGTGAAAGAACTAGGACCAAATCAGACCTAGGTAGAAATGTACCCAAGAAAACAGCGCCGGTATGGAGGTTTTACTTTGGGACTTTGCTGGTACGTGGTAGAGGCTTCCTCTGTATTGTTGTCTACCGTGTCTCACAGGGATTAAGTGTTAAAAATACAATTGTGAAGTAGAGAGAAAATTCTGCATGATTTAAAAAATAATTTTACAAATTAACTGAAAAGTTCGGTGTGCACAAGTTTTCAGCCACCTCTTCTCTAAGTGCAGACAACTGCCTAATGACTGCTAAAGACTAAATAGGGTCCATCTGTGTGTAATGTAATCTCAGTACAAATACAGCTGCTCTGTGACAGTGGTTCCACAAAGTGAAGACATTATATATATATATATATATATATATATATATATATATATATATATATATATACCGCTCTCTCACCCACCCTCATACTCCTGAGCAGGGTGGGTGGCTCTCCATCTCTCAAGCTCGGCTACTCTACCAGAAGCCTGGGAGCTTGAGGGTTCTTTTTAGGCTCTTAGCTGTTCTTAAGCTGTTCCTGTTCCCTGCCGAAAATGAAACGGCAGGGCGGACTGCGCACCAGGCTAAAAGCTAACCCACACACTACCAAGCATCATTCTGGCCAATGTAAGATCCCTCACCAACAAACTTTACGAAATCCATAAGATGGACGGCTCTGTAGCGATTTTCACAGAAACGTGGTTAGATGGCAGCATCCCCGATGAAGCGGTGGGGCTAGAGGAGCGCTGAGGTGAGCTGTTCAGGTCATATTGCAAAGCTGCTGCAAAAAGAAGTAGAGGAGGAGGACTGGTGATCTCATGTCTGTCTATCTCCTGTGAGATAGAAATTGTTTAAATTCAGCAAAAGAGTGTAACCATTGTCCTGAATATGGGTTGAGGGTTGCTCTTGTCGGATTGCTATCCCAACTGGAGTGCTTATTGCATTTCCTCTTATATTAAATGTGAGTAAACATGGAAGGCTGCATTGAAATTCATCTTTCCTTAAAGTCTGAAGTGAGATTACAAAAGTAATTGTGGCCAAACACAATTGCAGACACACACACACCCCGTGACAAACCAAGGTCAAAGCTTATTTAGAAGAATACTTACCAGCTCGTCTTCGGCATATGTCATTTCCACAAAGAGCTTAGATTTAGACAGCGAAACGGGGAGTTCTGATGGAAAAAAAAACAACGTTCTAGATTATTATTTACAATATGCATCTAATTCTCTAAATCTGCAGAGTGGCTAAAACAGTTAAACCTCTGTGTCACAATTTATTTGTACCTTACGGAATCAGGAAGTCATAAGATTACTCTTTTTTTTTTTTGTCATTGCAACATACAATCCAATGAAATTTGTCCTCTGCATTTAACCCATCCCTTAGGGAGTAGTAGGCTGTCACTGTGTGGCGCTTGGGGAGCAATCTTGTGCTAAGGGTGTTGCTGAGCAACACCCTTAGCACAAGACCCAGAGTGGCAGTCTGTGGAGTGGCAGTCTGTGGTAGTCAGACCCACAACCTCCAGGATGAAATTGCAATGCTCCAACCACTGGGCTACCACTGTCCCAGTCATGGATTACTATTTAAAAGGTCATATGTACTATGTGGCGTTTCTGCATTTGGGGCCAGTGGGGCTTGTCACTGTGGAGCTCTATGTTCACAATAAACAGTGCGACAGGATTGTTCTTTATAGAGGAATATTGTAAAACGACCAATTCTCTTACTTATAAAATTCTGTTATAAACATCTGTGTCTATATATCCAAGTCTGCCAGAATACTCACAAGCTCAGTGGACTAAATCCTCTTGAGGTGCCTTGATATTGGGGCCGGCCCACTAACGTTTGTTTAAATAACGAACATCTGAAATTGCAGTGCGCATACCAAGATGCTCTCAGTAGACAGCTGTGGGGCACAAATCCTTTGGCCCCAAGCTCGGATCGTTCAATCAAAATGCTGGAAATGCACATGTTACGTTTATATTCTGCCAGAAAGTGTGCGACAATTTAGTGTTGGTTGTCCTTGCTAGCTTATTAAAGGATTGATGTCAATCTTTTCTGTTAAATTAATGAACAGTATTGGTGAGCCTTTTTTTTTTTTGTAATTTCATGTATAGAAATAAAATGATTAATTATTAATTAGCTTATACAAAATGGTGTTTCTAATGTGTTGGTGTATGCTAATTTGTCTGTTTCATTTAAAATAGATCAAAGTCTGGTTGTATTAATCACAGAAAAATGTGTTGCTGCTAATAGATGTTGAGTTGTTGTGCCCCACTTAACTTATCATGCCAGACCAGAGACGCCACTGTATGTACTCATCAATATCAGAAGTATCCAAAATTTTATAAGAATTGGGTCGCTAAAAATGCTATTTAAAAATGTTTACTTCTTAAGGTTAAGTATTTGCTCCCGTCAGGTTTTTGATTTATTTATTTATTTTAAGATGTTGCTTCTGCAATAAAAGTTAACTTTGCTTATCTTTTTTTTACCAATGCTGCCAAAAATTATGAGCAGGACACACACAGTGCATCCGATATATTGTCACTCGAGTATCAAAAAAATGTCAGCTTCGCAACAGACCTTTTGCTTGCTTACATTATTCCACGCCTAATTTATCTGCATTGCTTATGCGCATGTGAAGTGTATGGAAACTGACCCGAAGGATTTCAGATTTCAGGCAAATTACATTCACAATCAATGACAACACAGCAAAAATTGATGTAAGCTGTGTATGTGAAATTATGTTTTTATAGATCGGAGCAAAAAGACCTTACAAACAGGCCAGACAAAAAAATATAGGAGATGTTTCCTTGCAGTGGTTTTTTTTCTTTTTAATAAAAAATTAGAATGGCACAACAAAGGCATACCAGTAGCTGTGAAAAAAAAAATTACCAACAGAGTGAGAAGAAATCAATGAGACTGGTTCATTTTTACGTTGTTCGCAAAGTAGACTCAATATTCATCTCCCTGGTTGTAAGGGTGAGGCTGTAGGGATTACATTCGTAAATCCCTGACACTGTTTCTCCAATCGTCTTCTTGGCACAATCTTAAAAACTTATGTAACGTTGGTGGTCTCAGGAGCACATGCACGTATAAAAAAAGTGTACTAGCACCCATGAATGCAATATGAACTGCATAAACAGACAGCTGGTTGAGCTTGGTCGGTTAGATATGAATCAGGGGATTGAGAAAGCATTATATAACACAAGGTTTAAGCTGAAGTGGAGCTATGGCTTTAAGCCATTGACCCCTTTTTTCCAAGAAAGGCACAAATGTATGCTTTCAGAGTTCTTGATATGTCGTTTTTTATTATATTGTATCAGAATATGGGGTGATTATTGCTTCTCGATCAGATAGCACAGAAAATATACTCTGTTGTACTTGTCGTGTCTTTATTTTGGTGAATGTATTGTATGCTTGTTTGAATTAAGAAAGAGAATGACAAATCCAGATTTTTATTTTTCAATGTAGCTGCTTTTAGTGAAAGTTGAGAGAAAATACGATGTTATCACAGTATTTGAAAAGTAAAGGTTGAAACAAAAATATAACAGCACTTCATTTTGTTTATTTAAAATTACAAATATTCCTACTCCTGTTACAATAACATGTGGATATCTGCTTGGCATCCTTCTGGACAGTATTCATGTGTGAGAACCATCTCAGAGATGGAGGCTAAGGCTCCACCTGAATAACCTTAATAATAGCTTCTAGCTCCATAACCTTTCTCTGTGTCAACAGTAAGAACACTATCATGGGTAGGAAAGAGGATTTGCTCTGCTGTTCCGAATTCGGACAGCCTTTGACTCCGACAACATTATGTGACGGAAACGCACATGGATGATGCGAGTCAAATCCAGGCATACAACCTTCCAAAAATGAACTACAAAGTGCAAGCTCTCTTCTTTCCGGACATTTTCGTTGATTTCCATGTCATGTCTCGCAAAGGATTGTGGGATATCTCAAGGCTTCTCAGCACCGGTAAGGGACCTCGTGGGGTTCCTAGGCAAAACTCACTGAGGGAGGGAGCCTACAGGTTTTTTTTCTACCGCCTTCCTGACTGACTGCAATATTCGGAGAGCACTTATCATGGCAACCACTGACGCACTTCTGCTTTGGTTAAAGAGTCCTTACTCTTTACGGGTATTCGGACTGGGCCTAAGAATCTGAGGTGAACCACTGTAAACACTGTGTTGTTGATGTCAGTGATGGGGGAGAAGGTTCTCCAGAAGTTCACCTTCATCATCACAATCTTGAGCAGGTTTAGCTGCAGATTGTCCTCCATCCTCCAGTGGACCAGCTGATCCGCCTCCTGTGTGCATACTCCCCATTGTTCTGGATCAGGTGAATGGAGACATTTTACAGATGAGTTTGCTGAGGTGCAGTCATTTATGTTAATGGAGAAGACGAACTGGGAGAGAACACACATTGAGGGGAGGCGTCAGCATTGCTGGACCTTTTGTGGGAGACGATATCAAGCAGCCTCAGCTGTTGACCATCACTCAGGAAGTTGGTGACCAACTGAAAGGTGGAGGTGGGTACAGTAAGCTGGGTAAGCTTCCTGTGAAGAATGTCTGGGTTGATGATATTAAAGGCCATTCTGCAGTCCACAAACAGGATCCTGGCCAACACTCCTGGGTAGTCAAGGTGGTGTAACAATAATAATAATAATAATAATACGGCAGAGAATTGGAGAATAAAGTCAATGCATGAATGATGATTGTAATCACCTACATGTCTAGGTGCAACCCGACAGGCATAGAAAGGATGTGGAAGCAAATCAAGAGGAAGTATGAAAATACAGTTTAATCAAGTAAGGTCCAGTTATAGGTTATTCTTATGGTTAACCCCATAAACCGCCCAGACAACTAAAGCATTAATTGGCTGTAATCAGCATTTGCTATTAATATGACGATGTGAATTACTGAAATAACTGATTTGTTCTTTCATATTTTTTTCCAGATAATGCCTTCACCCATCCTTGTAAAATAATTTGACACTGATTTTCTTGTAGGTGTATAATTTGTGCAAACCTCACTTTATATTAATTGGTTATATTTATATTTCAAGTTCAAGTAAAGGTGGCATTATTTAAGTGAAGCAATGTGCCATAGCCCTAACTGGGGGGGATATATGAATAGAAACTAAAATATATTAATGGAAAATTACAGCTGGGAATCTTAAAATATGATACAGAATAAATTATTGCTTTCATTCTTAGTTATTTTATTAATCTTGTGGGTCTCTGATTATTGAACGCATTAAACTCTACTATAACTGAGTGCAACAGTAACATTCTTGACGGCGTGATGTACATCTGCCTCTGAAAGATTTTCTGCGTCACCTACGTTGTTAAAAAGCTGCCGTCGGCATAAAAACGAAGGGCCGCACAAAGAAATCGTTCAGAATTGAGAGCGTGTTAGAAGAGCGATGTGCCGTGTGGGCTGAGAATATTGAGATAAATCATTGACAGCGGCAAAAAGGGGTAACACTTGAAAATAAAATATGATGTATACAGACTCCTCCAGTAAATGACACACCTTTTTCGACACTTTGTTATACTGATCTCAGTTAAAAAGTAGGAAAAACTCAGGGTTAGCCCAAACAACTCTGCTCGGTAGCAGGGTTTTTTCACGGAGTAATTTGTTGTCATATTTTGACTCAGGGTAAAGGCTTCTGAAATGGATAGGCCAGGCTATGCAGGTATTTAATTCAGAAATTACTCTGAATCTCCTCTAATCCAGCTTTCTGAAACAGGGCCCAGGTGCATTATGTAGTGTAGTACATTTTAACTTGACTTTACATGGTTCTATTGACTTTTCCATGGTTTTCAAAAAATTTTGTCGGATACAAAATCTAAAAACTGGAGTAAATTTGTGTTCAACCTTTGAACCTGTCGTCTGCTCCTTTTGCTGCGTTTATGTTTGCAAATATTTTACCACATCTAGTTGCTTAACATTCTTGCCCATTGCTCTTTGTAAGATAGTACCTATAAACATAAATTTCAAGGTCTTGTCACACTAAATACATTGGATTTACATTTGGACTTTTAGGCCCTTTACACAAGGAGCCAGGTTTTTATAAAAATGAAAATCTCCTCCACATCGTTTTAAAAATATTGTGGAAATGGGATCATTTTTAGAGAAAGATTTCATCCACACCAACCCACACAACTAGCCACTGAGTGTTATTTTAAACATGCCAAGTCAGCTAATGAAAATCCTTAAAAATAACCATGTGGAACGTATTTGAGCACTTGAGCTTGTCAAAACAAACAAGCAAAAAGTGCGTGAAACATCACCTCTCTGATGGCATTTACTTTTCCTCCATCGCATGGGCAAATAAATTACAATGGTCGCAAATGTGACGTTAGCGACGCATTATTTGTCACAGACTGCGATTTGTGGAACCCTAATGAAAATCCTTCAAAATAACCATGTGGTCCTTCCGTATTGGGAGGATGGCGCCATTCACGTTCATACCGAACGCGAATGGCACCACAATGTCGCCACTTTTGCGTGCTGTCGATCACTTGACATATCACCGGCAGATCGCATTGGCAGGCAACAGCAATTGCTCAGTGGACAACAAGCCAGAAATACAGTAGTACAATGGGAATATCTAGTGAAGCTTTCACTGAATTGCCACTCCCGTCTCCTTCCTCACTCTTTTGCAGGCTTGGTCCTTTCTGAACTTGTCTCGTTAGTAATAATTGGTTATACAACTCAGGCCCACTGCAGACTGCCACCATCAACTTGTGTTCCATGTTGAATCAAAACAGCTTAGTCTCCGCTGCAGTTCATCCAGCTCCTGACAAAAGTTCAGCTTTTTCACCTCCAACAACTGTCACTTCTGGCTTCACTTTAATGGAACAGAACACCTCTGATGTCATCACCCTTAGCACGGGCTCCCCTCAGGGCTGTGTCCTGAGCCCCCTGCTATTCACCCTGATGACACACGACTGCGTCCCCAGGTTCACCACCAATCACATCGTGAAGTTTGCAGACGACACAACGGTGGTGGGCCTGATCAGAGACGACAATGACCGGGACTACAAAGAGGAGGAGCTGGTGGGCCGGTGCAGAGACAACAGCCTGATCCTGAACGGGGAGAAGACGAAGGAGATCATCGTGGACTTTAGGAAGAACCGGCCTCGCCACGCTCCACTGCTCATCAACAGCTCAGCTGTGGAGGTGGTCAGCAGCACCAAATTCCTTGGGGTGCACATCACAGACAACCTCACCTGGTCTGTGAACACCACGTCACTGGTGAAGAGGGCACAGAAGCGACTGTACTTCCTGCGGAGGATGAGGAGAGCCCACCTGCCCCCGCCCATCCTCACGACCTTCTACAGAAGCACCATAGAGAGCATTCTGACCAGCTGTCTCTCTGTGTGGTGTGGAGGCTGCAGCGCCTCCGACCGGAGGAGCGTGAGGAGAGTGGTGAGGACAGCAGAGAGGATCATCGGGGCTCCTCTTCCCTCCATTAAGGACATTTCATCCCAGCGCTGTGTGTCCCGAGCCCGTAATATCATCAGAGACCCCTCACACCCCCACCATAGACTGTTCTCCCTGCTGCCCTCTGGAAAGAGGTTCCACAGCATCCGCTGCAGGTCCACCAGGTTCTGTAACAGCTTTTTCCCTGTTGCCATCAGACTGTTGAACTGTTGAACTCTAAACTGGACTCTGCATCACATTTGCACATTTGCATCTTTATTTAGTATTACAAACATTGCTGATCTTTCATTATCCATTTGTCTTTTTGCACTATTATTGCCTTTTTGCGCCATTATTTTTGCACATAAACAAATGGTTGAACATTCTTCTGTATGCTGTTGTTGCACATTGTTTTTCTCCTGCACTGTTACAACTGATCACTGCTGCACTTTATATTGAAATGTTGCCTTATTCCACCTGCAATCCCATTACACTGTCGTAAGCTGTATGCAACGAAATTTTGTTCTGTATGCACTCTGTACATACAAAATGACAATAAAGTTGTTTAAGTCTAAGTCTAAAATTGCGCATTTTGCATCACTAGAGTCGCCTCTGTGGCCTCGCTTAGCGTCACTTTGCATTGCATCACTCCTGTGGTGCACCTGTACATAGGGATATAATGTAAATGTGTCGCTCGGGCTGCCACATTCGCGATCAGTGTGAACGTCCCTTCAGAGTTTTTCCATGTATACATGCAAACACAAAAACAGGGTTTCTCAAATCTCCACTTTGTTTTCAGAATGAATATTTTTTAGTGATGTAAAATTTAGTTTTATGAGGGTTAAAGGCCAAATGCCTAAAAATTTACTAGTTTTCCCAGATATTTGGCTTCGTGTGGACAAGGCCTGAGTCGACCATTTAAAAACTGACATTAGATTGAGCTTAGCCTTTTGCATGTTGTCCAAAAAGTTACGTTTGGCCTCATTTCAATTCAGTTCAGTTCAATTCAAATGTATCTATATAGCACCAATTTACAACACAAGTCATCTCAAGGCACTTTACAAAATCATACAGACAGGATGAAAATGTTTCTCTCTAAGAAAATCCAGCGGATTGCATTGAGTTATTGATTTGCAGCATTCACTCCTCTTGACAGCGAGTGTAGTCACAGTGAACAGTCGCCTGCATTTTGTCGTTGGTTTTGCAGCAATCCCTCATACTGAGCATGCATGTAGTGACAGTAGGGAGGAAACACCTCTATAACAGGAAGAAATGTCCAGCAGAAGTGGCTCAGTGTGACCGACCATCTGCCCTGACTGAGACGACAGAGCAGAAACTCAAAAAGAACACAGAAGCATTGATCCAGGAATACTTTAAGAGGGTAATAGAAGATGATGTGGTAAAACATAGGTGGACTCTTTTTTACTAGTTAGAGGAGTCCTGAAAGCAACTGTTGTGAATTCATACATAAAGGTGAACAAATATGAACAGAGGGAAAAAATACGGTAAACTTTAAATAAAAGCAGCTAGAAACCCCTCTGGCAGTTGTAAGGCTGTGGGTTTTTACAATGCCTGGATATTGTAAACTAGCTCAATAACAAATGGAGTTGGCTGAGGACATTTACATGGCCCATTGTTGCCCTTTTGTGTTATGAAAAAGACACAATGCAGGCAAAGTGGCAGTGTAATTTAGTAAACAGGGCCTGACTGAGCAAACAGTTCACCTTGACTTTTCCTCTAACATCACCTGTTTCTTAAGTAATGTCCAAAAGAAAAAAAAATATATATATAGGCTATATAAAACATATGTGACTCCAAAGTAAATAAAAATGGATCTTTACAGAAAAATAGAAGGTTTCAAAACCTGGTATATATATAAATAGATAACTGGCTTAATCATAACTTTTGGCAGTCACATTTTCACTTTGCTAACAGTGCATTAGTTCAAGATACTGTGGAGACTTCAGAATCTATATCCTAATATGTCAAGTAACTCATCTGACATATTACTCAGAAAAACACAAGCTATTTGTCTATATTTTTGTGCATCTTGTGATGTTATCAAACAGAATAAAAGACAAATTAGCGTTTTTTGCTCATAGCCAGACTCTATTAAGCGCTAAGTGAACCCACAACCTTTGGGTTACAGGATGAGTGTTCTAGCCACTGAGCCACAATCTCCCCCCAAAACAAGAATGTTTCAGCATCATCTAGGATTTGACCTAGAAGTTGATACGCAGCATACCAAAGTAAATTGCAGTAACGGTAGACATTGAAAAGCTGTGAATATTTTCATTTTTCCTGGGTGCCTACAACCTTTTCATTTATAAAATTCATTTAATTTTCCAATGTTCAAACTTTAGCCTACAAATTTACAGCAGATTAACTGCGCTGTCGTCAGGCTGTAAATATGGAACTAAAGCAGCAGATGAGAAGAAAGGATGAGAGAGGATGGATGTATGGATGGATTCATCCACATTTAGACAATAGGATAGGGAACGCAGTCTGGAAAAACATGTTATTCACACACTATTTTTATCTATAATCCTTAATACCAAGAAAGTATTTAAATCTGATTCTATATCTTTTCACCCTTTTTCACACGGCATAGGGACAGGGATGTTGCATTTTGATCTATTTGCAGATTAATGTTGGGGGGAAAAAGTTAATAGCTTCTTCAATATTCCATGAAAACAAATCTAAAAATGTCGACACCATAAAACACAACATATGCACCACTGCCCAAACACCAACCCAAGTAAGCCTTTGGCAACCCTTATATCCTCTGCAACAATACAAACGGTACATCAAACCTATTGAGTGCGAACCATCTCTACCATCCTGCTGGGGGATACTGTCTAAAGTTACCATCAGTGACCGAATTTTGTGGATGTCTCTAACCTGTATCGACTCCCCTGCGTCTTGGTCAGTGCTCCCCTTTTTTTCCCAGTTTCTTTGCAGAAGCACTGCTTGACCTGGCTGTTTGGGAGAAAGGACTGACGTAAGCTCAAAATGCCCCCCAGGCTTGACACAGCACTGTTCCAGCTGCACTCTGTAATTACCAGCAGCACAATCAGCACACTCGTTAATTTCACCTGACTGACAGCCGCTGACGGCTCAATTGCGGAAAATGCACTAGTACAACTTCATAAGTAAATGGAACCGACAACCTGGAGCGTTCCTCATTCTGCGTGCAGGAAAGTGCAAATAATGCTCAGTTTCGCATTGCAGTGCAGTAAGTTCTTTTCGCAAAACGGTTTCTTGACTGACAGATTGAAAGATAGTTAAAGTACCTTGTAAAAGTATACGCACCCCCTCGGCATTTGTCACGTTTTGTTGCCTCAAAACCTGGCATTACAAGGGATTGTTGAAGATGTATTATCTGTTTATTTTGAAGTAAGAAACACACACACACACCTGCAAGTACTTTATGCGGACACATTTTGCAGTAATTATAGCTGCAAGTACCTTTAGATTTGTCTATGAGTTTGCCACATCTTGCCACTGGGATTTTCGCCCATTCCACACCACCTTAATGTTAGATGCTTTTCACTTTGGACAGAAGTCTGCAATTCTAACCACAAATTCTCAGTTGGATTGAGGTCTCTACTTCCACTAGGCTAGTCCAACCCTTTTAAATGTTTCCCCTTAAACTGCTTGAGTGTTGCTTTAGCAGTCTGCTTCAGGTGATTGTTGTGCTGAAAAGTGAATCTCCATCCATGTCTCAAATCACTGGCAGACTGACACAAGTGTTGCTCAAGAATATTTGAATTTAGCACCATCCATCTTTCCCTCCACTTGGACCTGTTGCCCAATCCCTGCTGAAAAACATCTCCCACAGCATGATGCTGCCACCACCATGGTTCACTGTGGGTATGGTGTTCTTCGGGGTGATGGGATTTTTTGGGTTTGCACTTGACATAGCATTTTTCTAGGTGGCTGAAAAGTTCCATTTTGGTTTCATCTAACCAGAGCACCTTCCTCCATACATTCGGGGAGTTTCCCACATCGCTTTTGGAAAACTCAAAACATGCCTTCCTATTTTAACATTACTAAGTATGTGACTTTTGAAGGTAATTGGTGTCACCATAATGAATACAATAAATTAGGTACAGCCCCAAAGGTGGTGTATACTTTTGCAAAGCACTGTAACAAAAAACAGAAGAAAACTGGAAATTGTTTAAAAAATATCACATTCCTTACATTATGTAACACAAGGTGCTGCTGTGAGCGCTTGCAAAAGGGAAAAGCTTTCCGCCTCTCAGAAAGTATTGATTTAATCATAAAAGAATGTGAAGGAGAACAAACTAGATTCCAGCTGCAAAGTAATTGGGCTGAGTGAGCCAGCAGAATTGGCCCAGATAAATAGGTCACATAATAGGCTGTTCATGGCTGCAAGTTGACTTAATGTAAGAGAGAGCTGAGGTTCAATACGTTATATAGGAAATATGCTACAATTAAAAGGGAGAAAAAGAAGAAAAAAAGAAGAAGAAAAAACATTCACAGAGTGGGTACGCTTATTTTGTGAAATTGATGAAGTGAATCTTGTGAGACAAGACCCGAAGCTAATAAACACATTTACTATCAATGTAAATATGTCTATTTTCCATGGATCAGTCATGAATTTTAGTTTGCAGCCTATGTTTCCAGGTGTGTACGTGATATGCATAAATGGCTGATTTATTAGAAAGCTTGCAGACCACTGTTCCTGTAAATTATTCCACACCCACTGGAAAACTACTCACATCATGTAGAGTAACAAATCGATGCAGGGAAGCTGGCAGGATTCATTTCTTTAGAATTTGTCACATACAGTAGGAAACCTGTACTGCTGTTGATCTTATGCTTCTTCTTGTATACCCATGTGTACTCATGTACATTTTTGTTACATTTGGTCATGTTAAAACCACAAACTTCAATTAATTTCATTTATATTTTATGTGCTAGAATGAAGAACTCTCCTGGCACATAATTGGGAAGTGTAAGTGGAAAAAAAAAAGTAGAAAAATTACAGCTGATCTGTGAAAGCTTCAAATGCCCATTGTAACTCTGGAGGAGCTGCAGTGATCTACCGTTCAGGTGGAGCAGTCTTCTAATGGGAGAAGCTTGAGATTGGGGCAGAGGTTCATGAGGCAGAGTAATAATGAAATAGTCAGGATCAAAGCATATTAATCTGTTAAAGGGGACATATCATGCTTTTTGATTATTCTTTTTCACACTGAAAATCATTCAGTTCTGGTCTATATAAAGTGGATCTGGAATGATTTGGTCTGAATTCCTTGTTAATTTACCCCTACAATCCTCTCTTTTTTCCCTGTTTCAAGGTGTGGATGAGAGCAACTCGTTTTGGTGCTGTATCTTTAAATGCAAATGAGTGATTGCACACACCATCCACTTCCAGGTTGCAGAGTGTTCCACTCCACCTCATTTGGCCATTTTTGTAGTATGCTGGGGATGGTGAAATGAATTGTGTGGGTTAATACACACAACAACCGGACATTTTGACTTATCCACTTGTAGCTAGCTTCGGGATCCTGCAGCTTGGACTACAAATAAAAATGGCGCATTCATTAAATGAGAACATGGCCTTGTTTAGCAGTTCCGCAGTAAATGCTGTGTTGTAATTGTTCAAAAAAGCATAATAGAGTACAGAGAAAACTGAACATGTTTTCTCTGTACTCTGAAAAGAATATAAGATATCTGTGGAGCTCCTAGAAAAGACTACTTTCAAATTTTCTGCCCTCCTAGAGACTCAAAGTACACAAGAAAATTAATTTCAGGACTAATAACGTGTATTCTATACGATATTTCCCCTTTAAAATAGAGCAGTTGAAGTTCAGCCCTACTGTAAATAAAATTAAGAATGTGTGGGAGAATTTGAAATCTGCCCTTCTTCATCCAGTCTTACCGTGCTTGAACCTTTTTTTTGCAAAGAATGACGAGTGAGCAAAACCGATATACCCCAAAAGGCATTCAGCTGTAATTACAGCAAAATGGGGCTCCACAAAGTTGCGACTTAAGGAGGAAATACACCGGGCACGTAACGTAACGGGGTGTTTTTAAAAGCGTACATTTACACCACACGCTGCAAATCTTTTCAGAGATTTGCAGCGTTTCACCTGGAAAAAAACACCAAATAGAAGGCACACTTTGGCTTTCCTTCCTCTAGCTGACAAAGTGTTGCGAGAGGAAGAAATTTGTGCATCCCATCAATCAACAGCATCAGCAAGGTGACTTCTCCCACCTTGTGGCCGAACTGAGACTCAACTTTTGGGATACTATCGGAAGTGAATTTTGACACAGGATGTTTTTTTTCCCTGTTTATTCACTGCCAAACAGGAGCGTATATGCATCTGAAATTAGAACTTCAATCAAATTTAGCTATCGCGTGCTGTAAATGTGCACGTTTAAAATGGAAAGCTAACTTTTGAACATGTTAGTCTGGAAAACATAGTTTTGGGTGACTTGTTAAAATTTTGGCTGCTTTTCACAATATTTGGCACATTTTTAGAAAGTTATATATGAACATTAGCCTGACTCTCGCCAGATGGATTTCGTTCCGCAGAGCACCACACATCCATCTGGGATTGCTCTATTGGAGATGTATTTCAGAAGGAGGGGCCTCATCAAAAATCCTTGCATATGATTGGATAAACCACATCTTTACTGGCATGCTACTTCAACCACTCACATCGAAACCGAAACCATAGTTTCCACCAACAAAAGCCTTCAAAGCCGTTCTCTGGTGTTCTTTTAAAGAATTAATATTCGGTAGATTGGACAACACCGATGAAATAGCAGCATCAATGTTACCGGGGGATCAGATTTCTCTAATGAAAACCAGGGATGTCGCTAAGCTGGCAGGCGGGCGGCCACAGAGTCTCTGTCGGGGTTTGGTTTGTTTTGCCTGATCTGCAACGCGGGGAAGGCGCGTTCGGCTCAGCTCTTCTACTACGCCGGGACGGTGGCAGGACCAGGTACATACCTCTTCCTGCGTTAAACTTTTTTATTCCATCATGATACACTGAAATCGGGGACATTTCTGGGGACAGATTTTGCCGGGGACAGGTCCAATCCAAACAGTTGCTTCTCTGATATGTCACATCTACGAAAATCCCACACGGTGATCCTAATTGACTCGTCTATTTTATGTGGCATTGAAATCCCTCCCAATGGCAGCGATTCCAGATGGATGTATGGAGCCGTGTGGAGCTCTGTGGAACTACATCCATCTGGCGAGAGTCAGGTTATATAAACATAGTTGTCATTCTGTAGCAGGAAAGGGGGGAAAAAAGTTGTTCATTGTTATAAGACTGCTGCAATCTGTGAAAGAGAAATGCTAAACTGATCTATACTCGGAGAGAAAGAGAGTATGACAGAGAATTTTTTACATGTTAGACTGGGATTGATTGGGATTGTGTGTAGGTTGTTTGGTGGCCTGATTGCTCATTTTGTGGAGATACTGTATGTGCAACATTTATTTTGTTGTTGTTTTTTGCTTTAGTGTTGTTATTTGGCAAAGCCGTATTCTTTATTGTGTGTGTAATAGGGTTTGTTGTGTGTACAATGTAATAATTCTACGATTTTAACATGAGTTCATGAGAGGTTGAGAATCGGGCTGTTTTTTAGAGATGGGACAGATTTACATTGTGTTTGAGCTGGAAACTGTCAGTCAGATGGAAACCCTGACTAACTGACACAGGTAGCCATAGCAAAACAGCTATACAATGTTTTTTTTTCTCCATTTAATCCATTATATTATATTATATACACAATCTACCTCCTGTAATATTTATAAAGTATACTGTTATGAGATAGAACCAAAAGAAGCAAGACATAACTCCAAACTTCATAATAAAAGAGCTGTTTTTAATGTTATTTGTGTATACAATGACTGGTTTGACCATTCTTTTGTTATGTAAATGAACAGGGCCGGTGATGAACCAACCGCCAGATCGTGCTGTCATCAGAGCGAACAGCAGAGGTGACATTTACAGCATGAAAGGAAATGTGATGAGCTATCAATCTCCCCTGCATACATATGCACACAGACGCTTGCATGCTATGAATAACCGTGATGAACTTAGCCGTCGGCCATATCTGACACGGCTACACCATGGTGTGCAGCTGAGGAAAACTCCATTACCATGAGGGTAAATCAGCACATGTAACATCTTCCATCATTTGGACAAATTTCACAATCATGGGTTATTTCTTTCGAAGACACTCATTGGTGAAACTGCCACTGATAAAATGTAATGTAGCATTCTTTTTAAATCTTTTCTCAAAAATGCTGCACACAGTATTTTTGCATGCTTTAGTCTTTTTAGAACCACTTCTGCATCTGCTCAGCATCTTACCAAAGAGAAACTTGAGACACAAGGACATCTATAAATGTGGGCATGCATTAGAAAACCTGTTTCTTTTAACTTGTCTCTTCACATTGAGCAGAACGGTGATTTTATTTATTTTTTACATATCAATAATAGATACTTTATGTAGGGTGCAATGCTACCATTAAACCAACTTTTAAATTTGAGGTCTATTGGTCTATTAGGGTAACAAAATGAGCTCTGGATGGCATTGTTTAAAAGTTACTCAATGGGCACATATTAATTGTCTATACTGTAGGGTTTGGGTAAAAGCTGGGACCCATATGGAGAGTTGACCTTCTTTATTAGCTTATTGAGATTTTTTAAGTCAATTGCTCCTATGCTGCTACCCCCAACAGATGATGGCAGAGGAGATCACACTCACTACAACATACTTATAGAACATAATGCAGCATATTGCTGCAAACATTGAATGACCTAAGCTTCTTCAGGAAGTACAGTCTGCTCTGTCCTTTCTTGCAGACAGTTCTATCTCCAGTCCAGTCTGTTGTCCAGGTAAAAACAGAGTTATTTATATACTTCCACCGCCCCCACTTCTTTTTCCGTGATGGTAATAGCGCGACCAATTCCTGTGTCTCATGAAATCTGTAAGGATCTCCCTTGCTTTATTCACGTTCAGGATAAAATGAATCATTTATCATGGATGAACATAAGTGGAGTTTAATATTTTAGCCTAAAATATTTAGGCTAAAATATTTCCTTGAGCTACTAAGTGAGGTGTGAAAATACTGTTGTCTCTTTTTTAAAGATTTTTTCCAGCTTCTGGCAGGTAATGTACATTTCTTTTGGTTAATATTAAAGGAATTCCAACATTACATCCAGAATCAACATTTCATTACTTTACTGTAGGTTTTCAATATAGACCTATATGAAAAGGCACATGCAAAGTCCTGAATTGAATGAGAAACAGAATCTAAAGAAAGAGATAAAGGTAATGACGAGGAGACCATCAAAACTCGAATCAATTTGTATTTGCAAATCATGAATTGTCAAATATACACCCAATCGATGTTAAATCCGTGAATAAAAACTTGAAAAAAACTTGTCAAAAAAGGACCTCAGTTGAGCCATTTTTATCGTTTAAGGAACAAAGCAAAGGTAAAACCTATTATTTCAAGGCAAAAATATGGAAACACTACTCCAAGCAATCATTTCATCATGGCTGGATTAGTGTAATTCTTTTTATCTCTGAATTGGTCAGTCCTCACTCAAAGCTGATTCAAACGCTGCTGCACACTTTTAATGGAAAAACATAAAAAGAGCACATTACCCCATCCTGGCCTCCCTTCACTGATTGCCTGTTTATTTTAAAGTTCACTTTAAAGAACTTCTGTTTGTTTTTTAGGGTATAAACAGCTTTGCCCACCTTACTTAAATGAGCTTCTCCTTCAACTTTACACCCCTGCTGCTCAGTCACGTCTGCTGACCAACTTCTCACAGTTCTGAGCAGAAGCTTAAAGGGAACAGGGCCTTCTCTATTGGGTCCCCCTAAGTTATAGAACAACTTACCTTTGGACATTTGATAGGCCCCTCCACTGTCCAGTTTAAAACCTGTCTTAAAACCTATTTTTACTCATTGGCCTTCAACCTTACTGAGATTTTATCTTTTTCAACTTTTACTTTTCTCTGCTCGTATTTTCACCTTCTTTTGATTATTGAGCCGATGTGACAAGTGAATTTCTCCACTGTGAGATCAATAAAGTCTATCTTATCTTATCTTACATACTAAACTTAACTGTGGTCTATTGCTTATAGCTGATCAGCACTTGTTTAATTAACTTTTAGCTTATTGCTCACTGTTAAGTAGATAAAATTAAACACTTTAACAACAGCTAAAGACAACTTTATGAGTATGGCTTGCTAATAGTAAGCTTACCCATTAGCTGTTACGATTGCTCATAGCTAAGAAGCACTTATTTCATTGGCTAATTACATATTGGCATGATAACAACACAAATGACTTTGTCGACTAAATACATATATTTTATCTAATCAGTCTTCATGTGTTCATGTTTTTTTAGCAATTCTAGTGAAACATTTTACATTTCCATTTTTTATATTTAGCTTTAGATGCCAAACAATTTATTTATTTATCTTTTACAAAACAGAAGAGACCTCTGACTTCACTTTTAGGAACCACTATTTAAGACTGATGACCCACTTCCTAAAAGCCATTAATTTCCTTCCATTCAGTAAATTCACTTGTCAAAACTGTAACTTTTGAGAGGTGGGAAATCAATCACAGCTGTCAATGTTATTATCCAGTGGTTTAGAGGTATAAGTTTGTGGGTGCCTGCGTTTAGGTCCTTGTGACAAAACTCAGATCTGGCATTCAGTTTTCAGGCTGAACAGTATTGTTACCAAGAAACAAGGTGATCTAGGTATCCCTGGATCACGGTTCTTAATTTCATGTTTCATTCTTTGAGCCCTGAAAGGCATTTTGCAGGGAAGGTTAAAATTGCAAACTCTGTTGCATAATGATGACCCAGCATGGGCATAATAGTAAAAATGACTAAATGCTCAGCAAAACCATATCTGAGGGCCTGCCAAAACAAACAAAAAAGACAATATTAGGATGAATTCATTACCCTTTAAAACACCACGCAACTGTCAGTGTAACACACAGAAGCGTGGCCCTCAAACATCCAGCCTCCTACTCCCTCTCAGCTTCCAGTATGAATAGATAATTGTAGCGGGTCATTCGTCTCTAAGCAGGTTTATTATGTGTTTCAGTTCATCCCACGTCCCTAACAGTGTGCTAGTCCACCTGGCCCAACATTGTGTTACATAGATCCAATCTGCTTTACCTTTCTTTTCCTTTTAAATATTTACAGTCTTGAATGCAAACATAATATGTATTGCCTGTTGTGTCGCTCACAGCGCAATTTCTTTACGGATGAGACGCTGAGCTGCAACGAAATAAGCATTTGCCTGGAAGGGTCATCCTGAAGTGCTCTCTGAGAAACCCATTTTTGAAAATAATGAATCTTCTGGGAGATATGTTCTGTGTTGTTTTGGTAAGAGTGGAATACCCCCTTCATTATTGTATGAAGTGAAAATGGATTCATAAAATGAAAGGGGAATGTCCTCATTTGAGGACAGATAAGATCAAGAAATTAGTCTAAATAAAAACTAGGTTAACCTCGGGGGAATTTATTTTCTGAGCACCACCAAAACCTACAAAACCTGCTGTTCAACCCAGATAGTAACATAAAATGTTTAAAAAAAGACAACTTTTTGTCTCACTGGCTGGCATCAAATCAAACGTAATGTTACTGGTTTTAGGTTGATGCGTGACATCATGGGCAACACAAAGAAAGTGTAAAGTTATCAGGCAGAGAGTTGTGGATTTCCTCACGTTTGGCTCATCTTTAGATCTCTGAAGATTCCATGTTCATCTGGTCACCGTGTAAATGTCCGGCCAACATCCTGCTCCAGAAGGAGACAGGTTCTGTGTCCCCAAGGGAAACAATAAACATTATTTTGTGAAGATACAGGCTGAAGTTGGTAAGCTGCAACAAGCTCTACACAGATTTAGGTTTAAACCACCCAAAGAGGAAGAAGCCCATCTGGATGATCCGGAAAGATTATTTAATTTGTCATACTTCAATAATCTATATATGTGTCTATCCCATAGTGAATAAATATTTAGGTCCTGATGATGGTGAAAAGGATTGTAAAAAAGGCTAAAGAAATATTGTAAGCTCACTGTGATGGTGCGTTCACACCGAAAGAGATTCCAGCGACTTTTTCGCCTGATTTGCATGCTGTCTCTCGCTCGGGATTTCAACAGCGATTCGTGTGACGGACAGACAACACTCGCTTCACCACGTCATCCAATAGTAGGAGCTATTTGCTGCTTGCCGATTTCAACTCAACTTGGCTGAAGGGGATTTTACCAAGCGAGTCACGGTGCTGTATTTAATGTGGCAAGCCGAACTAAGGTGTTGGCGCCCCGGGTCCACCAGATCCTCCAGAGATGCTCCCATTTCATCAGACGGCTGCAGCTGGTCCAGAACGCTGCTGCCCGCGTCCTCACTAAGACTAAGAAAGTAGAGCACATCACCCCAGTTCTAAAGTCCTTACACTGGCTCCCTGTATCTCAGAGAATAGACTTTAAAATACTTCTGTTAGTCTATAAATCCCTGAATGGCTTAGTACCTAAATACATCACAGACTTGTTATCAGTGTATCAACCATCCAGAACACTCAGGTCTTCTAGCTCCAGCCTACTCTGCATACCTAGAACCAGAACTAAACAAGGAGAAGCAGCATTTAGTTCCTAAGCTCCACTTATCTGGAAAAAACTTCCAGAAAACTGTAAAAGTGCGGAAAGCCTGAGTTCTTTTAAATCAAGATTAAAAACACATTTATTTAGGATTGCCTTTGACTGTTGTAGTTAAACTGTTTTAAACATAATTAGTTCAACTTTGTAGTCCAACTATTTTTAATATTTGCTTTTAGTTTCTATTTTCCCATGTTTTATTTTGTTTCTACATTTTATTCCAACTTGCTTTGCTTCATTTCTATTTTCCTATGTTTTAATCATGTAAAGCACTTTGCATTGTCTTTGTACTGAAATGTGCTATACAAATAAATGTGCCTTGCCTTGCTATGCCTTGCCTTCATGGAGTCCAGGAGCTACAACTAGATCACGCTCTCTTCCCGCGGCCTGTCCAGGATCCAAAACTGTTATACCACTTTGGGGACGGATCCCCCTTACAACAGAGATAAGGACAGCTGGAGAGCAGAGCATGATGCCAGGCAGAGTAGCTCTGGAGCTACAAGAAGAGGACGAATGATGAATGATTTAACAGTCATTTCAAGGGCTAAGTTAAAAGGATTTTTTTTAAAGCCACCCACGGACCTCTAAAGAGCATTCTTTACTTCATCCTATGTCAACATTTATTTTTCTAACTTCCATTTTGATTAAAAAAACTTTGTCTCCGCTGCGCTCCTTCACCGTACGTCACAACATCCAGTCCCTGATTGGTTGACGCGGCGCAAATTGACAGAAAAGTTCAGATTTCTGCACTCTGGCAAAAGTCATTGAGGGTTCCGCTTTGCTCTATTCGTCCTAATCGCGCTGTGCGCATTGCTAGAAACGTGTCCTTCGCATTGCTTCGGATGGCTCCGCTCCTGAATGAGCCTCGACTTAGGGATAACATGTAAATCACTCGCTCAGGTCGCCTCATTCGCGTTCAGTGTGAACACACCTTTAGGGAGCTAAAGCAAGAGATGGCGTATTGAGGTCACTAGGGTCTCCATAACAACCTCTGGGTATTTATTTTGTAAACACGAAACCTACAAAATCTGCTTGTTCAACCCAGATATTAACATACACTGTTTAAAAAAAGAAAACTTTTTTTTTCTCGTCGGCTGATATCAAATCAAACATAATGTTTCTGGTTTTAAGTTGATGTGTGACATCATGGGCAACACAAAGAAAGTGTGAAGGTATCAGGAAGAGAGCCGTGGCTCTCCTCAAATCTGGCTCATCTTTAGCAACAAGTTCCAGGATGCCTGAAGATTCCATGTTCATCTGATCCTACCTACATACCATCTGGTTGTTTGGGAGGCATATCTGGAGAAAAAAAAAAAAAAAAAGCTCTGTTGTTATGCAACAAGTTTAAGCATGAGAGGTTTGCTAAAGGCTAACTGCAGGGGGCTCCCCATAGAACTGTGCTGGCACTTTTTCTGTTCACCCTCTACACTGTAGACTTCTCAATCATCTGCCCTGGTTGCCACGATGACTCTGCAATAGTCGGCCTCATAACAGGTGAGGACGATGCCGAGTACAGTCAGTGGAAACAGAACTTTGTGGACTGGTGCCGACGGAGCCACCTCCTGATCAATGGATTTCCGCAAGGCACAGAGGAATTTATTCTGGGAATGTCATTTTTATTGACTGTACAGTATTTTTTTCTTCTGTTGTCAACTTTTTCCCTTACTTGCTGCTGATGCACTTGAGTCGCCCCACTGTGGGACAGTACAGGATATTTCTATTCTAATTTATTCATTTTAACTGGAATCATGTTTCTTTCACGAAACCAAGACCGACTGTTTTGGCAAGGAACAGTTTGGCATGGAACTAAAGATGACGATGTGGAAACACCCCTCAGTCTGGCTGTTAAAACAATGGAGGATCTGCGATGCTGGGGCCCTGTTTCTCTTCAAAGAGCCACAAGAACATTGTTTGAGAGCATTTCACCAGAAGCTTTTTAAAAATATTAAGTTGGCTTCAGTTTTAAAAAAAAAAACTGCACTGTAGGCATTTGCCATTAAAGATTAAAAAAATATATAATTTGGTCTTTTAGCAGGATAGTGAGCCAAATCAATAGAGAAATGTTTAAATAAAACTCAAAATCAACCTTCTCCCATGGTCCTCTCATTCTCCAGACCCTAATCAGAGAGAACCCAAGACTCAGGATGATGGTGAGACTTTTTTTTTCATATCCTGCAAAATAGATGTTTAACCCACAGTATATTAATGTTTTACTCCTGATTACAGTGTAAGTGAGGTAAACGATCTCCAAAGCTTAATGCTAATGAGCAGTAGCAATGAGGGACATCCTGGGGTCATCAGCTCTCCATAACGACAATTAGATGCTGATTGTTGTGGGTTTTGTTCTTTGCTGTATTAGATGGTGCCCTGTTTCTCTCCCAACGGTTCAGTAGCTCTAAAATACCATGACATCTTAAAAATACGCATGCCAACTTCTGCCATAAAAATAAAACTGGGCCATCATCGCCTTTCAGCCTGCTAATGCTCCAAATTGATCCAAAAACAACAGATCAATAGAGGAGGCGCATACCTACCACCGCTATAACTGCAAAGACTATAACCATCGGTCTGCAACAACTTTTGCATCTGTAATTATAGAAAAGGAAATGCATATGCATGTAGAAATGACTGTTTTTAAATGCTACTTTAATGCCCGTCCTGTGATGGACACAACTGGTCAACACGTCTGAAGTTGCCGCCCAAAACTACATTGCACACTAATGTGAGGACGTTAGGGCAGAAACGGCGAGCATAAACTAATTCTAACTCTCATTTCGAATGCTATTTCATAAAACGACAGTAAGTCACTCAGTAAGCATAAGAAACAGGCAAGTTTCTCGAGAAATGTAAATGCAACTTTTTTTGAACGCGCCTGTGCACCACACGGTTCATTAAAATGGGAATAAGGCTGAGGTTTAAATTGTTTAGAGCCCAACACCTTGGCTAGCCAGAATAGCACAGAGGTGCAGACCTGAACTAAAAAAAAAATGGCACAACTGGGGAGGAAATGAAAACAGCCGTAGGAGCATTTATTGCCATCCTGAAGCCTTTCCCCTGAAGAAATTCTGTGCTTTGTCAGAAACATAATTATGAACCGCATTCTATACCCGTGCACCAGCATGGCCCCACGCTTTAGTTTCCTTGCGCTTTACTTCAAAGTTTGCGCAATGCCGGCTTTTTTCAGAAACATATATGTACCCTTTAAGAATGAACAAATACCAAATCAAACACATTTTTTTTTATCTGATTTGTTCCTCCAAAGCAGCTCTTTGAGGAGCTTATAATTGCCATGTGCTCCTCTGACGGCAGGCACCCAGATCAGACAACGACTCACAAAAGCTCCTGTGTGTGTGTGCGCATTACGGGAGACAAACTGCCAGACAGCCAGCAGGAGCGAGCGAGGGAGAGGATTATTTCAAAGGTGGAAGCAGTGTGCAGAGACTGCGTGTGGCCATTCATCTCCCCGCTGCAGAGCAAGCAGGTACCGAGGTACGACGGCCTTACAAGGTCAATATTTTACTTTGGCTAGCGCTCGCTGATTTAATTACAGGCAGAGCGCCACAGAAAGAGCATGCAGAGACCGACAGATGCTGCAAAAATCAAGCCCCCGCGGTTCTACAAGCCATACAATTTGTATCGTGAGGGAAGACGCTGTCGTGTATGGTCCCGGCTCGTAGCACAGCAGAGCTGCGAAGTTTGGCTGGCTGAAATGGGTCGGTTGGGCTAGTAAACAGTAATATGGATTTGGAATGCATGATTGTAAAGTTTACTTTGTAAAACAAGCTTTTCTCATTGCATGATGCTCCACCATCTAGAGACTTTTTTTGGCATTCGTCTTTGCAACACAGCTGGAGTTTTGGTTTGCAACAAACGTTGAATTTAACATGGGTCTGGACTTTGACTGAGCCAGTCCAACACGTGGGTGTTCTTTGATCCAAAACATTCCATTTTAGCTCGAGTGGCATTTTTAGGCTTGCTGTCCTGCTGGAGAGTGAAATTCCGCCCATTTCTCTTGTTTGTTGCACCTGCTAAAAAAAATAGCATCTGAATAGACAGCTGCCTCCATGGGAACGGTGCTTTCAGGGTTATCCGTACTCCACACATAGCATTTTCTATGTGGGACAAAAAGTTTCGTTTTGGTCTCATTTAACCAGACCACCTGTACTTGTATAGCAAGTCCAGAGGATTTCAAAGCACTTTACACTACATTCACACACTGACAGCTGCCATGCTATGGCAAAGCAGGCGGTGACTGGGATGGTCAGAGTGGGGAATCAAACCAGCAACTCTTGGGTAACAAGACTAATTAGACAAATTCATTATTACTTAGTCTTGTAACCCAGATAGCTGGGTGACACCCATTTTTCTCCATCTTCATTATGCTGTCTGTTCTTCAATGACGTAAATCCTGTATGATAATGATAGTAAATTACACACAATTGGACATCATTCATCAACTGTGTGACTTCAGAAGGCAGGTAATTGCACTGGATTTTCTTTAGGGTTATGAGAGCAAAGGGGACACGATACAAATGTTGATGCCACTGTTTTTATCTGTCCACTTTTCATATATGTGTGTGGATCCCGTTAAGTACTGTTTTTTTCCCCGACAATGACTTTTCTTTTTACATGCAATAGCTAATATGGCAACACGTATTTGCTGTCAAGCCAGAAATTGGGGCAAGAACTGTCAATAACCCTGAGTAATGAGTCATTTGTTTATCACAGGGCTGAGGAGCAGGGATATAAGCAGTCTGTCTGCCCGACTGTAGCTAATAAGGTGAAGGGCCGTCTAAAATCCCCGGGATCTGTTTCGCTTTCATTATATCCATCACAGCTCATCGAAGCAAACCAAGCAGAAACAGCCGTGCGCGCTTTCATTTCCATGTCACTGAATGCAGAGGCTGTTCATATGGGCACCGAGCAGCCACGCGATTGGCTGAGCGCACCAGGAAGTCCGGCGGCGGCCGTGAAGTCATCTGACTTCGACGCAGGCGCGTCGGCTGTACCGAAAGTCAACAGAGCGGCAACGGACGGAGAAGCGAGATCAACATGGTTCCCAGAGTTCAGTCTCTAAGCGGCGCGGTGGTCGTGTGGCTGCTGGTGTTTTCCTCCCTGATCCCCGCGGCGGAGGCGTACGACGCGGGCGACGCTCTGGCCCTGCTGCTGTGCACCGTCCTGATGGTGGTGGGCTTCTGCGCCTTCCTCGGCTGGTACGCGCGGAGGCGGAACGGGCCGCTCTGAGGACGGGGTGGATTTCACGCACTTAACCTCGTTGCTGTGGGCTGCCCCGTGGTGCACGGCCCCCCCTCCCCTTAATCCACAGGACCATTTGGCGCAGGCTCGGCTCTGAAACGTGCCTTTATTGGATGCATATTTCCAAAGATGAGCCGGGGGAACCACGTGAAATCGGGGGAGGGAGGCAGGAAACATCCAGGAAGTCTGCGACACCAAAGCTGCGGTTATAAACCAAAAGACTGTTGCCTTTCATACAAAGAGACTGCTGCTTTTATAGTGTTCAGCTTAAAAGGCACATGTGTCTTATTCTAAATATGTTTAAAATGATCACTGTGGTTACCTAATGTGCTTTTAAGGTCAACATTGAT
Source organism: Fundulus diaphanus (assembly GCA_037039145.1). Classification (NCBI taxonomy): domain Eukaryota; kingdom Metazoa; phylum Chordata; class Actinopteri; order Cyprinodontiformes; family Fundulidae; genus Fundulus; species Fundulus diaphanus. Next base: position 18,078,098 of record CM073144.1, read on the forward strand.
TTGATTGATCCATGAGATCACATGACCGGACTGGGATTGCGAAATAGGATCTGGAAGATGTGATTATAGCTTTTGTAAGGAATAAACTTGTCTGATCAAACTTCTCTAAATACTTGTTTTTGTTGATCCATTGCATACTACACCAAAGGTCCGTCACCTTATTAGCTTTGCCAGTTCCTAGACAATATTTTTTAGTTTTTCATTTTGGGTATGAAAATAGCATAGTCTTTGGAGAATATGTGTATCTTGCACATTTTCAATAAAATGAGGGAAATACATATTCCTGGTAGGGTCTAAAGGTAATGGAATACATAGATTTTTTTTTTTTAGGTTAGTCCATATTTCTTTGGATTTAAAATATAAATTTGTTATGTATGTTCAAGGGACCCAGGCAGACCAATACCCGCTCTTATTGAAAACATTAGAAAACTAAATATAGGTGGGTAGATATGAGTATAATACTAGATATGTTACTAGCAAGTGTGGCCACCCATATATGGAACACCAAAGTGCTCGAAATGAAATAAGACATGAAAAAGTTATCTACTTCAATAATTAAGATATAGATATTTAAAGTGACAAAGAAATTGTGAAATAACTGAATGCTTATAAAATTATCAGCTCGTTATGATGAAATATAATTAAATAAAAAGGCCATTGGGAAAAACACCATTCAGAAATAAAAGAGGACTTTTTTTTATAAAAAAACTGAAATAAAAAATGCTAGAATTAAATAATAATGCCTCAATAATAATTTATTTTATTGTGAAAAGTATTAACATGAAATAAATTGTTTATTATTATACAATTTTTTAAAGAAGAATAAAAAATATTTCATAATGACATGACAATTTTATAAGCATTCAGTTATTTCAAAATTTCATTGTCACTTTGACTATTTAATAAATAAGATACTATTTGTATCTTATTTATTCATCCATCCATCCATTTTCTGACCCGCTTAATCCCTCATGGGGTCACGGGGTATCTTATTTATTAAAGTAGATAATTTCATAATGTTTTATTTATTTATTTATGTCATTCTGAGCACTTTGGTGTTCCGTACCCGTTGGCACCACTGAATTGTTTGTGGGTGGGCTTATAGCTAAAACACCCTCTTGGGGGAAAGGGTAATTATTACGTTTGCTTTGTCTTGCTTGTTGTTCATAGTGCCTTACTTTAAGTGCCTGCCACTCTTCAGATGATGCCAAAACCATGTATTTAGGTCAGAAATTGGAAGAGGTGCGAACATTTTTAAAAACATGCATGGTAAATTTTGAAATTCTGCACTGACTTTTTTTGTGTGTACCTCCCCAAGAATATAAGAACCCCGGTTTACTCTAATGCCACAGAATAAAACTCTGTGCAACCAACTGGCATGCAGACCTGTGTGGACTGTTCCGGGAAGGCCTTAGAGGATTGATATAGAATATTAGTGAACAAACAGCATTATGAAAACAAAGGAACAGGTGAGATTGGTCAGGGATAAAGTTGTGGAGACATTTAAACCAGGTTTGGGTAAAAAAGCAAACAAAAAAATCAAACAGAGAGTTATGGTAACTGTTAGAGAGCTGCAGTGGCCCACCCTCAGGTGGTGGAAATGGTTTGCTGGACAACTACTGGCAAATTTGGCCTTTATGGAAAAGTATCTGAAAACCTATTATAGATAGAAAGCCATCATAGTCCAGACATGATGACAATGTGCTACCGTCTGTTAAGAGCAAAATGGAACTTTATTGGGCAAATATCATGCTTTTAAATCCTTCCTTTTCACATTCAAATCCTTCAGTGTTGGTCCAAAGTGGAACTGCAGTGCTTTGGTCTGAATTATTCGTCAGTGATGCACAAGAGACCCCTCTTGTAACCCATTATCAGCAGCCTCTGAGACCGCGTGTTTTTCGTGCCGTTTTGATGCGGCACTTTTCAACATCTCTCACTGGGTTCCACTCCACCCCCTTCCCCATTTTTCGTAGTTTCATGGCCGAGATACTATCATCTAACGCAATAGACTTTTTACTCCAAAATTTATTGAAAAATGTCAGCGGAAGACATTTATTTCCATCCGGCCTTACATGTTCGAGCCAGAGTCTGACCCAGGGCAAGAGAAAACAATGCTGCTCATATCATAATGCTACTTGAAATAGGCACAACAGAAAACAAATACAGCTTGAAAAATATGGCCCAGAAATAGTCCAAAGATATATAAACAACGCTAAAATCTACGTTTCCGTACATCCAGACGCCCCAAGCACACAACAAAAGGTATTTAAGTGCTGAAAAAGTGGATTTTTAACGTTATGGGCCTTTAACATATACAAAACTCTATGTGTGGAGGTAAACTAATAGTGCACATCATTCTGAACACACCATGCCCTCACTGAAACATGGTGATAGCATCATCATTCTTTGGGATGATCCTGCTATTTCCTCAGCAAAAGAGCTCTAAATAGTTTGCTTGCTCATAAGGGATGGAGCGAAAGCTTTACTAATCAGATAATTAACGATTGCAGTGGGCTGCCCTGAGTTTTATTTTAAGATGCATTGTTATAAGGCACGTCACACTTTTCAGGTTAGTTATAAAACATTTTGAAATAAATTTATATTTTTTTCTACTTTTTGTATGATGCACTGCGTTGTGGAGTTCTGTCACATATGATGCCAATGGCGTCCAGCACGGTGTGTGGTTGCAATGTGAACTGAATTGAATGAATCATTTTTGCAAGGCTTTGGAATGTCGGTTTTGGTGACAGATAACTGAAAATAGTCAGCTGGGCTTTTCGTGCCCACAATAAAAAAAAACAGAAAATTGTTAAATGTTTTCCCTTATGTGACAAATGTATCCGATAGAAGTCCTCTATTCCATCTACTTCATGTTCATTGCCACGTTTCCTCTAACTTTTTTTTTTTCTTGCACCCTCCCCCAGCATGTATTGCACGGCAGACTGAGTCATTGTTCCCAATGGGGTTACCATGCTTGTGACATCAGAGCCCTGCCGTACATGGCTGAGAAATCAGATCCTATGAATTTCTCATGCTGACCAGGCAGAATGAACAAGCGGAGTGCAAAGTGCTTGTCAATTTTGCATATGTCCTCCGTAGGACATAGGAAGTCATTCAACACTAATGTTGGCCAGGCAACCTGATTTGACCCGCATGGAGGCATAACATTTTCTCAAGTCAAAACCACATTCCTCAAATTGTGGGGCTATATCAATGTTCAAATTCTACCTGAGCCTCTCAATTGGATTCACTTTTGACCTAGTCATTCTAACACATAAACAATTTTTTCATAGCTCAATGTTTCAGGACATTATCCCATCCATTCAGCTCCCTGTTTGTGTTGAGCAAAAGCACCCCTGCAGTATGATGCTACCACCACAAGGTTTCACCATGGGAATGGTGCGTTTATGGTGAAATTAAGTGGTTGCCAAGGGTAAGAAGGTTCTAGAATAGACTTTTTTTTACCACAGAGAAGAACATACAGTGAGAGGAAAGCCAAGAGACCGGTGAAAAGTTAATTTGCAGAATGGAAAATAGCTGGGGGAGGGCGGACAGTGGGAGAGATTATTGAGGGAATAGACTGCACAAGCAGAAACCAGAAAAAAAAAAACAAAAAAAAAAAACGTAACAGAACATAACCTCATTCAAGAATGGCTGAAAATACCAAACCAGTGGGTGACAAACATGATTAGAGGAAACATGTTTCCTCTAATAAACAGGGAAATAAAAGGAAGACAGTTTTCAAATGAATTAAGGTTTACAGATAAACACAGCGGTTAAAGAACATCACTAAAATCTGAATCTCAAAATATGTAAAGGGTAAAAGAACACCAAAATCATGGGTCATTCACATATGGCATTTTGCTAGAAAGCTACATTTCCTTTTAACAATAATCGCGTTTCTTCTTGAAACCCTTCCATAAAAAAAATACAGATTTGTGGAGCAGACTAATACCTGTTCAGTCAAGTTCTCCACCCGAGCTGTGCCTCTCTGCAACTCCCCCACAGTTCACCAGCTGTAATGATGCTAAGATGATATTACACGCAGGGGGACTTTATTTACTAAGTAGTTGACTTCTGAAGCCAACTGATTGCATAGGAGTTTATTTAGTGTAATACGTGTTGATGATGCTAAAAAATAAATGCACAGGACGTTTTTTCTTTCTTTCTTCTTTTTCGAATCTTTTTTATACAATTTATTGACGGGCATCTAAGGGAGGGGGGAATAATCCATTTTAAACATCGAAAGAAATGATCAGTCTGTTCTTTCATCTGCTCTCTTTGTGTTGCATCCCAGCAGCAATCTCCTTTGCGCCGTTACCCAGAGGCAGCCCCGCGTACTGTAGTAACGCGTTACCGGCCAGCAGTGGTCCTGTTGAGCAGATGTTACCGTCAGAGAGACAGAGTTGCTGCTGCTGCAACAAGAGACAAGACGCGTCTTGGATCACAAATAGGAGGGATGCAGGGCGCATGCGCAGTGCGCTCCGTTTACTGTAGGATATTCGCCGTGGAGGAAAAAAAAAGGGGGGCAGGCACCAAATGTAAAAAACTGCTAAAAACCCGAGGTGTGCAATGTAAATAACCAACCGGAGGGACACGAATTGGGATTATCAACAGGTAGGAGTTTGATTGATCGTGTGATCGGATTTCTGTCTTCTTCTCTGTTTTCTTTTTTCTTTTTTTTTCCTCGCCTCTCTGGCCCTGTCTTCATATACGGTGACAGCGATTCTGGTCAATTCATAGCGGAGCCTTGGAAATGATTCTGGTCTAATGGACACGCGGATCCGTTCACAGCGTCACGGGGGATGCGGAGAACATTGTTCCGTTCTGATGATCTTTTCCTATCGATACATTTTTTAATCACAGGACGAAAATCCATCGGATTCCGGCGCGTAAGTAGGCACAGACGCCTTTTTTTTAAAATATAATTTGATAAGCTGCAAACAATGCGAAAGTGTGTCACGTTACTCGGCGGCCTGTTATTGTCATTTCTCCCGATCGCTTTCGATCCATCTGAATGTTCGGAAACGCCAGAAAGCAAAATGCCATGCCAAAATGGATCATAGTCGGCTTTAACTCCACGCAAAGATGCCGAGGAAAATGGTGGGTCGGCTCAGTAGATGCAATAATGAGAGCAGTGCATGTTAGCGACCCCACAATCCCTTTAACCTCTGATTAATCAGACGAAAACAGAGATGCTTTAACGTCCGTTGCACGGTGCGTAAATGTATGGGGCGAGGCGTTGTTTTATATAGAGCCTTCCTCTGTTCTGCGGGGAAATGTAGGGTGTGATCAAGAACAGCTTATTTTTTTTATCTGCATCTGTCTATATGTTTCACAGTTGCGCCGATAATGCACCCCCTTCTCCGCATACATAAAAGGGGGGATAAGAGTAGGGGGTGGGGGGGGGGGGGGGGGGGGGGGTTGTCCAACCTAAACCTTTGCAAATGTGGAAGTCGCTGCTTTCCGACGCTCAAAGATGCGTCGTTTCTCGGGGAAGGCTAGACTGCGCTGTTGCCATCTTTTGTTCTGGAAATTCCGAGGCGTCATGACAAGAAATGTATGTCACTTTCATCGAGCTCCATCACTGCATGTCTTTGCTCCTCATCCCGTTCAGTGCTCAGGCTGATTCTCCATCATGTTTAAATGTAAATCAAATGTTTTTTTTTCTTTCTTTCTTTCTTTCTTTTTTCTGTAGAATTGCTGCCTTTTTGTTCACTATGCAAGTGCAGTTGTTATTTGGGACTCAATGCTGATGGGTGGATGATGTTTTTCAGGCATCTTTTCCAGGTGTGATGAGACAAAGAAACAAAGGATGCCTTAGAGAGGAGGTTGCCTGTACGCCTGGAAACCTCTTCAAAGCACACCACCAAATGGATCAAACGCCTCCCCCTGCCACCTCTAGATCATGATACTTGGGTGAAGCTATTCCAGTACATTTATGATCCCTCCTCCATCTATGGCGAACTATAGCCATGCAGGGGACCACACCATCTTGCAGAATGTCTCTCCTCTGGCCACATTCCTCAAATTGACCTCCCTGGGTTTCATCATTGGAGTCGGTGTGGTAGGGAACCTCCTGATTTCCATCCTGCTGGTTAAAGACAAGAGCCTGCACCGGGCACCCTACTATTTTCTGCTGGACCTGTGCGCCTCGGATATCCTGCGCTCTGCTATCTGCTTCCCCTTTGTCTTCACCTCTGTAAAGAATGGATCTGCCTGGACCTATGGCACGCTGACCTGCAAAGTGATCGCCTTCCTAGGAGTGCTTTCCTGTTTCCACACGGCATTCATGCTCTTCTGCGTCAGTGTCACCCGCTACCTGGCAATTGCTCATCACCGCTTCTACACCAAGAGGCTGACGTTCTGGACGTGCTTGGCTGTCATTTGCATGGTGTGGACGCTGTCGGTGGCTATGGCGTTCCCTCCGGTGCTGGATGTCGGGACATACTCCTTCATCCGAGAGGAGGACCAGTGCACGTTTCAGCACCGCTCCTTCAGGGCAAACGATTCACTGGGCTTCATGCTGCTGCTGGCGCTCATCCTCCTGGCCACACAGCTGGTTTACCTCAAACTCATCTTCTTCGTCCACGACCGCCGGAAGATGAAGCCCGTCCAGTTTGTGCCTGCTGTTAGCCAGAACTGGACCTTCCACGGGCCAGGCGCCAGCGGGCAGGCGGCGGCCAACTGGCTGGCTGGGTTTGGCCGGGGCCCCACCCCTCCAACTTTGCTGGGAATCCGACAGAACAGCAACGCCGCGGGCCGCAGACGTCTTCTGGTACTTGACGAGTTCAAAACGGAGAAGAGGATTAGTAGGATGTTCTACATAATGACGTTTTTCTTCCTGGCTCTGTGGGGGCCCTATCTGGTTGCCTGCTACTGGCGGGTGTTTGCCAGGGGCCCCGTGGTTCCTGGTGGCTACCTGACGGCAGCCGTGTGGATGAGCTTTGCCCAGGCTGGGGTCAATCCTTTCATCTGCATCTTCTCCAACAGGGAGCTACGGCGCTGCTTCAGCACCACACTCCTCTACTGTAGAAAATCCAGGTTACCAAGGGAACCCTACTGCGTTATATGATGGTTTTGCTGTTTTTTTTTAGTCATCTATGTCTTGGTTACCCTGATTTACCTTGATGTGGGCTTGTCCCAGTTGTACAGCTCTTGTTCCACGTCCTTCCCCTTCAACCTTCAGTTTTCCCTTGCTCCTCCTCCTCACAACCCTTCTTGGAGGGTAGAGGGTGGACTGCTGGCCATGCGGCTCTGCCTGGATGATTAAAAACAAAAAGTCCAACCAAACGTGGAGACCGAATGGAATGGGAATATAGAGAAGGTATGGATCCCCTCCGGTGTTTATGTTCTAGTAAACAAACATTGTGGAAGGCCATGCCAATGCAGAAAAGCAAAAAGTTTGAAGTTTCTTTTTGGGTTTTTTTGACAAAACAAAGAAAACAAAACCTCCTGCTTTGGATATTTTGAAGACGAGTAACTCTGTGATGTGTGAAATACAAAAATTAAAAAAAAAGTTATTAAAAAAGGAACACAAAACGAAGAAACAATACCTCTCAAGGAATCATTGGAAATGTTTTACAGTTTAAGAGTTGCACTAAAAAGAAGATGTAAAGTTGCTTTTCTTTGGTCGATGGTTGCCAACTGTATTGCAAGGACAACTTTTTCCTCTCTTTGTTTTTTTTTTTCTCCTTCAAAGTAAACAATGAATGCTTTAATTTGCAACAGACAACACAATTGTCTTTACTTTAAGTAAAGCAAAACTTTGTGACTGTTGGGAAACACCATCACAAGAAGATAGGATGGTTTTAAATGTAAGTGATTTTCTTTTTCCATTTACCGGGCGGGTGGGCGTAAAGGGGATCGGGGTACGCGATTTGTGGTTTTTTGAAGTTGCAACTTAAAACTAGAACTTTTTTCTTGTAGTTTTACAATCCATATGTCCATAGTGTCCCACCGTGTTACTTTCTTAACCGATTTTACAGAAAAAAAGATGGTGCAATGTATGGGTTTGGATAAAAAAATATGATTGATTTAAAAAAAAAAAAAAGATCTTGTGCTTAAAAAAAGACATTGAAGACATAGTTTAATGTTTCGTCATATCCATGTACCTAAACACTATCATGTTGTGACAGTATTGCCGATGCCACTCCGGGTGTTCTTGCCTTAATGGTGATGATATTGTCATGGTTTTTCTTTGATTTAAATATATATTTCCATTCAGTCCAAATGTTATTTTTTTTTATAATCGATGCGAGGGGAGTTCTTTTCTTTCCTTTCTATGTCACATCAGCGTTAAATGCATGTCCATTTTTAAAAAGCTGGTCCACTCCCATGAGCATCACAGGCCATACACTGAGCAGCGCATTTTTTTTATTCTGCAATGGTTTGCTACACCCCACAGAGTGCGGCGAGCACAGGGAGAGTGAGTGTATGTGTGGAAATGTGAGTGTGTGTGTGTGTGTTACAGTGGATGTGTATTACAGCAAGGATGTGTGTGAGCGAGACAACCGTCACTTCAAGACCAGAGCCTTAGTATGAAATCTTGCACAATTTGTAAAAAACGTAAAAGAAAAAAAAAGACATTTAAGGCACACTGTCTTGTTTCTACTTTCCCTACATTTGCTCTTTACTGATTGTTTTAAATGACTTACTTTTCTTTCTCTTGTGGCCATTTTAATATTTATTATGTATTCATTTTTGTATATTATAGATAGTGTGTAAGTATGTGAGTCTTTCATTTTGAAGTCCCGACTGTGAGTAACAGTTTCAGATAGGATTGCATTTGCTGAAAGTTAACTGTGTAATCTGTTGCTTTTTGAAAATAAAAGAAAGTACCAATTTAAAAAAAAAAAAACTGTTTTTTTTAAACATGCATGTGACTGGCAAGAGATAATATAATATGGTAATATTAACAAACAGATTTTTTTCGAAGTAGGGCTGTTTGACAATTTATGCCACATCTCATATGCCTTGGAAGTTTAAACTTGAAACCAGAATTTGAGTCACACCCGAGGTAAACTTGTTCTAGGTGCAAGTTGGAAAATGGGTGGGAATTACTAATTCTTATGGTGCTAGCTAGCTTTACAGTAGATAACTCCTTAACAACTTTGGTTTGGATAAACAGAATGAAGGTTACCTCGTACTAGTCGCTAGTAGATCGTACATTGCTATTCTCAATAACAGCCTCTAGTTGCTTTTAGCTAGTGAATTGCTGGTAAAGTAAATGTCTTACAACTTAAAAACAATTTGCAAGGCCAAGACAAAATCAGCTTTAATGTAGCAAAAAGAATTTCCTTCAAATCAAATTCACTATTAGCTTGTAGCTAATATTAGCGGTGGTGAACTCCTATAGCATCTTTGGTTTCAAATCAAATTTGAGCCATACTAGTTGCTTGTCAGTCATATAAGTATCTGGTCTTGCTAAGAGTCTTCAAATCAAATCTTCAAGTCAAAAGCAAATTTTTGCCAATTTAAAATGGTTACATTTCGAAACGCTAGCGATGAAGCTGTTAGCAAGCCCAAAAAGGGATGGGCAATTATCGTACTATTTATTGGTATTACGGAAATGTAGTTACTGAGTTAAGAATTTTGATTTATCCTGACGACAGTTTCCAATTGTGCAACTAAGTAAGCATAACCCAAGAACTGAAAGTATAGTTAGGATTGTTAATCTTGCTGTTAAAAAACTATATATATACCAATGATGGCTTCATAAGAGCATAATTAAAATCAATGCTTTTAAAAATAAGATTATATGCAATTATCTGTATAGTTTAGCTGTGCATTTGTAAAGATTTTTAAATAGTCAATTTTCTATGTTGGGTTTAAGGGTTAGGGTTATTGTGAAAAATTGCCATCATAAAATTTGAAGGCCATTTAAAGCCATATCACAAATTCTAAGCCTAAAACTAGTGCAGATTTCACCTACAAAAAAACAACAGAACATTTCAAGGCCTGTCATCCATTCTGCAGTCCTCGTGGGCCGGTGACCTGCAACTTTGAGATACATCCCTGATCCAACATATGTGAATCAAATGGCCAAATTGCCTCCCCAGTGTGCAGTCAAAGTTCTTCAGAGTCCCGCTAATGGCCCGATTATTTGATTCATGTTTGTAGAAGCGAAAATCCATAAAAGGACACCGACACTCGAGGACCGGATATTGAAACCCGCGCTTTAGACATTTACACCTTGTCGCCTTTGCTTTAGTTGGTAAACATTCAAGAGACGGACTGGCATGAATATTTTGTCATGTGAATCAGCTGGCAAAACAAAGAAATACTGCAAATTAAGTAAATACAATTTTATCATTTACCCCCTCCCCCCAAAGCTGGTGCTTTCAGAAAAACAAGTTGTTTTAAATTGGCAAACAATCTGTCTTAGTCTTAGCACTGCTCCGACTAGCCATTAGCTCACTTATACGGCCCAAACTCATTTGTCTTTGTCCAAACTGAGCTAATTAAAGGAGTTATCTACAGCAGGTAAGATAATTACAGCTTATATCCTCTCTGAAGAGCCCTGCTTTAGAAAAACTCCTCTGTCCTTCACACAAAATTCTTCACACCATAAAACACTGATGTAAAAGCATTGCGAATAAGTGTTCTTCTAAGCGACTATTGCTGGTTGACATTTCTAGAAGATTTTATATGTATAATTTATGTATGTGGTTTTTAAATATGAACACAGTTTTTGCTCCAGTTTGTGTGGAGCGGCTTGTCACGACAGTATACATGTCGAACTTTGTTACTAAATGTGAAATGGCGTTGACATTTAGTTGAAAAACATCTTTTTTGATTGATCTCCGGATTGTCTTACCCTTGCAGGTTGTCGATCTGTGTTAAAGAGCAATACCACCGAATTTCACATGGCATATATGTAGCCACCATATGGAATAATGGTGCCCGATAACCCTTTGCTGGGCCCCGGAGCAGCGAACGACATCATTTTTAAGGTCACATTGACATGCAGCTGCACTCAAAATCACTTGTGAAAATATGGAAATGAGAACCTGTGAAATGAGAGTAAATCACCTTTTATTCATCATCACTCTGGATGGTTTTATTAGGAAACAAATGTGACTAAACTAACTAGCTTTTTTTTTTTATAATTCCTCAATCATGTTTTCTGATTTAATTGATAGATAATTAAATTTCACCTGTCGGAATTATAAACAAAAGCTTTTAAAGATGTTTGGTTACTGAGTGGTATTTCTCTGAAACAGAACGGGATTGGAATATTCAAACAGTGATTGAAGTGATATTTTTTTATTTTTTAACCAATAGCTAATCTGTTTAAAAAAACAACTCTTAAATAATGACGTTTGCCTAGGGGCATGATAATATTAAATATGGTGCTGAAATGCCACACTCCATGGAACTGAACAGTGTTCTAAAAGTTCTGCTGACATTGTGATCCGTGTCATTAATTTTGGGACTTCTAATGATGCATCTGAACCTTTCTTTTTTACAGCTCGGTGCTTTTGTACACAACAAAACTTCAACGTCACTTGATTTTAAAGGTGACCTACTACGCTTCCTCATAAACATTTAGGATAGGTCTATGGGCTATTCAAAACATGTTCTTTACATTAAAAGAACATGTTTTATGCCTATTTTGAGCTCCCTTCAGAATGAGCTGTCGCTTTTATGCGGGAGGTCCTGGATATTAGACCAACAAGGGTTTTTTTTAGTGCTTGGACTGTTTCTAAAAGCAGTAGAACTCCAAATGGTAGTACAAAAATTTGCAAAAAAGGGGATTTTGCATAGTAGGTCCTTTTTAAAAGTGACTTTACAGTAGATTTTCTGTGCTCTAAACCTGGTCCTCTGGGTCCACCGTCCTGCATCTTTTAGGTGTTGCCCTGCTGCCACACACCTGACTTAAATAAATAAGTGAACAGGCCTCTGCAGTGGCATGCCGAAAAAGTGATGCAGTCATTTGAATCACGTGTGCTGAACCAGATGGACGTCTAAACATGAAGGACAGTGGGCCATGAGGACCAGGGCTGAGATTCACCGCTCTAAATAGTCAAAATGATGCCTATATCAAATGCACACAAACACCCACTAATCTTTTGTTAAATGTTCCTTAGGAGTGTGCAGAGAAATTACACACTTGGCATTAATCTGCTTTGATATTTGACAACGCTTGATGGCGGTGTTGGTGGCTTCCTGGCATCAACCTTGAGTTTAACAGGACAGATATTGGAGCTTTTGGCACAGCATAATTATTTACTGTCTGTTAGTGTGCTTTGTCCGTTCCAAAACCCATTTTGATTTGTATTATAGTTCTGTCGGAACACAGGTGAAGTTAAATACTTCAACGGAAACTCTTCTTCCTGTAACACACAAGTAGGACTGGCAGCAAAACAGTCCCTCAACACAATGCTGCCACCAAACATGGTTGACGGTTGTCTGGTGTTTTGAAGTTTGAAAGCATCACTTTGACCCATACAAAGTGGAATAGCTCATTATTTGTCTCGTCTGACCACAAAACCTTCTCCAGAAGGAATTTGGTTTGGAATCAGGGAGCTGCAAATGTGAGCTGAGCTTTGAGGTTTCGGTGAGACTGGTGCTCCAGCATCTTCCAGTTTATTAAAGACTTTAGCCTTTGATAGTTCCTGGGTTGTTATGGCTCCTGATCATCAAGAAGCCTTTTTTCAGCTGCAAGATTTCTGACCACAGTTTCCTTACATGTGAGGCCACTTTTCAAGAAAAGGGATTATAACTGTTTTTCTTTAACGTTAACCATGGCCAACAGTACAAGTCCAGTGTTTGTACCATGTAATGTCATGTTGCCCTTCAGTTCAGTTTATTTGTATAAACCTAACTCACAACAAAGCAACGTCATAATGTACAGGAAATCCAGGGCCAAGTGGAAATGTCCAGTTCAAAATAACTAAATAAAATAACAAAATATTAAATAAATAAGTAAGCACACGTCTTTTTTTCAATCAACTTACAAAAACTTTCTGATGCTTAACAAAAACTTAGTTTATTGAATGAGAAACACTTTAAGGAATCTGATTATTTTCATTTCAGTAAAATTTTATCAAACAACATGCATTATCAAAAAACTCTAGGCTTGTATCTTTCTGACTTAAACATAAATAAAATAAAAAAATGACCATCGCTTCGGAAATTTTGACACAGCAGGAGTGGTCCAACAGTACAATGATCCTAAAAACATGTTTAGGATCATTGTGAATTGTGCGTCATTTTGGAGGGAATACAGCAGAGTAGTTTTGAGCTTCAGGAATGCCCCAGACCTCAACCTAATTAAAAATTTCTGGACTTCGCTTTAAAGCTGGGCCTGTGCCCAGAAACCAAACCAATTTAAATGAGCTCCACCATTTCTGATAAGAACAGTTGTTAAATATCCTGCCTGAATTTCAAGAGGGTCTTGCCGTGGGCTATAAAAACTGTTTGGTCTCTCGGCAACATATTAGTGCATATATTTGGCCGTCCGTGTATAATTTTGGCCAGGATTAGATTTGAATAAAATACATAGTTTAAAGCCCAAATCAAAGACATTCATGATGATGGTGATATGGACACTTTTGATCAGATCTGTCTCTGCAGTTGGTGGTCCTTTTAATTACAAGCCTACAAATGCAGATTGTACCTTTTTTGGAGCCTAAAGAGGTCAAATTACACTGCTAGAGATCGATCTAAAAATGTAATTCATGTTCTTCACGGCTATGCCGTACCTTTGGAATGTTTTCTTGTATTCATGAGGGAGATAAAAGCTGATCTATGACCATTTGTTCCATTTATTCAAACTGTGGATGAAATTTTGCCACTTAAGGCTGTGGCAAGAGTTTAACATCTCACGGATGCATATTTCATTCTCATTGAGCACAGGCAAATTAGCAAACTGTGTCACTTTTGAGCACTGGCCCCTTTTTCTGGCATGTTGAGTCGAGTGCCGTGGTAATCATCTCTCTCTCTCTCCTCCTCTCTGTCTTTGCATCTGAGGAAAATGTGACAGGCAGAGGTGACGGCATGGCTTGAAAGTTGTCTGCTAGACGGGACTCGCCTGCCGAACGCCCTTTTCCCTTTGAGGTTCCTTCTCATCCGACAAACACAGAGGTACATATTGTTCACGATCGAAGCAATTACCTACGACTGGCGCTTGATTCTGGCACACGTGTTTAGAGTACAGTGACAGAAACCGTTTATAATTAGGCGGCAGATGATTTTCGTTTAATGTTCAGAAGACTATTCAATTAGATTTTGGCTGCCAGTGAACAATCAAGTGACTTATTCGGTTTCCTGTGGATTTGCCCACACAGTTGGAGATTTTTGCTTATTTCCACCAATAGCTTAAAATTAACACATATTTTCGTTGTATTATTATTATCATCACCATCCGTCGACTGGCGTACATTGATTTCGTTTGGGGGAAAAAAGGGCTCATTGAGTTTCTCCACACACTTTTTAGCTTTTTCTGTTTTGTTTAATCGCATGAAACACTAATTAATGAGCAGTAAGTGTCCATGACAACAAGCTTTGAAAAAATTGGGAACGAAACGAAGTGAATAACTTAATTTTATGAGTAGCTTCCTGGAGGAAAAAATGGATTCAAGAGCTGCTTTCTTTGTTTAGTTTTTTTTATTAACTTGTTGCCTCGCTTGTTTAGCTTTAAAATGACTGCCAGAGATTGAGACTGAGCAATTACTTCTGTGGAATTTACAAGATGCTGTATCTCAAACCCCTGATTTTGTTTGACCACCTAAGTGTCTCGGGTTTGTTGATAAGTGTCTTGGGGTTGAGTGAGTAAAATTAGTCCATCATCTTTCTCTTCTTCAAAATAGGAAGCGTTTGAAGTGGTTTACTTGTCCGACTTACTTATAGCTTTGAGCATGTGCCACATCTGACTGATTATGGTCAAAGGACTCTCAATATGGAAAACACAACTGTTCTGTTTAAATTTCAATTATTGTCCGTGTTTTACTCAGGTTAAATTCTAGAGCAATTAAAGACGATGACAACACATTATTTACCAAAGAATCTGGGATAATGCAAGCCAAGTCAGCGGTAAAAATACAACTTTTGATCATGAGAACGTCATATATCAATGTTTATTGATGGAATTGTATTATACCGCTCAAAATACACCATGATTGTGAAGTAGAGACATGGTGATGAGCGGTTTTTCAAATCTTTTTCAAACACAAATAAATGTGGTGCGTATTGTATTCAGCCCACCGTAATCATTGCTTTCCAGAACCACCATTCACTGCAGTAACAGCTGAAGTCTCAACCAACCTTGCACATCTAAAGACAGAAATGTTCACCCTTTATCCTTCAAAAAATAATTTAAGCAGAGTTAAATTAGATGGAGAGCATCTGTAAACAGCAATTTCCAATTCTTTACCAAAGATTCTCAATTGGATTTCTGGCCGGACGTTGACGGAGCCATTCTTACATGATTATGTTTTGGTATAAACAGCTCAATTGCAGCTTTTGCTGAATGTTTTGAGTTGTTGCGCTTCAGAAAAGTTAACCTCTGTCCCAGATTTATTATTTTTTTTTTCATAACTGTCTTCGTATTTAGCTCAATGCATCTCACCCACAACAACTCCCACAGCATGATGCCGCCAGCACCGTGTTTCACAGTGGTGATGGCGTGTTCAGTGTAATGTGCAGGAACCTTACATGAACTGTTGTGCAATTGCTGTAGCCATGGCTTGTGGTGAGCTGAACATAATTGTTATAGCTTTCTTTCAAGTATGAGTCTCTTCATGGCGATACTCCATAATGGCCAGATCGATGGAGTATGCAACTAATAGTTGTCCTTTTGTCAGATCGCTCTACCTGAGCTATGGATCTCTCCAGGCCTTAGCTCCTTTTCCATTTAAAGCTCTCCTTGCCCTTTCAGGGTAAGTCTCTTGGTAATTTTGCAATTTTGGCATACTCTTTCCAGTTTTAATGATGGGAGGCTGGGACATTTTTGTATAACCTAACCCTGCCTTAAGCTTCTCCACACATTCAGGCCTGACCTGTTTCTGCAGTGTTTGTTGGTCTTCATTAAGCTGTTAACTTAAGTGGATCACTGAGAATTTGCACAGGCATTAAGCTGTTTGTTCACTAACGTTCTCTAACAAAGTTTAAGGCCTTCACAGAACAGCTCTAATGAAGACTTCTGGATATGGCTGGCTGCAGTGGACCTTTTTAGGGGTATCAGCGTAAAGAGGTCTGAATAAAAATGCAGATTTGTGTTGGTCAAACATTTGTTTACTTTTAACTTTCTTTTTTCTACTCCTCAAATTTACAGTACCTTGTAGGGCTGGATGATATAGAAAAAAAGCATGTCAATAAAATAGAAATCAAACTAATCGATATTGATAATTATAAAAACAAATCTAAAAATATATTTTAAGGAGAGCCCTGGCCTTTTTATGCTGGTGCTTAATGACCTATTGTTTAGATAAAAAACACTAATTTCAAACAGCCCTTAATTAAACCAACTTTTTACCAAAACTGTAAGTCTTAAAAAAAGGGGAAAAAAAATAACAGGTGCTCTCTGAATTCTTTGAAGCTTGGTGACGAAACGTTCCTGGGTCTGCATTTGTGATTGGCTAGGAGGATGTAAAGACTGTAGCATTAACCTACATGATAGGCTAGAATGCAAATGGAAGGAAAACTGTCTTTCTATTGAAGTTTTTATTGACTTTTTTTTCTATTGAACCACACATCTAGCGATCAATATATATTGTTCTTGAATTATCCTCCAGCCCTAGTTCCTTGTGTTGGTCTATTGCGTAAAACCCAACAAAAATATTGAAGGTACTTTATAACTAAAACTTGGATGATGATTCTGTAAGTATTACAATTTTTGCTGCACGAACTGACAGAAAAGTTAATACAAGTAGGTCAAGTGTTCAGCTATTGAAAAGAATGTGGATTAGCATTGATCCACATGATTTACATGCCTTTATTTCCATTTGTGACTTTATTCCAAGTTCCTCAACCCACTGTGCAAACATCTTACATAAAGAAATACCATGCTTTAAAGATAAACTTATTAAACTGTTTAAGGAGCTTCAACTGTTTTTTTTTTTCATTCCAGGTACTGTACTGTAGATTTAGTAGCTGCATAATTTCTCTGGAAATAAGCTTGGAACATTTGTTTTCTAGATTCCTGTTTTTAAAGTGCTGTTGGCATCTCAGCGAGATAAATTAATGTAAGCTGATGCATACCAATTCTCACATGTTTGTCATTCATAGGAAGTGCAATTATATTCTGAACTGTAATCAGAGGGAAAGCTCAGAACATGACACCTTTACTACTGATGGCATCAGAGAGCAAACATTTTATAGTGTAGTATTTATGTATAGTGATAAAACAAAGCAGGACTTGTTTTGTTTATTGTCAGTTCTAAATTAATTCAGTAAAGGAGGTAATTTTTGTTATTTTCACCCAGGAGTTATGTGCGCTTTTGTTTTTAATGAACCAAATGTACCTTTTTTGATATTGCAATGTTTTTTTTTTCTGGCACATAATTTGAATGGTTATGAGGTTTGACAAATCTGCACGCAGCTGTACTTTGGTAAAAAAAAATGACGTGACCTGTTTTTTGGTTTTTTTGTTTGTTTATTTATTGACAATATTCTTTACCCCATCTGATCACTTGTACTTTCACAAGGCTCATTTGGTTTCACTTGGTTCTGGACAAAGCTTCTGCCCACTGCTAAACATGCAGTATGAATATAAGATCAGAAATAGGGCTGTGCGATTTTGACAAAAATCAAAATTGCAATTTATTTCAACAATAATTGAGATACAGTTTGGACTTTTCTCTGCATTAACCACAAGCATCACAAATGGCCTGTAGATAAAGATGTCCGTAAACAATGACATTTTATGACAAGAAATTGAACTGGGTTTATATTATTAATCAGAATATTCTTATTCAAGAGAATAGCTTGTTGAGTTGGACATCAACCCTTGTTGAAGTGCAAAGTGCAACTAACAAACAAGTCTATGTATTGAACAGTTTGACCAATACTTAATGCTATGGTGAGATTCCTGAAAGTTTCTGGTAAAAAAGTATGATTATATAAACTCTAAAACAAATAATACAATTAGATTATCTCACCCCTGCAACTCCCTTCCCTTCCATGTGGAGGTAAACCCACTTTAACAAATTACTGATAATGATATCTAATGGACGTGTCTTATCCATTAATTGTTATTTAGCCAAAAGTTGCAGACCTCTGCTATTTGGAAATTGTGTTGTTTTTTTTAAAATTGTGATTATATTGCAAAAGCGGTTGTCCAGCCCTAATCAGAATTCATCTACATAAATAGAAAAATTTTGCTTTTTTTCTCCTACTTCGGATTTTGTAATTTATCTTCTCTTGAATGTGTCAATGAACAAAGGGTGCAAAATAATTTTTTTGTTTGTTTGTTGATGACCTTAATCCAACCAGGAGGTGAAAACAAATTCCATGGCTTGCTTTTGTTGGCTGTTTTGCCAAAACCAAGACATCCATGAATGTAATTTTCTTACCCAAACTCTGTTCATTTTCAGGTTGTTTAAAATTTCAACATCAAATGTACTGGTTGTTACAGTGGTTCACATAGGTTTTATACCAAATACCAGTTCTATACCAAGGTTTCCATGTACCACCACACTGATTTTCCAAATTATTTGAAAAGGCTTGGGCTGTAGAGCTTGTTGTGGTTTTAATAACTAGATGAAAAAAGTCAAAACAAGACAGAACATTTTGCAACTCTTAAGGAGCTGAACAGATTATTTTCTTTTGTGAATATTCTAGACTTTAGCTACAGGTAATTGTTTGTGTTTAACTGTTTTCCGCTTCAGTTTACGCTGGGAATTTTTGGAAGATTTACCAATTCACCTCTCTTTTTGGCCAATTTTTGTTTACAGCATGTTTTTGCCTGTCGGCACGCCCTCCCCACTAATTTACTTTGTGTTGACCTTGTTAATAGTCTGGCCCAAAATTCTTCTGACTTCCACAAAAGGCAACCTTGGGTACTTGTATTGCAATCTGAGAACATTGGTAGCAATAAAAAGGAAACGGGTTGGTCTCAGTTGCTGCTGTCCTTCAATGCTGTCCTAATGCTGTCGTTAACTAGTATGGTATAGCCAAACTATGACTAGTTTGGTATGGCTATAGCTACAACTAACGGCCTTACACTGGACCAAAATCTGAGTCAACGGCTTATAAACCAATTAAAAGCTTTCAAAATAGGAAATAAATACCAACAATTGAAGCTAATACAGCTCTGCATATGTTAGGCAGAGAAAATTATACCAAGACAGGTTTATTTTGGAATGCAACTATGTTAGAATATCTCTACCACTCTATTTAAGAAGAAGAAGAAGAAAAAAAGACAGCAGCATTTATTTTTTTATTTTTTATTTTTTTAGTGCAGCTCAGGGTGTGACCATACAAGGAGTTCAGCTTCTTTATTTCTAAATCTCTGCGGTTTTAGTGGGAGTTCAAGAGTAAACACATCTCCTCCGTTGCTAATACTTCGGATGAGTGATGAAGGCTTGGGTCGAACACGATTGGTGGGTTACTGCTTAAGCACCGGAGCTCACTGGAGCCGGAATACGCAAAGAGAGAGTACTGGTCGGCAGTAATCCCCTTGACGAGGATTACCCATGTCTTTCATGCTAGATTAAAGGGTCCCATGATACCCTGCTGTGCTGTCTGGGTCCTGATGGGGCATCAATGCGCTGGATGATAAATTATCGGCATCATCTTCGTCGTCTTTTGTCTTCAGCACTGGAATGGAAGTTTGCTTTTCTTTCTTAATTCTCATGTTGGTTTTTTCACTGTCAGCATTCAAAAACCTACCTACTGTGAATTGAAAAAAGTATTCACAAATCCCCTTGAACCTTTCCACATTTTATCATCATATCAGTGCATTTCAATGTGGTGTAATGTGAGAGACCGTAAAAACAGTAATCCAAAAATTTCAAACGGACAAAAAAATAATGCATGGTTGTCATCTTTTTTTCATTTTTCAAAGTTTGAGATACATTTGTATTGATCTACATTGGGGGATATCCCCCAATGCACAATTTCACATGAATTATTTTGCCCATTCCTATGTACAAACAGCTCAAAATGTTCAAATCTACTGACAGATTCTCTGTTGGATTTAGGTCCAAACTGGGGAGACAGTGGCACAGGAGCTCAGAGTTTGTCCTATAACTGGTGGGGTAAAGGTTCAAACCCCCTCTCTGACCGTCTCAGTCTTTGTGTCCTTGGGCAAGACACGTTACCTGTTTTTGCCTGCTGCTGGTTGGTCAGAGGGTCCAGTGGCAACCCTTCTTCTGTCAGTCTGCCCCAGGGCAGCTGTGACTACGTACAAGGTAGCTCAACACTGTTAGCATGTAAATGGGTTAATGCTGAACTTAATGTAGTTAACGCGCTTTGGGGTCCTCAAAACCTGATGAATCGATATACAAGTACAGGCCATTTAACTGAGGCCATTTTTATGCTGAAGCTAAATCATTAAACTGGAGCTCTGGCTGTGTGTATAGGGTAGTTGTCTCGGAAGGTGAACCTCCGTTCCAGTCTCAGGTCCTTTACAACTTCCAAATTGTTTTCTTACAGAACTGCCTTGTAATTGGCGTCATCCATGTTCCAGTCAACTATCGCCAGCTTCATTTTCCCTGCCCTGTTAAAATAATCTGCACATAATCATGCCATCACGCCGTCACCCTATCCGTTGGGCAGATGGCGCATTCAGGGTGATGTGCGGTTTTAGTTTTGCCTCACTTATAGGGTTTTTGCATTGTAGCCAAAAAGTTCACTTCAGGTCAACGCTTTTTTTTTTTTTTTTTTTTTTTTTCCCAGTGTCCTGTCTAGCAATGTGGCAATAGGAATTGATGTCTCAATGCCAGATAGAGCTCGACAGATTTTGCTTTTACAAGTGGAGCAAACAGCTTTCGCCATAGTGCTCCACTTGATTCCACTTCAGGTCAACGCTTAACACAGCACCTTCTTCCTCATGTTTGCTGTAAATCCATCTTATGGCTTTCTTTTAATATTGCTTTCCTTAAAGGCCAGATTTATTGTCCCATGGTTGTGCTATACTTGTTCCATGATGGATTGAACAGTGCTGCTCTAATATTTCTAAAGCTTTGATATTGTTTTATAACCTAATGCTGCTTGAAACCATCTTGTCTATCAGGTGTGTTTATTGGTCTTTATGATGCAGTTTGCTCACTGATGTTCTCTGAGGCCTTCAGCAAAGAGTTGCGTGTATACTGAGATTAAAGTACACACAGGGAGACTATTTAGTTGTTAGGTAGGCTGCTGGTAAGGGTTATTTTAGAAATATTAGCGTAAAGCAGGGCTGAACAGTGATGCATTTGCAGTTTTTTATTTGTGAACAATTTGGGAGAAACATTTCCTTCCACCTCTCCATTCTTCACTACTTTGTGCTGGTCAAGCACTTAAAATCCAAATAAAATACATTGATTTTGAGGTTGTATTGAGTCAAAACTTGGAAATGTTCGCGGGTATAAATACTGCAATGTATGGAATTTCTTAGCATCTCCTTCCCCGTGAATGTGTAGCGATAGCCATGTTTGCACTCTTGCACCTTAAGTCTGGAATTATATGGGCTATATACTTGCCGTCAGACTCAATGCGCCTGAATTTTATTTCCTCAGTCGTATGATGATGGTTTGATGCTGATTTTCTAAGTCGAGTTAGACTACGACTGTAGAATGAATCCGAACAGCCTGCGTAAGAAGACAGCAAACCTCTTTAGTGCACAGATGCATCAAGGCTGAGCATACTCAGAGAAGAGGACCTCCAGAGGGCAATCCGTCGTGATCAAAAGCCAACATGTACTATATGGTGTCTATTTAAAACATCCAACCAACTGCTTACATCTGCTCACACTGCTTGCCCGGGGAGCAAGGAATAAAAACGTGCATTAAGGAAGCTAAATGCGATACAGATATCATTTAAAAGTTGGATTATTTTTTAAATAATCTGTTTATTAATTCATTTAATTCTGCATCGCTGCAACTGGGGAAAGTGTTTGGGGATGTTTATCCAGGCGATTTGTTCCCGCTAATTTGGCATGTTTTTGTGACGAATCCAAAGGCTTTTGGAAGAAGCAGGGAGGGGAGCGAAGCGAGCGGCTGACAAGGAGGGGGGTGGGGATTGTTGTGGGAGTTAAACCACTCGTTTTCTTGTGTTCCTGCCTATTCAGCACATTCTCTCTCTCTCTCTCTCTCTCTCTCTCTCTCTCTTTCTCTCTCTCTCTCTCTCTCTGTCGTCTTCTCTCCATTTCTCTCTCCTCCCTTCCTTTATATTTTTGGAAACATCTCATTCTCTTGAGTCAGGCCCAGCATGCTCACGAAGGCTCAGTCTAGCAAGCTCTCGCCTCCTCATTGTCCTCCCCCTCATCATCATCTTTCCCTCTGCTGTTTATGATATTAAAACATCAAGAGAGCCAAGCGAGAGAGCTAATAAATTCTTACGCAGATTGGCAGTGGGGAGAATGAGCGCTTGGTAAGGCATTAGTTTACCATATCTACATACCTGACAGGTAACGGGTGGATGTGTCCACATCGGCCCCCATAATAGTTGGTTAAAGGGGACCTCGGAAGGTGATGGGAGGAAATTTTTGACCCGAAACAACAAGATTAAAACTCAGCATTTTGGAAGCAAAATCAATGCGATATTGATGGTGTGGCTACGTTTTTTTGGATTCATCTTAATTTGTCACACAAAGTTGATGGCAGCACTGACTGATGATACCTGACTTGACGGATAGCTGTGTCACTTGCTCTTCTTCTTGCACAGCCAGTGTTGTTTATCAGCTCGCGTTTATTATTTTTCTCAAGCAGTCTGCTAATTAGCATGTGCGGAGGGCTGTGCCATTTTTCTTCCAGCAAGCAAGGCCAGCCACTTTCAGGGAAAAAAAAAAAAAACGGGGAAAAAAAAAAATCTCTAAATGAAAGTTCCCTTGGAAACTATAACATCAATTTACAACAGCCTGCTGGCACAGCTTCAGATCTGCATGTGGGATTAAATAGCTTCTATAGAACAGCAGATTTGCTTGATTTTCAAATCATTCATACCTGGTTTGAAAGCAAGTTTCTCATGGAGCTGAACCAGTGACAGCCTGCAGTGATACTGAAAAAAGAGATCTGAAAAATTGAACAGTGAATAATCACTTGCAATGGCATCGAAAAAGAGATTTGGCATTGAAAAATTAAACACTGGAAAATCAAACATTGATATGTCAAACATTGTTAGAGAGTAAAAATTTATGATGATATTCTCATTTTATGCTGCCGCTTTTTTTCAACGAGAGATGTTTTCAGTGTCTCCGCAGAGTTCCTTCAGCTACACTGTCACTACAGTCATTAGCTGTATAAGCTAATGAAGAGAATAATAATGAGAATGTTACCCTTCTTTTGTGGTTGAGCAGCAGTACTTGAACCAGAGCCTTCCATAAGTTCACTGCAGGTAGATGACATGGAGCATCGGAAAAAAGGAAGGACCGTGAAGGAGCTTTCAATTTAGCCCCGCCCCCAGCAGCAAAACAGTGCCAGCTTGTAATGACATCGTAGCTCTGGGAAGGAACTCTGCAATGCCAAATCTCTTTCTCAATGTCATAGTGAGCTGTCACTGGTTAAGCTCCATAGTTTCTGACCTGCAGCAAACGCTGGAGACATTGACAGGCAAGTGTAGTATGAGACTCAGTTCCTTCAAGTTTGAGGTGATGGTATGAAAGGAAAATGTGGTTTGCATCCCCCAAAGTCATAGGTCCAAGTTATGTAAGTTGGTGTGTTGTTCACCAGAGATGGATAGATGGATTGGTGCCTTATCGGCAGGAATACCGGTGCTGCTCCGGTCTGTCGTGGGGAAGACAGAGCTGAGTCAAAGGTAAAGCTCTCGATTTACTGGTTCATACGTTTTGCCCCTCACCTATGACTTTGATATACTATGGCGCATACATGAAAGCTCAAGACTACGGATATAAGCAGCTGAAATGAGCTTCCTCTGAAGAAAACTCTATCATTCAAGGAGAGCTCGGAGTAGAGCCGCTGCTCCTCTGCAATCAAGGCCTCAGTCGAGGTGGTTGAGGCATCTGATCAGATGATGCCCCCTGGATTCATTCCCCTGGAGATTTTTGTGATTTGTGATTCTAAGAGGAGACAGCAGGCAAGATGCAGAACCTGCTGGAGGAACTTTAGGCCTGGTAACACCTAGAAATCCTCCAGAATGACCTGGGGAGTTTTGCTGGGGAGAGGTATGTCCACATTCAAATTCTATTTTTTTTTTTTTTTTTTTTTTTTTCCCAGTGTCCTGTCTAGCACTATGGCAATAGGAATTGATATCTCAATGCCAGATGGAGCTCGACAGATTTTGCTTTTACAAGTGGAGCAAACAGCTTTCGCCATAGTGCTCCACTTGATTTATGCTTGTAAATAGCTTTATTATGATTCCTGCAAGGAGAATTTCAAATTATATGGACATGACAATGGGAGAGTAAAGGAAGAACAAAAAGTGAAAGAAAAGAAAAAAAAAAGAGTAGAGGTGAAAGTAAGAGGAGATAAAAGGAAGAGAATGATAAAATGTCCTCTGTCTGCTCCATCACCTGGAAAGAGACACAAAAAGAACTGCACAACCAACAGACATAAAGCAACAGATACACTCGAATAACACCTAGGTGCCATTGCTAAATCATATATATTATTATGTAAGCTGACATGTGTAATGTGATATTTGAAAAAAGAACGTGACACAACATAAATAAATAAATAAATTATAAGATTACTGTATATAAGTGAACACTTAATACCTGGGACCCAGCACCAGTGGGAGATGTGAAAGTGCACTAGTTTAGGTGAAGATTATCCAGAAATAGCTTGATAGTGATTGTGGAGAACCAAAGACCCACCTTCCCCGAGCACAGAGGCAGGCGTCAGGGGACCCGTAGCCCCGGACTCCCAAAGGGGTCCCCAAAGCAGGTCGCCCAGGAGGGGCCGACACAGGATATCTGCAACCCCCCCCCCAAGGAAGGAGCAGAGACGACCCCGAGGAAATCCCCCAGCCACCGCAATGCCGACGCCCTCAAGAGCCGCGGAGACGAGCCCGTGGGCTCCGCCGGCAGCCAGCCCCGCTGAAGTGGTCCCGGCCATGGGCCCTGAGGGCCAGAGGCCCCAGGGGCGCCCCGCCCCCGTGACGAGGGCCCCGGCCGCCCCCCGGGGGGCCAGGCCCCGCGAAGAGGCCGCCAGGAGCGGGCCGGCGCACGCCCGGGAACCCGCCCCAAACCCGAAGCCAACTAACGTGCCAGGGGGCCAAGGCGCCCGCCAACGAAGTGGAGGAGGGCAGGACGTGGGGGGATGGGCTCCGCACCTATCGGAGACTTGAGATGTTCTTGGGAGAGGGAGCGGACCACACCCATACCTGGAAAAAAAAAAAAAAAAAAAAAAAAAAAACTCATTCACCCCATCCCTCCCTTGTGCCCCAATTCAAATTCTAGACCCGTTATAATAGGAAACCAATCTCAGATGAGAGGGAGACAATGGATGGATACATGTTTCTGTTATCTATAACAATATATAAGTTTTTTGCCGCTTAAAAATCATAGTAATTTGGGATTTCAGTTGTTTTGGTTGAACATTTAGCTTTGGTTTAGTCCAGACTTAATTGAAGCCCAGATCCCACTACAATGCACCACGTTCAAAACATCAGATGTTGAACGGTCGCTGGTTTTGCTATGAAAAACAAAACGCAATCGTGACAACAGAAAAAACAAAACCTGACACGGAGACAGCAGCCACATTAAAAACTGCCGAAGGCTGATGATGCTCCGTCAGGGTGAAACACAACTGCCCAAAGGTATCTTCGAATCAAGACAGTAAGTAGGAGTACCAGTGGGTTAAAATATCACAATCTACGCAGAGATTTGACACGCAGTGATGAGAACATGATTTCTGTAGCTCCGATGACAGACGGTGTGCAACCATACACGTAGGAGAAAGTGGAAGGTGTCCCACCCGCTGAGTTGCTGATAGATGAAGAGGAACGACTCAGAGGGGTTTCAGTGACTTATGAGATGGAGTAATCATTTCTACGTTGTGTAGTGAAATTTCACCTTTGGTTTTAAATGTGATCATTTTATTAATCATCCTTGAAGAAGCAGTGATTATTTATTTCCTGGTCCTTGATAGTTTTCTGATTTTAGCACTTGAACTAAGTCAAAGTAGGTTAGGGGGCTAAAAAGTTCTCGATTTCACCATAGCCACAAATGCAAGCCAGCATGTACAGTCCTGGAACCGAATACGTTATTTGTAGGAGGGTTTGTTCTTCCTCTTTATGCTGCTGTACTATTCTTGTTTTAGTTGCTTCAATGGACACTTGAATAAACTGCTAATGATGTAAAGCAGATTATAGACTTCTCATTGAACACAGCTGCATGGTTTACTACTGAACTACTGCTAGCCAGATAACTTTATTGGGGTGTGTCAGTGTCAGATGGAGCTAAGAGCAAAACAGAACCGCACCACTGCAGCATTTTCTTTGTGCTTACGCTCAACCCTTGGATAACAAGATGGATTGTTTGCAGCTACAAGTAAAAACAAAAAGGCGTGTTTTTGTTTTTGACTGGTTCGATGACAACTTCTGTATCCCAGTTGGACATATTTGCCATCTTGGTAGAGGCACGGGAATCAAAATCTTGAACTCTCAGCATCCAATCTTTCACTAGCAAACAGTTTGGCAGACATGGTTAATGTTTCCTGAAATTAAGTAACTTTCCATCTTTGGTAGTGGTGAGCATTCAAGATCCTAGCTAAGGGATAACTTCGCCTGCAAGCGGAATCCTCGCCGTATTTGTGCGTTCACAAACACAGGAGAATCCGTTCCCGCCTCAACCCGTTCGGTCCCGAACCAAAAACCGCTCGTGCCATTCACGTTGCAGCAATACGGTTTAAAGCGGGACATACAGCTGTGATGAAAACAAGAGCTGCCGAGTAGAGACTGACATTTTTTTCGGGAATCCCGCGGGTCACGTGATTCCCACGGGAATCCCGCGGGATGGGAGTCAACGTCAGTAAATATCACGTGATTGGGACGGTACAGGATTAAATATCAACGGGAGCAGACGGGAGCGGGAGTAAACCAACAACAGGTACAATTAACTAGGATCGATGCCAAAAGATTAAATAAAATAGAAAATCAAAAATGTAGGATCGCCGCCGCCATTTTGTAGTTTTTTTCCAAGAAACCGAAACTATAATGCAGGTCAAAGAACTACACAACCCAGAAGCCAACAGTTCATCCGGTTTATTTTTTCCGCCAGCGCTCAAAAAACAGATTGGGAGGGGGGGGGGGGGGGGAAATCAACCGCTAGTGGCGAACTCAACCTGGAAAAGTTGGATCTGCAACGCAAAGTCAAAAGTAAGGACTTATTTATTAAACTCACAGCGCAACTGTAAAGTTGCAAATATTAACAAACTTGACGAGAGTTGAATGTCACGGTGTTAACACTCAGTACCTGCTTGTAAAACGTGTTTCCTGGACTAATTTCCCAATGTGCAACAGTGTAATAATACGGCCAATAACTTAAAACTACTTTATTATTTTATTTAGTATTGTCTGAACAGTTGTGTTTTTTTTTCTGTTTTAACCCAATAACTGAACAATGTGTTAACACTTCTGTTTCACTATTTAACAAAAGTAAAACACGTCTACTTCCATGTCTGGTCGGGTAAAAATGAGACGGAGCCGACTGGACCGGCTGGGCTGTTCCTGGGTCCAGTTAGCTCCGCCTCCAGCTCCGCATCATCCTCGAAAATTAACATAATCTCACTTTTAACTTTTTATAAAAGTTGAGAGATCTGTCTAAGAATGTGTTTAATGTTCAATGAATGTATTGGTTCTGATAGTAAACCCTAATTAGTTTGTGGATATTTTATTGCAAGTGGAAAAATACTAATATGCTTGAATGATATTCAACTTTTTTTTAATTTTTTTTTAATTAAACTGAGTTTTTGAACCACTTTTGTTTATTCAACTAAGATAGGCATGGTCTGTTTCCTTGTTTGTTACTTTTATTATTTATTTATTATTATTATTCCTTTTACTTTAACTGGCCTTTACTACAGCTAAAACAGGAACTTAACTGACCCTTCATAGACATTCAGGTTTAATGTATTACCAGAAAACTTAATGAAGACAACAAGAATGGGAGTGGGGCAGGAGCGGGAGTCATTCTGAGTGGGAGCGGGATGGGAGTGGGAGTAATTTTACCAGGAGCGGGACGGGACAGGATTTTTTTTTCTACTCTGGCCCGGGATTGGGACGGGATACAATTGTTTTCAGTGGGAGTGGGACGGGACAGGAGTGAAAATCCACTCCCGTGTCACTCTCTACTGCCGAGCCCACAGCCGAACCAAAAAAAACATGGCAGTGCAGGAGGATGCACGAGTAGCTGCTGCTGTTTTGTCAGAATCTACGATTTCATCTTTGAAAGAAGAACAGCAAGAAGAGCCTTGACTAGCGTCGCACATTGTTGTGGCTCTCCTGGCGCCTGCTGCTTACAAGATTTTCATTTGATACCATGATTGCCTAACCCCAATCTTTGGTAGGCGGGCACTAGGTGTCGCTTTACTCAATCAGCTCGGAAAATTCTGCTGAACGTCCCTCCTTTCCCCAAACGGATTTGATGGGAGCAGACCCAGACTGACAATGGAGAGTGCTACGCATGATCAATCTGGCTTGCAAAGTTAGAGGGATTGTCACATACACTGATATAAACTTTTTTGCGAATCAAAATTTAGATTCACTTTCATCCCATTGCCTGTTTTCTTTTCTTTTCTTTTTTTTTGTGGAGGAAAAATGTTAAATTTCTAAAACTGTTTTTATCTCATGTTTGTATTTCTTTGGTCTACGTTTTGGTGTGCTTGACATTTGGTGTGATCCCCAAGCATAAGATCTTTATATTTTCAGATTTCTTACATAGAGTGCTTTTTTTTTTTAAGTTAGATAATCTTATTTAGATCCACTGCCAAAATGTTCGTGGGGAGCACAGCTTGTTAGACAATTTTAGTTTTCAACTAACAATGTGAAAAAGAGAGAGCGCTGAACATAGGAGGTGCAACGATATAAGATAGATAATCTAAATAAGTGTGCGTGGGTGAGTGAGTGAATCACAATCCCATTGTGCTCTGGTTTCCAGTATCCATAAGAACTTTTTACCATTTCCCACTGTTAAAAAAAGAACGTTTCATTACTTTCATTACTTTTTCGACATGAGCACAAGCCATTCTGAACAATGTGTTGGAGCAAAGTGGCCAGGCAGCTTTCCTGAAAAATGTTTTCTTCCACTCTAGAACATGGTCACCGCAGTGAAAAAAAAAGTAATTTTCTGCCTTCTGTGTTCAAAGGATTCAATTTTCCTCTTGAGGAATTATATTTGCCACATAGATGTAATAACTTTCTCAAAGACTGATTACAATGTTGTTATTTGTGCAGTTTATACACCTATAGCAAAGTCACGCTCGCCCCTACTGTACGCTGGATAAGTCAGCGCTGTGTGGTTGACCTTTGATGTCTTCAGCAACCCCTTATTTGTAGCATAATAATAATTACGATTTGTCTTAGCTATGCTCTGTGCACTGATGTATTTTGCATCTTTGTTTGGCAAGCGGTAAAATAGCTGTGTAGCTGCAATGCGTTACAGATGGAGTTGTCATCATCCTTCTGCAGAAAGGCAACACTGTAGAAGTTCAGTAATCACTGCAGCAGCTGACTCAGGTACTCGGATGGGTACCCAGGTCCACAAAATACTGTTTTGTCATTGACTTTTCCATTTTCCAATTGAAACCCCTGTCATACTACTGAATATCTGCTTTGCATTTCAGTTCATGGAGTCAAAAATAATACTATCTTTCAACACACAAGATGCTGGAGCTTGCACAATTAAATCTGGTCAGAGGGGCTGCTGTGGATTTTTTTGGGCACACTGAAAACATTATGTGACATGAGTGTTGCACATTAGAGGTGCAAAATTAACTACATATATGCACGATTGTTGCAACATTTGAACAATTGCTCCTCAAATGTCACATCAGTTGCTCGATGGTAATTAAGGAAATGCTAAGCTTCGCACATTGACTGTCTGCACTGATGAAGTCTTCCCCCTTCTGCATGCCTAATGTTTAGAGTGGTTGGCTTTGCAAGAAAGTTGGCCTTATTTTGTGGTTAATTTAGCTAATAATCGTTTTACCACAGGAAGAGCTCATCAACTGTCTATAGAGCTTTAAACTCTCAGCCCAAGATACTCAGGCAATCATTAAGTACGGAAAGCGAAATATAAACAAAATTAAATTTAAAATTAAAAATCGCAAGAGGACAATTTTAGAGTAAAAATGTAACTCACTCTGTTCTTACACGGCAACACACGGTAAATGTTTTATCCCTCATCTTAATACACGCGCAATGTACAAAATCAGTGTTTATCATAACCTCTTAAGACCCGATCATGTTTGTCTAAACATAGGCTTTTTGATGCCTGAAAATGATCAGTTCCTCTTTAAACATATATGTTTGATCAATTGTCTAGCTCATTTTCAGATCTGTCAGCTGAAAGAAAATGTATGTTTGAAGAGAAACTGATTTTTTTTCACCCTTTTTTTGGGTGTATAAAAGCCTATGTTAAGAGTTTAAAGGAAATACAGACTTTATACTTGCTTTAATTTTTCAAGTTTAGACCCACGTGAAACACGGTTTTAGAACCACTGACACAAATAATAATGTAAGAAACAGTCTCACAACAGGTTAGTGCTTATGAAATTAGCTAAGCTCTCTGTTCATAAGATGCCTGGGAGCTTTGCTTACCCCTTTGTTGACTTTTTGCAGTCAACACAGGTTTGCATCCAAAACTGATTTTTAACCTATTGTGACTGATTGTGATTTTTTTTTTTTCAAAAGGCAGTCACAATAAAGAAACTATAACATTTTACCTTCTTTATTAAAGAAATGTCTCTGTCCTCACATAGTAAGATTTCTATTTTTTTCATTTATCTTTCCATATGCATTTTCACAAAACAACTTTTCTTTTCTTTGGGTACAATGACATGACCATTTTTCTATTTTACATGCTCATACACATTTTTACTCATTTATTACAAAACCCCTTGAACTTTTCACTGCCAGGGATAATCGTAAGGAAAATGTATTAAGGTGAGTTCCAAGCCACTGCATTTCAGTATGTTTCTCAACAAGAGCCATCCATTTTTCTCACTCTTTAAAAACAGACATCAAACAGAGAGACGAAGTCAAATGTCTGTGAATGACTGACTATCAGCTTCCTATGCTCAAGCGTTGCATTAACAATTCAGTTCCAGAAAATTGTTGGCAGGGATCTTTCTGGCAGCAGGAGCTTTTTAACAATGATTAAAGCTGATCCAGGACAACCTGATTGTCTCAAAAACCTCTGCCAGTATATCTGATTCGTCCTTGGCCTTGCTCTTCCTAATCCTTTCAAAATGATCTGAGTTTGCTAAAAAAAAAAAAAAAAAAAAAGTTTTTGCTTTCTGTTATTGCAATAGCACCTTGAATATAACATAATATAATATAATATAGTTTTGGTTGATTTTCTTTTTATATAATTCTTCAGAGTCGATTGTAACATCTCACTTCATGCCATTTGACTGAGCCATCTCTTGTGGGTGGAAAACACCGCTGCAGCCCCACACTACCTCGAGGGTCAAGAGCTTTCCATGACTAAATTAGATCAGATATTCTGATCACTCACTCCAATTTATTTCAATTAACATTGGGTCTCTTGAGCGCTGGCTGCCAGCAGATGGTCTAAATCCCATTCGAGGGGGTTGCACCAAAGGGACAGCCAAGAACAGATGACCAGCATGCTTTAAACTGACAAGCTAGCTTTAACCCAAAACATTTCTGTTTTCATCCCAATGTGTTTCACTGAGATACTCAACACCCCAGTCGTTCGTAGGACTCAAAGGTTGCAAGATCCATGCATCTGCCCATCTATTCCTACAGCACTACCCTACATACTCGGCAGTCGGCCACCTTTTCATTAAGCTACTCACTATCTGCCAGAATATGCTTTTATGCAAACATCTACAGCATTTTTTTTTTGGGTGGGGGCCAGAATTCAGTGTGAAAACAATGTAATCAGTGAGTGGGTGACGGATCCGGAAACATAACATAAAATACTAGAGGGAATGTTGTGTTAATACAATCAGTTCCATCAGCAGCTTGCACAGCAGCTGAGGGCTGCGGCGTGTCACTGATATGATTACCTACTCATCCAGGCCTCTGATCTCATTGTTCCCTGACACGGAAGATAATACATGCATAATAATGCGGTAGTGCACTGGAAATAAACATTTATTTTTAACAGTGGAAACATGGAAGTTATGTCATTAATTTGCGTTGTCTGTTAACTAATTTCTCTTCAGTTTGTTAGATATGAGTCTAAGGGTTAGTGAGAAACTAGTTTCCAAAGGTGCCACCCGGTTAAATGATTTTGTAGAATATTGTAGACAACAGAGAAAAAAAAATCATGATTTAAGCTTGGTGAGCCAGCCTTTGTACTATAACAATAAAACTTCATGAGGAAAAAGTGAAGCTACCTAATTTTTTTCTTCAGGTGCACCTATAAATCTAGCATAGATGCTAGAGTGTAGGAATATGTCAATCTCACGCATTGAGATCATAGATCACAGACGTGTTATAAACATGAGCTGGGAGTTTAGCAATATTTTCAGGAAAACAAAGAATCCCTGTTTCGTGGCTTTCACAATTATAGTTTAAGTACTGAATCACTAATCAGTGTAGGAAATTCCAGTACAGGTATGATGAGTCTACATAGTTTGGATTTTAAACTAGAAATTATCAAATGCGGTCCAGACTTTCTTTCTTTTTTTATGAGATAGCCACTTAGTTTAGCGTAAAAAGTATGATCTGAAGCAGATGATAACTTTAGTGGTCGTCACCCGGTTATTTATCCTCACAGTGGTCACCAATTCTTAATACCTTGTCGATCCTTAAATCAGTATTTAATTTTTTATTCTGAGTACCCACAATGCTGCCGCACAAATGATTAGAAGTGGTAGAGATGTCGTTGCTTTTCTAGATAGGGTGCGTCAGCAAGCCAATCAGTCTTCATGAGTCAACTCTGTCAACACAGCAGGGCAAATCAAGAGCTACTTCCCGTTTTACTACGAAACTGGAGTTGAAAACATATGCAAACAGATCATCATCCTTAGAAGCATATACCAATAGGCTTAGACTAAGAACTTCCTTCTTTAGAAAATATCACATACTGGCAGAAACTAGACCATACTTCGCAATGCAGACTTCACTTTGACGAGAAACATTTTGCCTTTTAATACCGGATATCTCCAGAGTGAGCTAGGACTCTCATAGATACTGAACAAATGAAAGTGTGTTGCATTTCAAGTGGCCAGTTGCACAGTGGAGTAATGGCTTCTACTGCCTCTTACAGCATAATGGTTGACTGCACATGTAAGACTCAAACCAGAGAGCTGTGCAAAGTTTGCAGAGGTTGTTTTAGGACTCTCTGGCTCTCTGCCACAATAAAGAAATAAGCAGTGTGTACACTGTTTGTTGTAAGGTGCTTTCACACCAGGATGGTCTGAAAGAATCAGTTGGAGTGGGATAAAAAAAAGAAAAAAACATTTTGCAAGGCCGTAAGCTTTTTAGCATGTTCCTTTGGTGGAGTTGATGGCAGAGAGGGAGAGACTTTAACAAACAGCTGTAGTTACATACAGACACAGAGCCAGCTATTGCCTAGATTTCCGCTAAGGTTTGCTTTCTTGGTCCTCGCTTGAGTCCAGATGAGTTTTTTTGCCTACCCAAATGAAACAAGCTATCTCAGGAGGAAAAAAAAATGGGTCCATTTATTGTTGACTAAAGAAGCACGCCAAGTGTCCTGCTTTGCATGCATCCCTGCTTTGATAGATCTGCTTCTGTGGTATTGCTCTGAATTTACTAGCTTGACTTACATTTGGTCGTAAGACATGAATCATGACTAAAAAAATAAAAATACCAGACAGAACCAGGTAGAATGAAGTAAGTAGAGGTGGTTCAGGAATCTTATCAGAACACCTCCTGGGTCCCACCTCACTAGGAGGAGAACGAGGACTATACAGCCTTTCTTGCCTTGGAAAACTCTGGAACTCCATCAAATGAGGAGGAAACTGTCACTGGGAAAGGACATGAGTCTATCTCCCACCTGAGCCTGTTACACTGGTGACCCAGTCTTGAAAGAGCAGAAGACGGCAAAAATGGATTAATTGCTTGATTTCTAAATTCATACTAATTAGCCAGGACTTTGTTGTTCACAAGAGGCCTGCTGTTCAGCTAACAGCTTTAGAAAACTAAGTGCTAGTCTTGGTTGCTGTTGTTGCTTAGCAACACCTGGACCCAAAATGGCATTTGATTTATTTCCCTTTAAAAAGAAAAACATGTATTATTAGAACTGCACATCAGTATGTAATATTCACTGCAAATATAGAGAGGTCAATATTCGGAAGACACATTTCCCCATTGAAGTGTAATTCATTTGTCCCAGAGTGATGTTGCGAGGTGCTTGCTATGACATGACCACAGCCCAACTGTAAAGCTTCCAAATATAAATAAAGCATAAGCAAGGCCTTTGGCATGCTTAAATTTAGTAGCATGTCCTTGGTAATCTGATGTCAAAAGAACACACAGTTACATGCAATGCTATCCTTTCGTTGTATGATGTAACCATTACTGTTGGTGAGACGAATTGTTGAGAATACACAGAGATAGGAAACAAAATAACTGATGTTTATGTTGAGGAAAAAATATGAACAGCGACTTACCTGACACAGGGGAAATTAAAATTAGCTTCAACCGTGAAAGCTTTCCCATAGCAAAAGCCCAGTCCTGCTGCCAAATTGAAGCATTCTGAAAAACAAGTGTTAGGTAGTAAGTCTCGAACCTTGTTTCTGAATGTTAAACGTAATGTGATTTAACTGAAAGAGAACCAGTCATGAGTGACTGGAATTGATATTTAGAGTAACAACTTAAAAAAAAATAAAAAATTAGTTTCCATCAAGCCTTGGTTCAGCATTCCCAAAGATCCTCTAAATCTTGCTGATAAACACAGACATGGAAGCCTTAATCTCTATGATGTACTCTAAAATGTAGGTTGACATATTGGAACATGAAATGTTCCCTAGACGGGGAGGATTTTTTTTTTTTTTTTAGATTTGCTTATGTTTGATGCTTTTTTGCCAACACTGGGGTGATTTAACGAGGCTCGGGTACTGTCACTTCAATGTGTACTTTTTGATTGTAGGCAGTCTATCCTTACTTGAACCCACAGGGCAAACACTGAAAATAAAGCCTATGCATAATTGAGTCATCTGGGCCAAAATAACACTACCATGTCAGTGCAAAAACATTTTCTGAGGTACTGTGATTGTAATCACAGAGCATGAACAAAGAAGAATTTTATGTCAGTGTGCAGAAAAAAAGCAAAAAAGGTGTGAAGCAAAGCTGAATTATGTTGGTGATAGTACAGTCACAGGACTGGATAGAAGAGAAGGAAGCAAGCAGCGTTTAAGAAAATATGTAAAACTTGGGGGGAAGTATTCCGTTTTCAGTGCTGACAGGATCTCACTAACACAGGTTAGTTCAACGTCAAACACAGAATGATGAAGAATGTCTGAACATTAAAACTTGATAGCTTTGAAAGCCAAATTAAGGTTGAGGGAGTGAGGTGGTGACATGAAGTCATTTTAATTGAGGGTTTCACTGCTGGGTTTTGATCCCTTTTCTTTGCTTCATAACTGAAACTTATTTGGGTCAAATATATATTTTTTAATTTCTCTTTGACATGGCTTTCATAACATAATATAACATAGTGGTGATTTTCTAGTGTCTTTGCACTTCATGTACCATTTGTAAACACATTCTAGTGACATATTATTAAAAACATTTCACTGTGATTTTTTTCCTACTGTTACTGTCTACAAGACGTCGGAAATGGCCACTTTTAGAAGTTATGTAGTAGTTGCCTGCTTCGAACATGGCCTCTGTTACTTTCTGCACTAGTAACTACATAAAGACAGGGGCTGTTTTCAGGAGGCTTTCCATTAAAACTTCAAACAAGCTGAAACAGAGAATGACTGACATGAAATGATATCAAAGCAATCACAAGCTAAATTTATTTTGGGCAGTTCTTTATCCAGTCGCTGCTTGAGGTCATGCGCAGGATGGTTTTTCATTTTTGATGTTTATGTTGACATTCTCGCCATATGAACTCACCCTTTCATTAATTGGTGTGCCCATTTTATACCTACACATTGCTATTTTAATCCTCTTTGCTTCCATGTTGTGCCAATAATCAAACGGTATGCTTAAACTAGAGCAAATTGCTATGTATCAATTATAATTAATCTGGATTTTTCTGACTCTTTTCTTCCTTTATATTACACAATGTCCCCACCACTCAGCCACTAAAATACATGTTAAGTGCATAGAGGGTCCCCACACACCTTGCCAAATGTATTATCAGTATGCGTGTGATGAAAGCACACAATTAAATATAACATCATATTGATATTGCCGTAGTATTGCACACATTGGCATTGCAATGGTGATGGCAGTTCAATATATTGCACAGATAAGTTAAACCACTGCGAATCACTTCAAATCTTTATAGAAAAATATTGCCATGAATGTCATTATATATTTTCTGTATTATGAAACCCTGTTTCTATAATTGTTAGATCTGATGTCCACATTTGACTTGATCAATCTTACATTATTTTATGCTGTCTCCCAACGTATAATATTATTTCATTGAGTTGTAAAACCAAGTGTCTATTTAAAGAAAATCACATTAAATCAGCGGCTGTCAAAAGGAATTGAACTGACACACGTTTGGCACAGAAAAGTCCAACAACAAGGCACCATTTTGCACTTCAGAAAGTTTAGCAAGAAATGTCAAATAAATTAATAGCCAACATGACCAGCACCCTTCTGCTTCCTACAGACGCCTTGATGTTACAGCAATTTCCACTGCAATCTTCAGCTCTTTGTAGATGGCAGATTTATTTTTTTTTGTAAAAAAATTACATTTCTAAAAATATATGGATTTATTTTTTTATTTATTTTTTATTTATTTTTTATTATGATGCCTATGTTGACTGCTGTCATTTGTAGCTAAACCCGGATTCAGACCGGTGGTGACGTTTTTCCTATTTCTTGATACAAAGAGTACTGTAGCAGAACATACCTACAGATACCAGAAAAACTTGGCTTTACAGATAAATTGTAAGCCTGCTTCCACAGCTGAGTGATCCCTAGCCAATACACTGAGAGAGAGAAAAGGAAGCCGTTAGATTGGAAAGCGAGCACCATCCATTCCCACCCTGACCGCAGACATGCAGGTTACAGTGTCCCTGTCTGCCTTATCTCGTGGAGCACCAGCTCGTCTTCAGACCCAAGGCTCATGCCCAGCTCTTGCTCAAGATAAAGCCTGAAATAGACCACTCTCACTGACAGTAAGGCAGCATTAGATAAGGTTGTTGTGTCCACAGCTTTGAGCTAGAAATGGAGAGAGAGTACAGGGAAAATAAGGTATGCATGAGCAAGTAAGCAGAATACAGTTGTGTGATTGCGATGCTGTTGAAGGGTTTTGCTGCATGTGTTCGACCTTCGACCCTCTTGTTCAAACACAGATAAAAGAAGGGAAAGTTATAGAACTGCACAAATCGTTTGTGCCCTTGCTTTTCTCACAGTAGAGACCATTGATTGTGCCTATTGACCCATGTAGTTTAAGCCACAGCCAATTTGGTCATCCTGGTTTACAGAGATAAGAAAATTACCTTGTGCAATGTGCACACTTGTGTGTGAACATACCTCGGTATTTGTGTGTCCTGAACTGAATGTTTATGCATGCTCAATGACAGCATTGTATTAAGCCTCTGCCAGACACCAAGTAGCAAAAGTGCAGCTAAAATGATTTTCCTCTGTTGGCATGCGGAAGCCAATCAATAATTGTGTGTCTCAGTAAATTAGATCCTGTAGACAAGAGGCAGTAGTCAGCAGAGCCATCCCAAAGTAACCCCTTGCCTGGTTAGTTCATTCTTCATTAGACAATGGCCTGGAGTAATTGAATTGGCCTGTACAAGCTGAGGGCTTGGCCTTCGCTTTTTCGACTTTGACGGCACATATTCAGATCTGATTACTTTAGATCAGAGCCAAAAGCCCATGTATGAGAGGAGCCAAAGTTAAGAAACTTAAAAGTAAATCAACAATTAAATACCTTTAGCTTATTGCCCTAGTCCCATAAAATACCAAAACAAGTCTAAAAGAATGTTGGTTCAATGAAGTTTAAAAAATGTTTTATACTTTCTAGACCCCAGAGTCATCAATCCCGATGGACAGATAATGGACAAATTAATGATTGCACATGATGGATGAGTTAGACACCATGTCAGATGGTTGAGAAATCAAGTGACAACTCTATATATACAATTCTTTTAATATTTAACCAACTTTTACTTATCCAAATCGCAAAACACTAAGACTACTTTTGTTCGTTGTTTTATACCATCCAACAGGGACAAATATAAGCCACTATACACACGAGTAAAGAGACCCAGTCTTGCTGCTGCACTACAAACTGCACAGCCGATATCCCTCCGCCGCTCCCCGTACGCACATACACACATAGAGGGAGAGAGAGACGAACAACCGAGCCATCTCTGTCTGCCAGGAGGTAGCTGCTGGATCGCAACTGCCCTGTTTCTAACATAATGGCAAAAATAAACTTCACTTTTGAATAGAATTAACTGACCAGCTGTCCAGCATGAAGCTTGCAACCTCCGCATCCATTTTAAATCCCTGCTCCCTCATGAATTATCTCCACCTGGTAATAATAGCTGCACCGATATAGACTCTCATTTCTCCCGGTTGTTACTATTTTTTCTTTTCTTGGTTACTTTCTCTTCCCTTTCGCTGGGCAAAGAGTATGGATAGTCCGCAATTTCAACAAAAAAAACACCAAATAGAATGGTCCACAGTCGTCTTTGCTTGTTTTCTACTCCTTCTCCACCGACAGCACGTATAAATATTTCTCACTCCCCTTTTAGCCTGGCAAGGTTGCTTGGAGCTCTTTGACCATATACAGTAGTCTACGTGCAAGAGTTTGGGTAGCTTCTGGCAAGTGAGTGTAGAAGAATGAAAATATCATTGAAGTTACTTACAAAAAAAAGGTTTTGGAGTTCACATTGTCATATTAAGGTGAAAAATTCTTCAGTTGAATAATTCTAATTTCAGACCTTAATCCAAAGTCATACATGCCCAAATTTTCAACATTAAGATATGTTTACATGTTTATTCTTTCATTGCATCTTACATTGTGTTTTCTTATTTTAAACCGGCAGAAAATTCTTTCACACAACTAAACTACTGGTGAGCACGTCATAATTAGTCTATAACAGCTACAGCTTTAATGTGCAAAGTACGAGTTTAATTTTGACTTGAGCACTTCCCTGTGTCTTTCTGTTACAGAAACATCCATTGGAGAATGCGGCCATAATTTCATGTGGCATGGGTAGTCAAGGGGAAGGAATATGAGGGCTCAAAGAAAAAAAAAATGCAGCAAATGACGATTTAGAAAGAGAGAGTGAGATGGAGCAAAGTGGAGACTTTTCTTGTTTCTGCCTCACTGAAAGACAGTTTCATGCATTTAAACTGTTTCCAATTTTCATATGACATAAAATGTATTAAGGTCATGCTTTTATTGTGTTTTTTTCAGTAACAGGAGGGCGGTAGAGACTGCTGGCTAAACCTGAAACTGGGGAAGATTGTTAATTCTTGTGATGTCCAACTGCTATTGGCGTGACGAGCCAGTGTACCACCCATGAGCTTTTTGTGTGGAAACATGAGATCGGTAGTCACATGTAGTGTTTTCAGTCAGATTAACCACTTGATATAAAATTAAGGTGATACAACAAGCAGAAATGTGATAGTAGTTTTTTTTACATTGCCTTAGTGAGAGAAAATGCTTCACATTCTATTCACTTTGCTAGAGAGCCACCCCTAACCTCAGTTTCTCCTGTAAATATTCACCAGTCTCTATATAAGCAGCCAATGACTAGATGGTGTTACAGTTAACAAAGCAGAATTTGTATTAACTGCTGCTACACTTTGAGCCTAAAGCTGTTCTGAGATGGTAGGTGATCACTCTGGTCTTGTCCCCTCACAGATCAGCTGTTACCTTCAGCTTCTGGGAACCACTAATCTGGATTTATTCTAAATGAAGATGCATGTTAATATTGTAACTCCATATAATGTAAAATTGACTTTAAACTAAATATGTGCATGCATCAACTCCTTTTTTCTGCGGTTCCATGTTGTAAACATGTCCTATATTGTTTCCTAACCATCCTCTGGTCTTTCCTGCAGTCATCAGCTCTTTTGTTTATACCTTCATCTCTTCCTGTCCCTTTCAACCCCCATTTCTCTTTCATTGTAGCAGCGCGGGGATCTGCCACCATCCATCCTAAGCAGCAGGTAATGGATCGAGCGTGGGACCTGATGTGGCTACGGATGAGCCAGCCCGTAGGCGTGAGAGTGGGCGTTCAAATGGATTTGGAGAAGCTCGCCTGGAGTACTCACACACCTGGAACTTTTTGTGTTCGCTCCTCAGTGCAAACCCTTCACATCTTCTCATTTCTTCCTTCAAAAGCAAAAAAAACATGACAGCAGGGTGCCGGAGTCTTGTTGTTGGGTTGGTTAGGGGACATTTTGATGTTATCAGGATGCTTTTTCTTGGCACTCTTTAATCCCAGCAGTGTTGCAAAAAGCACTCTGTTCTATTTA
Organism: Fundulus diaphanus; assembly: GCA_037039145.1. NCBI lineage: Eukaryota > Metazoa > Chordata > Actinopteri > Cyprinodontiformes > Fundulidae > Fundulus > Fundulus diaphanus. The sequence goes on from CM073144.1 coordinate 18,118,991, forward strand.
TCACTTTGATTGCTGAAGCACAGATCAAGAGCCTTGTAAAGTTAGCCCCCAATGTCACTTTACCACTGCTGGAAATCATAAATTGTTCAAGTGTGTCTTGCCACCAGTATATATTGTGTGTTCAGAGCAGTTGTGCACTTTCTGTGAAGTGCAGAGTAAATGGGTCCAAACTGGGAAAAAAAAGAAAAACTACAGGATGTTGCACTCTCCACAGAATCCTAACAGAACCCTGGAAGCTTCATATACACAAACATCTGTTTATGAATAATGGATGAAGATGAAATACTTGTACCAAGCCACTCTTGAGCAGATGTTATTTACAGTCTCATCAAAGTATGGTCACCATCATGGGTGACACAATTTAAGATTTTTTGTATTGTATCCTAACATAGATATTAATGGATAACAACTTAATTAAACTTTTTTATACTTTGTCATATTTTAACTTATGTTTTGAAATTCTTTTGGACATTACATGTCATAGATCAAAACAAGGTGACAAATCACTGTCAAGTGGAAGTTAAATGATACATCTTTTGAAAGGTATAACATTACATTTGTATTTAGCCCCCTTTACTCTGATACCCCGAAATAAAATCCAGTGTAACCAATTGCATTTACAGGCCAGCTGATTATTGATACAATCCATGTGTCTGCTTTGTCGATCACTTTTGCGTTTTTATTTTATTTTGTGTTGTGATAAAAAAAAAATTTGGTTTTGTCCCTTTTGGTATTCCGCATTTAGTGTCTTAGGTTTCCCTATTTATTTTCTTCAGTTCTTAGGAGTTTTTTTCAGTTTTTGCGTTATTTTGGTACATTTGTGTGTATCGATTCTCATTTGCGTTTTAGCGCCTGTCTTTCAAGCTTTCTCTGGTTATTTTCCTCAGATCCCTGTGTAGACATTTTTTATCCTCAGCACCACTGCTCAAGTCGCCTTTCAGCTGTAGAATATTCTGACATAACTTGTTTCTGTGTTACTAAACAAGACAAGAACCCAGTGTGATGAAGATAAAGACTTAATGATAATGAAGGCAAGCTTATAATAAGACACATTTAACAGAGTTCAGACATGGAAGTTGAAGAAGTAGAGAGCTTGAAAACATTTCTCGTCTACCCTTTTGTAAATTACCTTTCCACAATATGTATTTTTGTCTATATGCGGGGGAGGTTGATGTAGTGTAACTTGATATGTGTTTATCCACTGAAATGAAAAATGTGGCCTTGCGCCAAATGAAAATGCATCCTGGCATTGACAGCATTTTTTTTTATTTGGTTTATGAGAACACATTTTGCCGCAGCATGTGTTTATGTGACCACGCGTGAGAGAGATAATGGGAGGCACAGTGACTCTGCCTGCAGGCAGCAACAGCAGCCATTGTATGGGGCCAACATCTAAATTAACAATGTAAATGGACCAAAAAGAGACCAGAGAACTGCAGTTATGTATAAGAAAATGTTACATTTACAATCAACCTTGAATATCAGGGGACTAGCCAGTAAAGGGTGAGATTAATTTTTCAGTCTGGACATGGAGGTGGGGAAATATCGTGCTCTGACTACAGCTAGGAGGGACTGTTGCTCGAGGACTGGGCCGCATTTGAGTGTTTCGGGGAAGGGCTGGGTAAAGTGATGGTTTGGACTTCAAGAATGACATAGACTGAGACAATTGTGTAAAGCCCTATAATATATTTATAATATATGATACAATTATTGACAGAAAAAGTTGGCCTTTCCCCGATGAAAAGGCCTCCTGACACTGACAACATTTGTCATTTTTGGTTTATGAGAACACATTTTGCCGCAACATGTGTTTATGTGACCGTACATGAGAGAGATAATGGGAGGCACAGTGACTCTGCCTGCAGACAGCAATAGCGGCCATCGCAGGGGGCGAACGCAAGGCCAAACACCTGTTTTCCCACAAAATGAATTATGAAAGGAAGACAAGTATGCGCTATGCTCTGCACATCGGACGAACACAGGCAAGGCCAAAGACCTAGGGAGAGATGAAATGAGGGTGCATGTTAAACAATGAGATATTAAGAGGAAGAAATCACAAAGGTTATGAGTCCTTGTTAACTTTAATAGGCGCTCATGAAGCCGAATGGAATTCTAATAGATTTTTCTGCTGCATGCTTTGTTTTGTGCCTCATGCAACTCAATTAAAATTACTGTAAAGAGGCATTTAAATTATATGAAATATTAACAGTTTATAGACAGCCCACTGAGGTTATGAAGTAAAGATGGAGTTGTCATTCAAGCATAAAATAAGTAATATATGCTTTGTACAAGTTAGTTCCGGTCCACATCTTTCACAACGGCCCCTTTTCTCCATGTGTACACCAACACAGCACGATAACATGAGTGACCTAGCAGCAGTGGATCTCGTAAGCAAATTTGCCTCTAGTGAAAAAAAAAAAAAACAGCTGCAAATTGGCTCCAACTGATGCTTACAAAAAGGTATTTTTTATTCACATCTCTCTATTTATGCTGTTGAGTATATTTACTCAACAGCATATATATGAGTATATTTTTGTTAAGACTAAATATTAGTAGGCCACTCAGTGTGTCAGGATGTAAAGCCCTGATAAAAATAAAAGTATATTTCTTTAGAGAAAGAATGGGAAAATGAGAAAAAGTGTCCAGTTCTAGTAAACTTGGCCTTAAAGGGGCCATGACAACAATTTTCATTTTTCTATTTGGCTTTTTATTTTGTTCCAAGTGTCTACATAATGAATCGAGCCGCCAGGGCCTCACCTGTCCGACATTCTGCAACACAAACACTTCAACCTGCCATAAAACCCTAATAATGGATTTCTAATGGAGTGTTGCGCCGAGAAGGGAGGTGTGGATAGAGGGGGAGAGTGGTGTGTGTGTGTGAGGGGTGGGGGGCGGTCGTGTTTAATTAGCTTTCAAATATAGTTGAAGCCAATAAGAGTGAAGTCATAGCTGCATATCATTACCGCATCCAACCCTTTCACTGAGGAGAGACATGTGGCCTGGCAAAACAACAAGCTGACTTTTCTTTTAATGAAATTATTTGGAAACTTTACATATGCAGTAATATCAACTACATGAAATAGTTTATACAGTGATGTCATGGCACCTTTAAGATATAGTTAGTTCTGGTTGCAGGAGGACAAGCTTGGGCAGGGAAATCTTAGTATATACTGTTTATTCAGGTGGGGAGAAAACAAAGATTTTTAACAAAATTTATGTTGCAGTACTTTTTGGCTCTCCTTAAAATTACAATAAAATATCTCTAACAGGATTATTTTATGTTACTTTTTGACATTGTTCAGATTATTAAGGAACATTTCAACTTTAACCCATAACTTACTTTTTTTCTGAGGGCATGAATAGGATTTTTATGTCAAGACCCGTTTCTCATAGCCATTCTTAAAAATGGGAAAGACAACAGAACACACCAGTGAAGTAAGAAATCCACTATGGCACAGGGTGATATGATTCAACCTGTGCAATAATTCCAGAAGTGGAATTTCCTTGCTACTTGATATATTATTGTCAACCGCTGGTACCATAATAAATTGGAATTGACTGAGCCACAGCAACTCAGCAAAAATGGGGTAGGCCAAGTAAAATCACTAAGTAGGGTCAGTGGAAGGTGAATACAGACATCCAATCATCTACAGACCTCCAAACCTTTCCAGTTTCTGATTATTTCTAAACAATGTATAGATTACTTCATGGCCAAGCAGCTGCATCTCAAGCCCTACATCAGCAAATGCAATGCAAAGCTAGATGTCTAGGTGTGGCATCCAAACGCAAAGCATGGACGAGTCTGAATTTAGCAGCTATCAGGTAAACGTCACCAGCCTGACTACATTGTGTCAGGTATTAATTGTAGTCCGCAGGGCAATACAGTAATGGGTTGTTGCTCAGAAGTTTTGCTTTGCTCTTTTGGTTTCTTTGAAAGGAACCTTTAATGCTTTACCACAACAAGACTTTTCGGAACAGTTTTACGCACCCAACTTTGTTAGAAAGGTTTGCGGCCCCTTTTTCTACCAACATGACAACACACCAGCTCACAAAGCGAGGTCCATGAAAACAGGAATAAGGTGAGTTTGGTGTGGAAGAACTTAACTAGCCTACAGAGAGCGTTGACCTCAATCTGATGGATAGCCTTTGTGATGAATAGGAGTGGACACATCTCACAAATGCACTTTTAAAACACTCTCCTAACACTTTTGGAAAGGCTTCATAGATGAGCTGAAACTGATAAACCCAGTGAGTCAAGAATGAAATGTCATTGAAATTCATATGTGGATAAAGCAAAAACAGCATTATAGGGTGGCTGAACTCACCTACATGGATGAGTAAACTGGTAAATATGTTTATTACTGATGGTCGTCTTCCTAGATGAAGCTGCCAGGTCACAACTGTAACATTTAAATTACCACTGACATTGGGATTATAAGTACTGCTTTGCCTTCTGTCAAAGCATTGTTAAAACATGATTAAAATTTAAAAAAGTCTAATAAAAGATTTCCATTGACATCTTAATATGAAACGTTGTTTGGATAATCAAATGGGCTGAGCAAGCCAACTTATCTTTGTTTAGCCCAAATTTTGAATGGAATGTATGGAACAAAGTCCAATTCACAATGCATTTTTCTGGAATTAAAGCAGACACAAATCATGAAACAGAGGTCCATGGGCACAACAAAATTATTCTGAAATTCACATCCCCCTTGATTTAATCGCTAAGCCATGTGTTGTTTTGCGCCTGAATTCATTAAATCAGCATCTTTAAGCTGTAGTTAGCTTTATGAAACACTGTTGTTTAAGCTGTACTCACGCTTTAACCTTTGCATCCATAATACATTTCATTTGTACTTTACATTTAAGACAAATCTCAAAGTGCTACAGGTAAGATCAAAGTAAGATAAAACATAAGTGTAAAAAATAAATAGTGCAACACCATTTATTGTGCAAGGTTAAAACTCATTAGTTCTGATAAAACTAAATATTTTTAGTCCTTTTTTAAAAGGACTCAATAGTCGTTCTCTCAGATGGTCATGGAGGGCATTGCAAGTCCAAGGAGCAACAAAGCAGAAGGCACGATCACCCATGGTGCTCAGCTTAGTTCTGGGGAGTAGGAGGTGGTTTGAGGGTTTTTGAGCAGAGGGATTGTGTTGTAGTGAGAGGGGTGAGTAGTTCTTTCAGGCATGGGGGTCATTTCCATAGATGCACTGGTGACCATTGAGACCTTATATTCAATCCTAGGAGAAACAGGAAGCCAGTGAATTGAGCGGAGATTGGATGTGATGTGGTTGTACTTTCGCCCTCTCATCAGAATCCTTGCAGCACTGTTCTGAACATCCTGTAGCGTCTGCAGACTGTTGTTAGGGATCCCGATGAGACATATATTACAGTAATCCAGTCTGGATGCCGTGGACCAGTTTTTCAGCATTAGCTAAGGTAATATTTCTGAGATGATAGAAGGAGATCTTGCAAAGTTTTTGATATGGGCTTCAAAGGTGAATCAAAATCTTACACCAAGGTTTGTGACTGTTGTGGAGAGCGTAATGTCCTGACCAGAAATAGTTATACCGGTTATGGAGGATGACTGGACTTGATGTGAGGTTCCAACAAGAATTGCCTCCTTTTTGGAGCTGTTCAACTGGAGAAAATTGGGTTTCATCCACACCTTTATCTCCTCCAGACAGGCGGTGAGTGTTGAGGATGATGATGTTGATGAAGCTTCAGTCAGGTGTGAGTCAGATTTAATGTACAGTTGTGTGTCATCAGCATAAAAGTGAAATTGCACTGTGTGGCAGCTGATGACATGGCCGAGGGGCAGGATATAAAGTGATGAAGAAGATGGGGCTAAGAACTGACCCCTGGAGGACTCCGAAGGTGACTGTGTGTTGCCAAGATCCTGCATTTCCAAGTGAAATGTACTCTGTTCTGTCAGTGAGAAATTATTTAAACCAGTTCAGAGTAGTGTCTGTAAGTCCAGTGGTTTGGTGTAGCTGGTTGAGAAGAATGCCATGATCCGCATTGTCAAAGGCAGCAGACAGATCGAGAAGTATTAGGAGGGAAGGTGAGCCAGCATCTGCTGCCATAGCAGGATCCAGGAAGGGAAGAGTGGATTGAGTCTATTTTTGTTTTGAAAAAGGTCAGGAAATCATTACAGTGCTCTTACGTAGTTTCTCTGAGTGAAACAACAGTAGAGCACTGTAATAATTTTCTGACATTTTTCAGAAAGTAATGACTGTGACTTTTATCTGTATAGATCTCGGTGTGCAAGCCATAAAAGGTAATAATCATATAAAGTCACCATCAACAACCCACTTCCAACATCAAGACGTTGCCAGCTTGCATATCAACAAACCACAGACCTATACCCTTTCAGTGTTTCTTAACCACCGGAGCTGGGTTTCTCCCTGATGGAAAATAAGATCTGACATGTCTTCACCGCATCATGTAGGTCAAGGCTGTAATGTGGTTACTGATACAACAATCTACATGTCTCAATTCTTTTCATGTATTGAAAACTTGCATTGCTGTTGCCGACCATTTTGAAGCGTAATTGTGGCTGTCGAAAGTCAGGCAGGTGTTTTATCTTAATAAATTGTTCTTTGTTGTTGTTTTTTTTGCTACATATTCAAGTGTGTTGCATAGTCTTCTGCTTTTTTTATGGTTTGAGTTTTTAAAAAGATATTGGGAGAAAAATGATGATCCCATTGCAAGCATGACAGTATAAGCAAAACTTGCGTCGTCAGTGTTGGAGGCTACATTGCATTTTGCGTCATATGAGAATCAGAAGAGCTTGCATGATGTAAATCTCTTGCTGAGTAAGCTTGAGGGAAATTTAGCGCCACACTGTAATTTGAATACTCAAAGATGAATGACACAGTGGGTATACATGTCAAGACTAATACTCTACCAGTCCAGGTGGGGCCTGAAGAAATTTGTATTTAGTTATCTATGTTGACATTACACTCCGTGAACTTTACACAAACATTACAATCACAAACTTCAATGCATTTTTTTAGGATTTGGTTTGATGGACCAAGGTTGTGCATAGTAATAAACTGGAAGGAACTAAATTCATGTTTTTCCAACTTATTTACAAATAAAATCTGATGAGTACGGTGTGCATTTGTGTTTAACCCTCCTGAGGCTACATGATGTAAACCCACATTTCGCTGTAAGATTTGTAAGATGTCTCTACCCACTGTGATGGTCTTATTTTGCCCAATTTCCCTTGGAAAATTGCTCAACCTCAGTTAGATTGGATGGAGGGCACCTGAGAACATAGATATTATAGCCTTGACACATAGTTTCCCATGAATATGGATAATGTCTGGACCCTTTTAAAGTATGGGTAATCTTTGATCTGAAATGTTATATTGTAGCTCTAAATGAGGTTTATGGGCACTCTTTTGCATGAAGGTGAATCTTTGTCCCAGTCTGAATTTTTTTGAGGACTGTACACTTCTTCCAGGAATGCCCTGTTTAATAGGTTCATCCACCTTCCCATTAACTCTCACAAACTTCCCTGCTCCTGCTGAAGAAGGAGCATGCAAAACTAGCAATTGCACGATCAAACATTCTCCCTAAGCCGTATATTTCTGCAGCTCCTCCAGTTACCACAGACCCTGCACGGATAAGCGGATATAGACCATTGATGGATGGATGTCATGTCCCTTGGGTATTAGGTTTTGGGTTTCTAGTGTGTTTGTGTTTCCATCATTTCTGTTTTGTTGTCTTCTATAGGTTTCGCCATATATGGTTCATTTCATGCTCATTGTCATCTCTAGGTGTTGTCATAATAATTAATTATTTTAGATTTAGTTTCTTAGATTATTGTGTTCTGTCCTTTGTATATTAGGGATAATTTCCCATTGGCTTGATATTTTCTGTGTGTCTCTGTTCAGCTTCTTTGTTTGTAATTAGTCTCTCTTCCTTAGTCTCCTACCTTACTTTCTACCTCAGTTGTTTCACATCATCCACTGACTAACACACCCATTTCCAATTTTATTCTCCTCACTTCACTCTGTATTTAAGCTCACTCTTGGCCATTGTTCTCTACTGAATCCTTCTGTCCTTTAGCCAGATGTTCCCTTGTGATATCCATAGCTTTTTTTCCTGCCTGTATTCCCCAAGCCAGTTCCCTTCATGTCATCTTTGTAAGTTCATATTATTTATCATTAAATATTCCTTACCTCTGCACCTCTGGTTCCGTCTGCATTTCGATCCCTTTACAAACCAAATGTGACAGTATCAGAGAAAAGGGTTCAGGCTAGAAAGGTAAGCTGCTCCGTTCAGATCTTTATACTTAAAAACAAATTTCTTTCATATAAGGCACAAACTTAAACGAATTATGTTTCAGTAAAACAGTTTAACTACAACAGTCAAAGTTTAATCCTAAACAAATGTGTTTTTAATCTCAATTTAAAGAACTGAGGCTTTCAGCACTTTTACAGTTTTCTGGAAGTTTGTTCCAAATAAGTGGAGCATAGGAACTAAATGCTGCTTCTCCGTGTTTGGTTCTGGTTCTAGGTATGCAGAGTAGGCTGGAGCTAGAAGACCTGAGTGGTCTGGAGGGTTGATACAGTGATAACAAGTCTGTGATGTATTTAGGTACTAAGCCATTCAGGGATTTAGAGACTAACAGAAGTATTTCAAAGTCTATTCTGTGAGATACAGGGAGTCAGTGTAAGGACTTTAGAACTGGGGTGATGTGCTCTACTTTCTTAGTCTTAGTGAGGACGCGGGCAGCAGCGTTCTGGACCAGCTGCAGCTGTCTGATCCACTTTTTAGGCAGACCTGTGAAAACACCGTTGCAGTAATCAATTCTACTAAAAATAAACGCATGGATTAGTTTTTCCAGATCCTGCTGAGACATCAGTCCTTTAATCCTGGAAATTTTCCTCAGGTGATAGAAAGCCGACCTTGTAATTGTCTTTGGATGCTTTTGGAGGTTCAGGTCTGAGTCCATCACTTCGGGCCTGATCAGTGGTTACTAGCTGAAGTGACTGAAGCTGTGTGCTAACATTTGATCTCTCCTCTATTGGTCCGATAATTATGACTTAAGTTTTGTTTGTATTCAATTGAAGAAAAAATTTGGCACATCCACATTGATTTCTTCTAAGCATTTACCCAGTGCTTGAATGGGTTCATAGTCACCTGGTGACATGGTGATGTAGAGCTGTGTGTGGTCTGGATAGTTATGGTAACTGATGTTGTTGTTTTATTATGATCTGAGCCAGAGGGAACATGTAGATATTGGATGGGGGGGACCCAGGATGGACCCTTGGGGAACCCCACATGTGATTTTTGTCATTTCTGATGTAAAGTTACCTATTGACTCAAAAAAAGTCCATGTCCTTTAAGTAGGATTTATCATTTTCTTACAAGCTATTGCTCTTCTCGTTACAATTGCACTAATTTATGTTGGTCTGAAGTTGTCAAACAAACTGAAGTTGTCATGGTAATATATTTAAAACATGGAAAAGTTCAAGAGGTATAAAGAATGTTGCAATAATTTCAAATAATATAAAAAATTAATAATTGTTATCTTCCTTTTAGATCAAATTATTCCAATGCCAATTGGCACCAATGCCACCAATCTGAGAAATATCATAGGACTCTTACTTTGAGATCACAGGTTTTGCTCTGTTCAATCTGAGTACATCTAAAGAAGTGGCCCAGATCACCAGTAGTGTTCCATTGTTGAATATGTTAAACATACAGAAATGTCAATTGGCATAATGTGTCAGGCCCCACCGGAGGGAGGCTGTGAGTCTGTCTGTCTCCCTGCATATTTGTCTAAAGACAGGAAGTGGTTGACAGACTCAGGAGGTGTGAATTCCCTGCTTGGGATTAATTTAGCCCTTCCTGTGGAGGCAGCCTGCCATGAACATGTTGAGCTCAGTTTAACTCTGATCAACATGTTTATTGTGAAGGCCATCTGGAGGTTTGATTTTGACAAATTACCCCGCATGTTGTGCTTGATAATGCCTCAAACTGGCATGTTTATTTTAACTTCGGTGGCTTGTTATCGTGCAAGTGAGGTGAAAACATTAGCTTGATGTTCCACCAAGCTGATGGTAAGGGGAAAGTAGGCAGGCGACAAGGCTAAACAAGTGCTCTGTCTTCTCCTTGAGGGAGTCGTATTGTGTATTTGCCTTGCTGGCAGGGTTCAAATTTGCTCTGGCTTCGTTGATCCTCACCTGAAGGTTTGCCCGTGCCGCACAAGTCAGGCTGGGTAGGAGATCTGCAGTGAACGGTGGTGTACAATCACATCCCCCAAGTGAAGTGCTGTGTCTGTCTCTGGATGTGTCAAGCGAGACTCAGCCTCCAAGCCTTCGACTTCAGGCTGCATTCCTTCTTATGTCGTTAGGCTCTTTGTAAAACTCAGAGTCTTTGCTTCACAGAAGAAGAAAAAACAGCTCAAGGGAAACATATGAACATGCGTGGGCAGCATTGTACTAATGTGCTCAAACAGAACACATGAACTTCAATATACTTACATTGTTGACAGACTGAAAATAAAATCTTTAGACGAGGCATTTCTTAAGACAGGGGTGTGCAAACTCTCCGTCACGTGGGCCCAAATCATAAAGTCAAAAGTACTACAGTGCCAAAACAGATTTTTTTTATAAAAAACATAAATGCTAAAATTACTCAAAAAATTATATTATGATTTTATTTTTATTTTTTTTACCTGCTCCACAAAATATGAGCATGGAATGTTTTAATTAAATCAATTAGTTTGAATTTCTGTTGGAAATGGATGTGCAAATAATTGCAGATCCAAATTTTGGCTCACAGCTAATTATTTTGGGCTCTATTGCTATAAATGAATAATTTGTTTTTAATTTGTTATTATTATATATCAACAATAAGAACTGAATTTGGGTCGCATTTTCTTTGAAAACATTTGCTTTATTTTAGCCGATTTTAATAAATGAATTAAAAACAAATATTGGTGTACCAACGTCTACATTTGAGTCAAAGCTGTTGGATAGATGTGGTTCTATTTACTATGAAATGAAAGAATGTGTGGTTATTAGAAGACAAATACTTTGTGTTGTAGCTGACATTTTCAACTGTAAGAAGATTTTCACTTGTCTTTAATACTTTTCCCCTAATTAAAAAGGAAAAGTCTCCATCTGCATCAAGCACCTGAACTGGTGGGCTTAGTCATTCTTAAATTGTTGTTGGGGGCCACACAAAATTAGTGTAGGGACAGTAGATGGCCCCTGGGCCAGACTTTGGAGAGCCTTGTCTTAAAAGGCATGTTTTCACAATCATAACAAATGCTTCATACAATTCTTGCATTTTAAGTTTACTTTAATAAGCATCCCAGACACAGTATCACGTCTTATCTGATTGCAACAGAGTGGCATTCCTCTTTTCCATCTGCTTCTGTAAGCTCTCTGTCAGCTGCGTACAATAACAGAAGGATGGGAATACTAAACACCGGGTCAGGTCTTCCTCGAAAAAAGGAGATTTTATCTCAAGGGACTTACTAATGATCCTCTCTGTTTTCCATTTCGTAAAGAAAAAAAAATGTCATGTGCTATGATATTTTTCTGAAAGCAAAAGAGAAAAAAGATGGCAAGCATTGCTTTATTTGGGACATTTCTAACAAGCTATTAGTTAGTATGTCTGTAAACTAAAACAGCTTACTGCAGGTTTTCTAATTGGGCAGCAATCAGAGCAAACTAGCTAACATCACTGTGTCAGGCTTTACAGAGAGACATTTTACATTCAAAGAGATCATTTTTATTCACTAAATAAAATCTAAAAGCTCAAAATGATAATAGGCTGTTGCATTGTTATTCAAAGCCACAGTCATTCTAAAATGCACTTCAGATCCAAGACGAGTCCTTGGAGACACTTCTCTAAAAAAAGAGAAATGCACTACAATTTATGGGTGATAACATGCTGCCTGGAAGCACAGAGCCTGACATTTGTAAACAGACAATTGATTATCTTGACTCAAAAAGACTTTCCTGACAGGAAAGTTGAATGGATTGTGCTGAGACACAGAGGTAGAAACAAATCAAAAAAATAAAAGAAGGGTCTGAATCAAAGGAAAATAGAATTAGAAATAAAGGCCGGAATGCTTGACACAAAGTATGACGATGTACAGGCAAAGGGAGGGTGTACAGGGTAAAGTCGGTGAAAACGATCCCAGAGTGGAGTGATGGTTTGTTACAACTCCAGGTTACTGCTCTCAGACAACATTTCACCTGATTTCCTTCTCTTCAATGGAGTAAACACCCTAATTCAGACAGAACGCGATTTGAGAGTCAAAAAGGCATCCAACTCCTCAACAAGTGTACAGAGACCCTCCATCCCATTGGAAAATCCGCCACATAGCAGGGTCTCTGATTGGTTGACGCGTCGCGTCCAGCTGCAAAAGTTCAGATTTTCCAACTCTAGCGTCTACCACTGCGGACGCTCAGATGCTTGAAATCTCAAAATGGGCCTCCTGACGCTCCTAGAAGCGGATCCACCACAGACTTGAAAAAACAGATGCCCATGACGCTCACAACGTGTTTGGTGTGAACACAAGAGTCTTGATTGTAGGAGCTCCCTTTGGAGCTGGAAACTTTATAACTACTTTTGTCTTACCAGAGTTTGATGTTGCGTACATAACATTGCTTTTTTCGTGACGCATTTCTCCCCTTCAAATACGGAAATTAATTTGAATTACAAGTGCAAATGAATTGGTGACCTGTTCAGGGGGTACCCTGCCTCTCGCCAAATAATGGCTGGAGGTAGGTACCAACTCTCCCACCGCCCTGCAAAGATAAGTGTGTCGTGTTAAAGTATTGACTCTGGAGCAGGCAACAATTACAGACCCCAAGCCAGGTTTATTACAGGTTTATTGAAAATGGAAGGTGAATAAGTGGGACATCTAGAGGGGATCTGTCTGGGCACTGAGGAAAAGAGGCAAGTTTTAAAGGTTTGAACAGTTGACAGCCAAAGACTCTTGTGGAGAAAAGCCTTACTTTTGTGTGAGAACAGTAATTTCCTGGGGGAGGTAAGCTATCCACAGAGACCTCAATTGATAGGCAGTAGTGTTTGGTGGTTGTTGGTATAGAATGTCTTTCTTGTTTCCAGGGAGGAGTGTGTGTTGAAGTTGTCTGCACCGGTGGGTGGACAGGTAGGTGAGGGAGAGGTAAGTTGCTGAGTGTAAGTAGTGGCTGTTCGCAGGAGGTTATTTCCAGGAGCAGAGGTGAGACTAACAACAGATCTCACGCTGAGGTTATCTCCTAGGATCCACGGAGCTAGGAGCTGATTATAAGGGCCACGGATCTTGAGCTTGAGCCTGGCCAGGATCCTGGTGAGAGAGAAAAAGACTTATAAGAGGAAATGTATACTTGACAATACAGGTCTGATTACCAGACTGGTAAAGCTAACAATATGGCATCTCTCCCTTGGTTTCCTGCTCCTTTTAAAGGAGAAGTCCGGTCAAAATCAGAATTCAAACTGCTGAAAGTACTTCAAATATAAAATTATTACATACTGTTCAATAAATTATAAGCTTTTTTAATTAAGAGTAATTTTCATTTGAAGGTCCTTTTATGGAGGCAGCCATCTTGGTGAAGAACAGTACTGCCACCTCCCAGTTTGTGACGTTTTGTCGCGGGATCGGCTGTCGAGCATGTCCCAATGCCCTATCTGTCCCCTTGTAAATAAATACCCGTTTTCATGCCAAAATATATTTTTTTAACCTCTTAAACAAAGATAGACATGGTATTAAGCATTTAAATTTAAATTAATAATAATTTTACATTTTAGAGACATAAAAAGACAACAAATAAGCATTAAAGTACGGTTTATGGGTTGGGTTCTGCAATGTTATAAGATGAGTATAAAACTCATCTTTAGAACCAATCTCTGCTCAAAATGGTGATCTGCTCCGCCTAATCTACTTTCAGCAGTTATCATCAGGTATTGCAACCGTAAACTGCAGAAAATACGGGCAGATCTGCTCCTTCTGAGTTTACTCTGCTCCTGTCAGGATGAGCTGCAGTGCGTTATGAGGCGGAGGGATATTTCAGCGTCACTTAGTTTAGAGCCAAAACAAGCCACTTCACTTTCAGAAACAAGCCCAAAAAAAAACTGCAACCAGCAACTCATGAAATTTACAAGTGACTTCAGAAGAAATAAGACCAAAGTGGCATAAAATAAGTGGGCTTCGCAACAGTGAGCATTCTATCGAAGTGTGTCGTATCACTCCGCCCCTCTGGTCGGTAAACAAATGTTCCGGCAAATTCTACATTATAAAAAAGAAAAGCCTACCGAAAGGTCTCGCTCTCATGTCATCTTGAAGACATTCTTCTTCGAAATGTTGGTTACAGACGACGTGTTTTCTCTCTGGCCAGAAGTTCGATGGCAAATCCTCCCTCTTCAAGTAGGCAATCCAACAAAAGAATCCGGTGGATCATGAACTGCAAAGGTGAAAAAACAAATGTTTTTTCCAGTATGTATTGGATGTATTGGAACATCCAACGGCCATGCACGTGGCCATTGTTGCTTTAACCATAGCTCTCGCGAATGTCAATGGTGAAGTCCTCTCGAAACCTGAACTAATTGTTGTTGATCGCAGCTGTGTACAACAGTTCCTATCGAATTAGCTTGTAGAGCGCAGTGCCTTACCGCGACATTACGTCACAGGATGTGATGTCGGGCGGCCATTATTGCCCATATTTGGGCAATAATGGCCGCCCCCATACACAGTGATTGAGACGACAATTTATGCTTTTATTTTCTTATTGATTAACGCTAAATTCATTAAATCAACACGGACGTATTAGTTTTAGGTATAGCTAATGATTCACTGATTTTTCCTTGTTGACCGGACTTCTCCCATAAGCTCCTCCTTATTACTACTGATGAGCAACAGCTCCAGGGCCACGTCTGCCAGTCACACCCTGCGGAGAAGAGGTGAGAGAGAGAAATACACATAAACATGGACCAATCTACACAGCTCTGTGGATATGACACAGGGTAGAGACCATAGATGGGTAATATGCTGTAAATTTAGCAGGCATTTATTGCAGATATTTATTTATTTTTTTAAGAAGTCCTTGGCCACCAAGTAAACGAAACTGAAAGCAAAAAAGCAAAAACATTACTTTTGTTTCTGGCATGTTGCCATTCTGGTGTTTCAAATTTCCTCTCAGCATTTTAAAATTTTAATATAAGATACTGCTTTACAATCGGTTTTATTATTACATGAAATAGCTTACACTAAGTTGGTCAGACAGTGAACACATGCCTGTTCTAATCAGCATAGTAACAATTTTTGATACTATTTATTTCTGCCACAGTTTGCCTTTTTATTGACTTTAAAAGTGCAATGAGATGATATTTGTTAGTAATTGGTGCTCTAAAAGTAAACTTTATTTAAATAGAAGTTATTGCCCAAGTTGTGCATTTGACAATTCAGTTTTTCCTCTTTTTCTCTGAACGTTGTAGCAGCACATGCACTGTTTGGATGTAAATTCCTATTTCCTGTGTTATGTTGAAATATTGCAAGCTGTTAGTGTTTGTATATGTCTGTGACTTTGGTGTTAATTCTTCAACTTACTCACACACACTTTCCGCTTATGCACGACTGGCTTCCTGACACCATTCGCACAACTTAAAGGCTATGTTTAATTTCCATTTTCGTGCGGCATTGGCCGCCCCTTAAATTATTAATGTCTACCGGTGGCAGTGAGAGAGCCTTTTTTTTTTTTTCCTCTCCAAAGTGCTGTGTTGGTGTTAGATGAAAAAAAAACAACGACATAACTATGATAAGGAAGTGTGCGGAGAAGGAGGGATAAAGGCTGTGAATGCAGAAGGAGAAGAATGAAAAAGGAGGTTTTAGAGTCGGAGAGAAAGGACGGAACATGTTGTTTGTCGTGTATGATAAACTAGTACACATTTCAGCAATAAAAAGAAAAAAATGTAGTTCCACAAAAGGGAGTGGACAGAGCAAGGGGAGGGGGGTGTGATGGAGGTAGAAAATACAGAAGGTGGTGAAATAGGGAAGAGAATCCTGACCTTTGAGTTATTAACACTACAATAGGGTTCTTGTGGCTTCCTGCAGGACAGGGGGGTCATTGCACAGCAGCAGAGCAACCCTCCATTCACAGGTATCCTTCTCCACCACTTCTCTTGCAACCTTCACATTTGGAGGTCCAGTACATGAAAGAAAATGTTGGGTTTATCAGAGATGAGCAGTTTTCTTTTTTATTCTCCCTTAAAGCAACACTGCGTTTGAAAACAAAACAAAAAAAACAGCACAACGGTGCAACGTGAACCGCTCTGTTTCAGTCTCTTTGCTGCCCTCCGTCTCTCTGCGCTTCCACCACACCCTCCCCAAATCAGGTCTCCTCTTTTAGAGCTTTGTTTTTTGTTTTTTTTTCCTTCTATATAAGCAAATAAAAATGAGGTTAGCCTTCAGAATGACAAGCTGTAAAAAGAACAAACTTTACAATGCTGTTGCAAAACTATTCATCCCTTTGAGACGTTTCCACCTTTTGTCACGTTGCAACCGCAAACTTCCATGTGTGGTTTATACAAATAAAATCTGAATAGCGGAGCATGAATTTGTCTTCGGGCTCTGAGTCAATACCTTGTAGAACCACCTTGTTGGAAGTTTTTTTTTTTTGTGGTTTATCTCTACAAGCATCAGTCTCCTGCGCCCTGTTGCAGGTTTTCTTCCAGGATTGCCCTTTATTTAGTTCCATCCATCTTCCCATGAACTCTGAGGCGTTTCCCAGCAACAGCTCAAGAAAAGCACCCCCACAGCTTACCGCCACCACATTGTTTCACATTGGGGATGTTGTGTTCAGGGTTATGTGGTGTTTCAGTTTTTCGCTACACACATTGTTTGGCATGAACGCCAAACAGTTAAATAAGTGCACTTTGCCATGCCTCCTACAAGAGATTCTCCCACCGGAGAGGTGGATCTCTGTAGCCATCCTGAGTCACAATATGCATCATGACTGCTTATCTGATTAACGTTTGAACAGGTGAAGTTTATATAAAAAGACTTTTTAAAGCAATTGGTTGCGCTGGATTCTTTTTTTTAGAGGCATCGGAGGAAAGGGGGTTGGATACACATGCACGCCAGACTTAGATTGTTATTTTAGAATACATTTGCACAATTACACATCTATCCGTTAGTTTTGTTTTGGGCTAACACCAATAAAACAGACTGAAGTATGTGGTTGAATACCTTTTTTTTATAGGCATTCTAAGCTTAATCTAATGCACAGCCTTCACAGTAGAAGGTTGTTTTCTGCTTAGCTGAAAATGATTTAGTGTTCTTGTTTGATTTCTTTTTTTTTCTGATTCATCTCCTTGGCAGCTGTAAGGCAATCATGCTGGGAGAGTGGGAGTCATCGTTTGCAGTGCCTGGTAAAATATCTCAAGATTACAAAGGAGTGTAAATGTGTTATTGACCTATATTCTTAGCTACGCATATAGAAACCTATCTTTTGAACCAGATCCCGCCAGCATCAGCTCATCTATCTGATCTAAGTCTTTTATTTATTTTATTTTTGTTACACAGAGACTTGTGGGAGGCTTCTGTTCCTTGTAGGCGGAGCTTCGGTCTTGTGACAAAACAAACGATACATTTTTAAATTGTTTTTCTCCCAAAGGTGTTGCGGCATGTGTATGTGGTCGCCGGCGCGTGGAGTGAGTGTCCATGATAGCGTAGAGGCGGCTGAAACATAAATCATCTACATATTTATATTCAGAACAGCGCTTCCAAACAACGTCGGCCCTAATTACTCTAACCGCCGTGATTCACTGTAAGACGCAGAATAAAACTGCAAAGAGCCACACCGACAGCCAGGTGAGGAAACCTCAAAGTGGGTTAGAAAGCTGCTTCAAATATGCAACTTTATAACCTCAAAGAATCTTTTGAAACACCTACAGGCAATGGTTTGTTTTTAAAAGAGCATCTTATTTTCCTTCAAGCATTCTCTGTCAATTCACACAAGCTAAACTTCAAACCAGTACATGATGCAAGAGGAGCTTATTTTTCCCCTTTTGGGTGTTTCAGTTCAACTGAATTTTTGATTGAAATTGTATTTGATCAAGAAATTGACTCTTTATTGTTTATGAAAATCAACAGTGTTTGAATTTTCATTTATGGTTAAATGGACAGGCACACTGCCTCATAAAAGCCTTCACACCCATAGAGATTATTCACAGTTGTCATGTTAGAACCACAAACCTCAGCTTATTTTAATGGGTGTTTTATATGATACACCAACACAAAGAAGTAGCCTACATATTTTATTTTACCGAGAAGAAAAATGTATCAATACTTTGTAGAAACACAAAAGCACTAAGTGTGTAAAAAGTCTTTGGAGATGTATCGGTGCCAGCTTTGCCCATTTTACTTCATGAACTAAGCTCAATCAGATTGTATTTGAGCAGCAATTTTCAAGTCTTGCTACAGATTGTTAATAGACTTTAGGTCTGAACTTTGACTGGGACATTCTAGCACATGAAGATGCTTTTAGCTAGTCTATTTTGTTGCAGCTCTGGCTGTATGTTTAGGGTCGTTGCCCTGATGGAAGGTGAACCTCTGCCTTAGTTTCAAGTCTTTTGCAGCCTTTAACAGACCGTCTTACAGGATTGGTCTGTGTTTGACGCAATCATATTTCCCCACCTACTGATGAAATGCTGAAGAACAGCATTCCTAAAACTAGAGACTGCACCATCAGCCATACTTCAGCAAGGGGTAAAATAGTGTGTCGGTTAAAAAGTTCAGTTGTGGTTTCATCTGACGACCTTCCCACATTTTATGTATTCCCTTCATGGCTTGTAGCAAGCGTTAATTGGACTTTTTATGACTTTCTTTTAACAATTGATTTTATGCTTACCTTTCTGTTTTGGGGAGCCAATATCCTTTTGACGATGTCAACTTTACATACAGTATATATAATTTTGCAACAAACAAGCTGCACCAAAGAGTTGCACAGCACCACAAACAATTCTATTGACAGAAGAACTTATTTCTGATTTTTTTTTTTTTTTGCCATGAAAAACTCTATAAGGTTTAACAAAAGTTCAACAGAAACTGTAGAGAAAAATAAGAAGGATTTAAAACAGAGTTTTAAACATTAAAAAGGACTTGATGCCTCTGATTGTTAGAAGAAACCAGGCTTGAGAGAAAGCTGGATTTAGCAGTCTTTACTGTTTTTTTTTTATATTCATGTAAGGTCCCTCAAGATTCCCAAGGACACGTGCAGTAAAACTCTTTTCCACGGTCTCTCGGCTCATCTGCATTCACGCCTTTATCCACGAATTAATTCGTTCAGCGGGGCTCTGGTGGTGGTTTATTTATTTTGTTTTTAAATGGAGCCACAGTGCCCAGGATTTTAGTGCAGATGGAATTAAATATTGAGACAAGGTCCTCAGCAACAAAATCAGCGAGCAAACGTGGTGGAAAACAATGCAACCGTGTTTATTAGATGGGAGTGGCATTGTGAAGCACAGGGTTTTGCATCCAGAGCAGAAACTGCTATGGTAAATGTAAATAGAAAATGGACCAATATACCAGTTTCACATGTCTTATTTAGGTCTATGCAGGCACAGTACCAGATCCAGTGTGTGTCCTTCATCATCATCTTTTAGTCCATCTCTTTGATTCTAAGTGGAAGGAGCGCTCTATTTAAACAGCCAGTTTTCCAATGCAGCACCACTTTGAGAAAGACATGAAAGGAAGGAATCAAGGGAATCATGACAGTAAGTACACTTATTAGTTTGAAAGATCTAGGTCTTTAGACAAGATATTAGCAGACTGAGAATAGTTTTGTAAATAAAAATATACCAATGATTCAGTCTATGGAGAGAAAGAAATAAGAGCATACAGGCTGCAGGGATGAGTAAGTGTGCCTCAGTGAACCTCAGTGTTCTTTGGCAGACAGCGTCAAAGGCATGCGAGCAATGTGAACAACCACAGTCCAACAGAGACACAAAGGCAGTAATGACTAACATCATTTTCACTTCAAGGGGAAAAGAACTTAACTTCTGCGCTATACAAAGGAGATAGTTATCAGTAAGAGTTCTTAGGTATCTCTGCTTGGATGCAGACTCCAACAAAAATGCGTTTTAAAAGTAGAATCCTTCCGACATTGCTGTCACTGCACTTGTGCCCAACGCTGCATTTGTCTGATAATACTCCAAGTCTTTCTGTTACCTTTGTAGTTCTCCAAAGGCCTCGTCTCAAAGGAGGGGTTCAGATGTTTTTATCACGGGTCTCTGTTTATAGTCAAAATCTTACGTTCAGTCTTTTAGAGATTTGTTATCCTTCTCTATAACTACTTTGTGCTGAACAAAAGACAAAAGGCCATTCAAAGGCAACTTCATCAAAAAGTGCCAGAGTGGCTTATGTAGATCTAATTTTTGTGGCATTTCACCTTCACTATCTGTAGCTGCAAGGTGTCAGTCAGCGACGTATGTTGACCAAGGAAGAGGAATACCGTTTAATTTTTTCCAAAAGAGACAAACTCATCTGTCTGACATTTTCCTGGTTGCAAAATATAGATGGTCTTTGCAATGTAACCAGAGGAGTGACATCCGTCACCTATTTTAAGGTGCCACAATTTTGAAACAGACATTTATCAGTCAGCATACATGTCATTAAAATAATTCTTTACTGTATGCTCATTCTAAGGGCCGATGTCCGAGCTCTGGGGACGAAGGATGTGACGGCATCTCAAAAGTCAACTTTTCCGGAAATTTTATTATTTTACTATTTTTATATCACATATAAAAAAAATGAAATATTGTCCAAAAGGTTTATGCCTTCTTATTAGTTTTCTGATTGCAGATTTCAAGAGCTGTGGAAACAAGAAATAACTCAAACCTTTCTGATTTCATGAAGTAAGCTAAGAGATCACAAACTGAAACATAAAGGTATATGGCCACATTATACAATAATAACAAATCATGATAAAATAAAGTTATATACAACAAGCCTCCATCCTGATAATGTTTTGATGGTTCTTTTTGTGGCAGTCCCAGCACCGGGTGCGATTACCAGATATAAACAGATGTGGCCCAGTCTACCAGCAGTATTGCAGAACTATCATAATGCTGGTTTGCTTCATTAATAAAACAGAATTGTATTTGTCTTTGCATTCCAAGCCAACCAGAAAAGGGGCATCCACAGGGTTATCAGAACAATATGCCACCACCTGCCCCAGTAATTATGTTACACAACGGGTAAGAAATTTTCCCAATTGAGACACTGGCTGCAAATGAATGCTGGTAAAACTTTTATACATAGGTTAAAAAAAAAATACAAACATGTGCAAAACATGTCACAGCCTTGCATCCAAAATCTCATTAGTTTCTTTTCACTGGAGTTAATTCAGGCATCAGCGATGATTACTTCTGCTTGGAAAACAAATCAAATAGGTGAAGGGAGAAAGATAAATTACTTTTTTTCTATTATTGTTTTTTTTTTTACAGCCAAGGGCCCATTAAGAAATGTAATTTACTCATGCAAATCAAATGATTTTGTGCAACAGATTTAATTTACAGTCTGTCTGGGTATCGCATGGATTACAGCAGCGCAGATTACTACTGCCATCTATGCATGTCAGATGTGAGATCTAAAGAAAGCCAGACAGAACATCAGTCGCTATTTCTCTGCAACACTGTTGCTGATACTGAATATTATCTGGACGTTTGGTAATTAAATTTGGTTGACTCATGGCCTCCAGTTCTCTTTCTGTAGCTGCTGTTCAAAGACATTATTCAATGTCATGAATAAACATGAATGAAAAGCTTTGGCAACTGAACTAAAAGTTGTTTTAAGAAAGGTCCAGCTGGTCTTCTTCACCTGGCATTGCTTTTTGGACAGAATTAACAGGCTGACTGTTATACATCAGCTCTGTTTGTGCTGTTCCAGGCCAGGTTCTTTTGTTTTATGGCTGTTTTCCCACTCTCATGATGGCTTCACACTGACTACATTCCTTGTCCGCTCTGTCCTTCCATTGCAAAATGTGCTGTGCGGCAATCCAAACTGGACATCTGTAGGATCCTTTCATGTTTCTAGAAAGTCTCACCCCCCTCTCTCTATTTTGAAATGATACCTGATCCACTTTACACTTCCTGTGTCTGAGTTCCCCTCCGGCTCATCCAGTTTTTAGAAATTGCTCCATCATCCATCACAAATAAACTCCATCCGTATTTCAGACTGACGACGGAGGAGGATTCTCTGTCATGCCATGGCACCACAGAGTCAGTGGGAAATACCTCATTGACTAAAATGGCTTGTATTTGTGACGGAACGGAGTACATATGGATGATGGAGTCTGTGTGAATGGTCAGTGCAGTTCCACTCAGCTAATTAGTGGAGCAGCTACACCTGCGGTGATCCTAATTACCTGCATGTTTTTCACCTGTCCCTCTGTCTTTACATACCTGCTTCTCTTGGCCAGTCTGAATTATTTCCCTTTGAATTATTGATATGGTTACAGCTTGGCAGAAAAAAATATAGCTGAGACTACATAGATCGATTGCCCTGAAGGTTTGAAGTCTTGCGTATAGGTTTAAGAAATGTTTAGCCAAATATAGTGTTACCCTCCTAATATCAAGGCATGGGCTCTGAACCCCAGTTCCTGGAGAGGAGCTGGACTTTCTCCTACTCTGGAGTTGAGCTAAATCCCCCTATGGAACAAGCTAATTTCAGTGGCATGTTTCCAAAACCACATTCTTTCAGTCATGATCAATATCCCGTGATCATGGATGAGGGTTGGAATGTAGACCAACCAGGAAATTTAGAGTTTTATTCTTTATCCTTGCGCATTGTCATTATGCTGTTGGAGGACCCATGACCTACAACCGGGGGGGTTGTGTCTGCGAGCATAGAGCTGAGGTTGTCTTGCCAATCAGCTCCAATTTTGTCTCATCTGTCCAAAGTAAATTCTCCCAGAAGCTTTGTGGCTTTACGATATGCACTGTGACAAATTCCAGTCTTGCTTTTTTATGATTTCCTTTCAACAGTAGTGTCCACCATGAAGTCCACTTTTGGCCAAAACAGTGACAGATCGTGTATTTTGATGTATTGACTTTGACTTTGAAGTTCACCTTTAATTTATTTGGAGTTTGTTCTGGGTACTTTGGTTAACATTTGTATCATCTTTCTCTTCAATTTGTCATCTGTCAGGGTTCTCTGTTTTCGTGCTCGCTAACTCTGCTTCACAGGTGGCTGCAGTTAATCAGGTGGGCGTGGCCCGCACCTGCGGCTCATTATGGAACCTTCACCTCTGACTTAAAAGGAGTGCTCAGACAGTTGGAAGACGCCAGAGTGTTACCCAGTCGTGTTTTTGATTTACTCACCTGTGTTGGCTCCGTGCTCTGAAAACCAGTCATCCGAATCCCTGCCGCTCAGATTTTGCTCTGGCACTTCCCCTCATACTCCCTTGGTGGTACCAAGCCGGGCGTGAGACCCCTTCCCTGGGTTCACCTGGTTCGTCAAGTCACACTCCGGTTCTTCCAACTGCTCCTCCTGCCTGCCGTCCGCATTGGTGCTTTCGGGCCCCCGCCTGCATTACATCCGCCAGC